>CM052807.1:80491874-80539931 GCA_028533885.1 Nasua narica
AAATACACCTTTCTCCTGGAAAGTGAGGGAAAGTGGGAGAAGGGTTTTTATGAAAAGAGAAGTATCCATAGGAAAGTTTAGAATGTGGAATTTGAGGGGTGCCTGGGTGGCTCAGTTGTTAAGTGTCTGCCTTCAGCTCAGGTCATGATCCCAGGGTCCTGAGATCGAGCCCTGCATCGGGCTCCCTGCTCAGGGGGGAGCCTGCTTCTCCCTCTCCTACTTCCCTTGCTTGTGTTCCCTCTTTCGCTATTTCTCTCTCTGTCAAATAGATAAATAAAATCTTAAAAAAAAAAAAGAATGTGGAATTTGGTTGGTGTAAAAGTACCCATATCCTTAGGTATTCTTTAAAAAGTCTTTCCTTACCCCCAGAGATAAGAACGCCTATGTCTGGGGGTAAGGAAGGCCATGATACTAGGGGGTGGGTAGAAATGGAAAGAATGAGTGATGGATTAATATTGTTTAGGGAGAGAATGTAACGTAAGGATAGCAAAAGCAAAAAATTGAGAAATCACAATATTGAATAGCTGGGTATCATCCAGACATGAATTGTGGCCCTTGAAGCTTAACATTTACAGTGTCTTCTTCTTCTTTTTTTTCTTACAGTGTCTTCTGAGAGTTGTTTTATTCCCTCTACCAATGTTCATATTTTTAAATTTATTATTAATCCTTTTCCCTGTGAGTACAAAGAATTTTATCTATTTGAAGATAGAGATCTATCTACAGCTATAAATATCTAAAAGCAGTGGATAGTCTAAAAATATGTCTGGACTTTCTTCTTATAAATATGTCCCTAGGAATCTGTACAATTCTTAAAACTTACTTCTCCTTTAAAAAATCCCACTATTTCCACTCTATCTTACCCTACAAAATAGTTTCAGAATACTTTTTATGATTTTTCTCATACATATTTAAAAAAATTAACTCAAAGCATTATTTTTCTACATTAAACCAAACCTGCTTTTACAAGTCATGTATCTCTTTAACTCTTACTAACACCTGGACTAGAAATGTGTTTTTTTTTTTATCAGAATATCAGAAATTATTTCACTTTTAATTTCTAAGGGTTTAGGAAGGATGCTGCAAGAGGTAGTCCTATTCTCAGTAGACTATATTAAGAAGCTTATAACTCACTGACCTCTACTTTGAGTCATTCACTTTTTTACTTGCATGTGAGATAACACAGCATCATGTACTGTCAATTCTTTGCCTTATTTTTCATTGTCCACAGTTGGGGCACTGTTAATAGAGAACCTCATGCAAACTCTACCCTGAACTTTCTTTATAACCCACTGAGGTAGGTGGGAAATATAGTGAATTGCCTACTTGAATGTTTCTAATGCTGATTTTTTTTTAAAGTACTTTCAGCTAGTTTTCCTCAATGTAAATTGGAGCACACATATTTTTCACTTTTATCATATACTTGGAAAATATACCTTAAGGGGCAGTCACCTCCCTTCCACCATCTTTCTGCCCTAGGAATTGTATATTTCAGTAGTTACAGCCAGTCCCCTGGTTATGAATGGTTGCCTGTGTAACCCTCTCACAGACCTTTAAAAGTTGCTCGTGAAAATATTTAAAGCAGAAAGTGGTATGGGAACCTCTGGAATAATTCACAGTTACCATCAAAATCATCACTACCATTAACATCTTACCAATTTATCTCTCTGTATTTCTTCAAAGCTAAAACATATTTAATATGCTGCACCCCTCCCTCACTGTGGCCCACGCAGTATTCCAGGGCCATATTCCTCTGTCCATCTTTGGATAATGGAATATCTGGTTAAGAGTCAGTCCACTTGGGACGCCTGGGTGGCTCAGTTGGTTAAGCAGCTGCCTTAGGCTCAGGTCATGATCCCAGGGCCCTGGGATCGAGTCCCGCATCGGGCTCCTTGCTCAGCAGGGAGCCTGCTCCTCTCTCTGTCTCTGCCTGCCTCTCTGCCTGCTTGTGTTCTCTCTCTGTTAAATAAATAAATAAAATCTTTAAAAATAAAAAAAAAAAAAAGAGTCAGTCCACTTGGTGTTTAGCTTTCAGCTTTATTTCTAAAATAAAGTAGTATTGCACATTTCTTCCATGGTAATATATCTCCTTAATCTAATCAATATTAATTCAGACTCATACATTTCTTGATTCATGTACTGAATATATCTTGAGCCTCTGTTGCATTTCAGGCATCATCCTAAAAGACACCAGAGATCCAATGATGAACAAAAGGACACAGTTTCTGCCTTCCTCGTGCTTACAGGCCAGTTGGGTAGACTGATACTAACCAGAGGTCATACAAACACTTTAAAATCTTAACTGTATTAAGAAGCCAGAAGGGAGATTTTTTTCCCCCAAAATACGTTTATTTTTTCAGTGTTACAAGATTAATTGTGAGGAGGGCACATATTGCAGAAGGGAGATTTCTAAGAAAAGGACAGTGTGACCTGTCAGTGAGATTGACATACCTGCAGAGTGACAACTGACCTGAGGCCTACAGGAAAAATACGCATTCATCAGGCAGAGCGAGAGAGGAGATGTTACCCCAAAGCAACAGTGTACAAGAATGGCCTTCTTCCTCAACATCATGTCTCAAGATTAAAGTCTTGGTACTTTCCAAAGGCGTAACTATTTGGGCAGAATCTATACCCAAGGACATCGTTTGGAAGTCTTGCAATTTTTTTTTTACAGCTAATCATGTTTGTTTTGTTTTTATTTGCTGAGAAGAGCAAAAATCCCAATTAATTGATTATGCACCTTCATCAAAGCTTTAGAGAACCGCTCTTCTAAAATTAGAGTATGTTACCAAACAAAAGTGTTTTAGAAAAGCTACATAGAAGAAAAATAATATATGAATTGTAGTAAGTGTGCTTGCCATCCGAATTGATCTGACTGTGAATTCCTTTGTCAAACCAGAAATCTCCTTCATAACCAGTGATGCTGTGTAATCTACCATTTGTGGAAGTAGAGGTCGTCTGTTAACATTACTCAAGTAATGGCTACACCTGTATACAGAAGAAGGCTTTATTACCTCTCTTTTCCAAAGCTCCTCTGGAATCACACTGAGAGTGCCACTTTTCCTTGCCATTAGGAGAATTTGATACATGCTGGCTTAGTTCAGTCCGTCATGGGATAAATATTTGACTAAATGACCTACTTGAGGGACTTACTAATCTGGATGTATTTTTTTAATTTACTTCTTGGTGTAGCAGGGACTTTGATTGCCTCAAGAGCTAATATAACTTCAGTAAGTGCATATTTCTAATAATTTTCTTATAGTCATATTTAGTTTCTAACCTAAACACACTGACGATTTTATATTCTAATTTAAAATGCAGAAATAAGCCTACACTTGTTTTCTTTTTCCTGACACTTTTGGCTTTTTCCTGACATTTTACTTTTTTCAAAAAAAAATTCTATTACAGCCATGCATAGAAGCAAATAGTCAATAGGATTTTTTTAAGGTATTTTAATTTTTACAGAAGCATGCTTTTGAAGGTGACTTGATTTAATTTAACTGTTTTTCTTTTCAGTATAATTGGTTTTTCCCCCATTTCTGCCAATAGTAATTTTCCTATCATGCTAGTATTGTTTGCCTGATATTATACCAACTTCAGGCATAACGTCATTGAACTTTTGTGCCATCTATCAAAAGATATGCTTATTGATTAGTTATAGAATAGCTCTATCTTAACAGCCTGACTGTTTGTCACAGTACAAGTGCTAAGTGAGTATGGATTCCCATGGGCAACACAGGGAGCAATGTTGATTAACTCACTGTAGTGATCACTATTATTTACTAAGCCAGAGTGGGAACACCAACAAAAATATTTGCAGCTTCCAAAACATTTTTACTTACTCACAGAGAGTGGATTATAGTAATGGATTCAGATTCAGGTTTATGATAACTGTTACCAACCACTATAAAGAAGAAAGTTCCTCCACATTTTCCAAAAATAATACAAACACTAAGGAGATTCTTTCAGCAACATTAGCGACATCTCCTTTTTGTTTTTCCACCTTGCGATTAAGACTTAGGACTGATTCTATACATGTAATTCATTCTAGCTCAAAAGGAAAATGAAAATAATTCATGTTTGTCTTTCTAATGATAGTGTGATAATGTTAATGGAAAATGCTCTACAAATATCAAATATTGTTTTGTGATATATATATACACACTTATATATTTTAAAATATCTAAAAGTGGGAAAGAACTTTGATGACTTGTAATTTCATGGCAATAATAGGAAAAATAAAAGCACATGCAAGTACTGTCATGGGTTGAATAGTGGCCTCTCAAAGATATGTCTAAATCTTAAATGCTACCTGTGAATATGACCTTATTTGGAAATAAGGTCTTTGCAATGAGCTCACGTGGATTTAGGGTAAGCCCTAAATCCCATGACGATGGTACTCAGACAGAAGAGAAGGCACAGAGAGCCACAGGGGGAAGCTCATGTAAGAACAGAAATAGAAATTGAAGTAATGGGTTTGCAAACCAAGGAATGCCAAGGATTGCTGGAGGCGCAGGAACTAGAAGAGAAGCATAGAGCAGATTCTGGGGAGCCGCCAGAAGAAAGCAGTCCCACTGACACCTTGATTTTAGACTTCTGGCCACAGGAACTGTGAAGGATAAGTTTCTGTTGTTATAAGCCATCAAATTTGTGGAAATTTGATATGGCAGCTCTAGTAAACTAATATACACACCATTAGTCTCTGTGTCCTATTCAAAACTTGGTTTATAATCAACGTTTTGCATCGTTTTTCTTTCTTTGATGGGATATCAAGGGTCACTACAGATAGCAAGTTCAACTTTTTACTTTCACTGACTTCTTCCTGCTCTTAAGATTTTCATCAATAATGAGCTACTGAGAAGGCAGTTCTTAGTCCTCACAAAATTCAACAAAACTACCATCATCAGTGCTCATACAATTATTTTTGTAATTGTGTAAAAAAAATATATGGGAGTGCTCAATGGTATGCAAATAGAATAATTATGTAGAGATATCCCCTAAAATTCACAGCAAAGAACTCATGCTCATGTTTTAGGATCCCTTCTAAATATTTTGAAAGAGTCTCTTTTTGCTTTTTTTTTTTTAGATTTTTTTTTTTTTAGGTTTTTTTTTTTTTTCCAAATTATTTAATTGACAGAGAGAGAGATCGATCACAAGTAGGCAGAGAGGCAGGCAGAGAGAGAGCGGGAAGCAGGCTCCCCGCTGAGCAGAGAGCCTGATGCTGGGCTTGATCCCAGGACCTGAAATCATGACCTGAGCTGAAGGCAGAGGCTTTAACCCACTGAGCCACTCAGGCACCCCTTTTTGCTTTTTCATGATTTGAAATTCTTTTTATAGTTAAAAAAACCAAATAGAAAAAATTCACATGACTTCTATTTTATTTTCATATACACGTAAAATAAACATTGCTTGTTTTAATTCTACAGTATAGAGCACAGGCATCCAATAGACACTCTGCTTTCTGTTCTCTCCATACACATCAATGCTATAGCCAGTAGCTGCCAGTTACATGTATATGTGCATATATACACTTGTTATTTCAGAAAATCATAAAATTGGTGGTGACTTTTTAAAGACGTGTTTTTCTTAGATTTATCATCTGCCAATGCAAAATATGCCTTTTGCCTTATTTTATAACTTCGTCATCCACTCTTGCCATTCCCCTTTCCCCTAGAACTCAGATTGTCTGGGTTTTTTTTTTCCCCCAATAATTTTCTGTTACCTTATACAACAGGAATAAATTATTTTAAACTATTTTTAATTATCAAATTTAATTATATCTAACCTTATTCCTTAACACACACACATATACATATATGGAGTTTCCCGTGGATTTCATTGCTTTTTCACAGGATGGTCAAAGGGAAACCATAGAGCATCTAGGATTTGATATGAATAAGAATACTTCTCTATTTTTAAAAAAGTACAGTATTTTTTTCTGTAGTGAATCTGCCAGTTAAATCTCTGAAAACCTGACAGTTACATGTTGGTTAGTGTGTATACACACACACACACACACATACACACACACACACACACACACACACAATAGAATTTACTTTGGCCAAAGTAAAATCTATTTTTGGTTGGGGACCTTTCTAGTGAGAAAAATACATATTGACTCCCCATGACACCTTAGTGGTTATGCCTTAAAAATTAACTAAATTGCCGTAGTTGATTGTTCCCAGGCTGGAGAAACAGCCTTGTTAACCTCAGTGACCTTGACAGTGCATTAGAAATGAAAGTAAACCACATTTGCACAGGCCCTCCCGTTTACAGAAGTAGTATTTTCATGGATACAATAAATCTGTGTAATTTTCAACCTTTCTATGAAGAATACAAAAGGCAATGAGTATTGCTATAAATTATGCCTGGGCAATAAGAGTTATTTGTCAAGGTGGAGCCCAATGTCATCCGGTGGGGTTTTTATAAATGCTCGGGCCTAGGTCATGATTTGAATGAGAACAGAGCTTATGGATTGCTGATGTTCCTACTGTGTTGTTCCCGTTCCCATCCTTATCTCCTGACTTCATCCTTAAGGTACTGGTTCCTAATCATTGTGATTCAGACATCACCGTCATATGTATGTAAATTTAGACTTCTTATCCCAGCAGGCCCTTAGCTTTACCGGGCTATGGCCAGAGCCCAATGAAAGAATCCTAAATATCACAGATCAAGGAGAAGAGCAGGTTCCTTGAGAAGCCACGGATAATGGGCACCTGGTAATCAGGAAACAATTAATCTTATCTCTAACACAGGCATCTATAAATAGGGCAATTTATCATCCATTTCACAATGTCTGCTACAACTGTATACCTCGTAAGTTTTAAATGATGCTATGCTCTTAGAACTATTTATACTAGCAGCCTGCTGCTCGCTGTTTTGGAGTGAGTCATCAGAGATATCTTAATTTTTCTACTTTTGTTATAAAGCAGTCTGATTTTTTTTGAGGTTTTATGGGTATAATTGATTCTGGATGTCATAAGGGTTCCGAGTTGTGAAATGTTAAATAACAATGTTCTACGCTTTTCAGTGGAGGAGTTAAAATCCAGGACGAAGAAACAGTTTAAACAAGTCAAGTCACGAATTCTCTAATTGTTTGCTTTTTTTTTTCCTTTTACCTTTTTGTAGGTCTTTGTCATTGCCTGTCTTTGTCATCATCATGCTGAATGTTTTGGCCTCTCTGTACGTTTCTCACTTGTGTTCTTTCTTTCTACCTTTTCTTTGATGTCTCCTTTTTGTCCTCTTTTGGTAATGTTGTCTGGGCCACCTGGGTTCTTACGTTTTTGTGCTTTAGCAATTATATTTTATAGAGTGGTCTTATAGCCTAAATATTTACTCTCATCATCCCTCTTCCTTCCTACCCAGTAGAAATAATAGCTATTTTATATATGGGACTTAAAAGTTTAAAATGCAATATATATTATTTCAGCTTAAATAAAGTGAAAGTCTCTGTTAAAGTACAATTATTTTAATTATAAAAACCATTTAAAAGGAGTGCTGTTATCTTAAAATATAGGCTTTTGATAAACTCTGGATAGTAGCAATTAAGATGAGCCCCCCTTCCTTTTTCCTTTCATATGGAAAGAGAGGCATATGCCTCTTTGCAGATATGCAAAATTCAAACCTAAAGAGGTCGTGAACATTTCCGAACACAGCAATTTTAAACATAGTTGGTCTATTATCTACCTGGTTTATCCACCTCCATTTTTTGAGGTCCAAAGGGCCACGAAGACTGGTTTTGAACTGCCTTTTCCTTCTGTCCAAGGTTTTAGTATTCCTTTTGTTGTGCTTAAGTTTCAGTGGGAATAAGCAGGTGCTGTGTGGGCACAAGTGAGAAGAGCTTCTGGAAACAGAGCAGCCCCAGCTGCTGCCCCATAGGTGCCTGGCCCACAGCCCTGTGGCCTCGTGTTCTTTCCCCAGGTCACCGACACACACTGCACGTGGGATTCTTGGCTGGCGAAGTTAGGTGGGATTACAAAACTGTGTTTTATCTTAATGCCTTAATGTATTGTTAGTCATGACTTTTATAATTACTTATTGACTTGTGGTGAGGTTGTCTGGAAACTATTTCTGCTTTCTTTTTAGTCCTGTACTCTTTTGGGAAAGCTGGAGGTATTTGTTGCCCTTTCATATTACTAATAATAGTAATAAAGATAATGAGGAGGAATGTCATTACCAAAAATTGAGACAACTTTCTATGTACCCCGCACTTGGCTATGCATGGTGTTTAGATCACGCCCGTACTGAGCCCCAGACATATACTGGGCACTGTGCTAAACCCTGGATAAACATGATCTCACTTTATCACTGTAAAAACTTTGTAAGGAATGGTTTTCCCCGTTTTCCAGATGAGGAAACTGATCCTCAGGTGCAAAAAGTCACATGTTCTTTTGAAACTGCTTTAAGTTTTTATTCAACTTGGGAACAGCCAAGGGACAAAGGAATGGAGATAGAATGAAAGATGGCCATAGTGGGTACTGTGAACAGGGTCAACCTTTGTAAATGCAGGCTATTTTTCCGTCTAGTATTTTTACGTCAACGATTGCCCTGAAAGAAGTAAAAGTACTAGTACTTATAAGGTCAAACAAGATTTAGAGTATTGATGAGGAAGCCTCTACCAAAGCTGTCTTTTAACTTTTAGATTGGGCAAAGGATCTTTCAAATGAATGAATTAATTGGAAATTAATTAAAATTAATTAAATGGTAGGCCACACACTAAATTAATGTGTAGTGCCATTGAAAGAAGCAGGTGCTCTTAGAGAGGCTAGTGATTTGAGAAATTTTTTTCATTGTCTTTGAAAATAATGAAATCTGCATTTCAATGTTAATACCATCGCTAATGAAAAGAATCTTGTACTAACCGAGCAGGAAGGGACTTTAGAACTCAAGTAAGTTAGCCCTGTCCAATTAGGATGAAAAATGAAGTCCAAAGCAATGACCTTGACTTGCCTGGTCCTAGAGGCAGTTATTGGCCACATTAGGTCTACTGAGAACCTGCTTAAAAATAGACCCCTATCATGATTAAGCATCAAAATTTATATTTTAAAATAGTATGACTTTGTTTTTCCTTTGGCCTGTATAATTTCCTCTGGGAGATATTTTAACTGAATCATCAGAACTGTTTCTACATATTATTCAATAGCATTTTTCTATATTGGAATATGTTTTACTCTAATAGTAATAGAATTTTGTCTTCATAAATGTAATTATACATTCACTTATTTCCAAAGTAATTGTCGAATTTATTAAGTAATTAAATTCAAAATATATGAATTACAAAAAGAAAGACTAGTTAACTATAATCCCTCAACTCAGAGGCAAATGTTAATATTCTCTTGTTTTTTTCTTTTAGTCTTTCTAATATAAACATTATTTTTTTCACTTAATATAGTGATATTTTGTATGTGTTATATTGATCCTTAATAATATATTTCATCATATTAAATAATGTATTTTATCATATCATCAAATATTAATCTATGACATCTCATTCTCTGTTGCTGTTTATACTTAAACCAGTCCCTTATTGTTACTGTAGATGTGTCCTGAATTTTTACCTTAAAAAACATCCGTAACAAAGAAAACTTTTATAGCAAAATCTTCAGAAATTTGTCTAATTATTTATATGAATTTATCAACCTACTTAACAAATTTCCATTAAAAACTAAAATACCAACTTACTAAGATTCAAGATACTAGTCCCATTTCACCATCATTATTTAACTCAGTAAAAAAAAAAATTCTAAATTTTTAAAATCCCTCTATATTTCCACCTACTACATTTTTTTAACCTCTACCCCAAAGTATTTCGTTTTCATGCGTCTGCTTTTGGCAAAGTTAAAAAGGTTTAACATATCACCAAAATACGAAATAAGTTATTTCAAGATGATACTGCTACGCTTTCAAAACTTTTTTGCTTTCAGAACTTTCATGGAACAAATCAACTTTATCATGATCCTATTTAAAATGAGAATAGAGTAAAAGCTATAATACAAGTTACACTAATTAGGTAATAATTTTCTGCAGTGTTAGACCCTTGAGAGGATAAAGACACTTCCTTTTGGCTAAGCATTCCTCTGATCATCTACGATGGCAGCTAGGAGAGACTACACATAAAGAAACATTAGCACAATTTTCCTTCTCAGATAATAAAATTCCATTAAAAGATTTATTTTTGAGGCAGAAGTTTAAAAGAAATGACCGTGGGATATTCACATTCTTATAAACAATTTCCATGTCCACAAAAAGGGGACCCGTCTCCCTGTAATCCTGATATCAAGAATCTCACAAAACTCATTTGTACTGCTCGTAACTATGGGTTCCGTGGGGTTTTCAGCCCATGCTTTCCAAACAAATGAGCTTTTTCATTTGTTCCTAATGACTTTGGTTTATACAAAGAGATCTTAAACTGTCCCCAGAGCAATCATTTTGCTAAAATGTTATTAGAACATCTTTACAAATTTAGCAACAAAAGGGGCTTCATTAACAATGGAAATCATTGGGAACCAAGGCCCTTAGCAAATTCAGTGCTCACTAGGCTTGTTTTATTTTCAGCAGTAAGTACAATAATGTTGTGAACTATCCACTGACTCCTTAGCTGGTGGGTGAGTAAGGAAGTTGAGGAGTGGAGGCCGTGGGAAGAGATGCTCGAGAAATCAGGGCGATAGTCTCCGGTTAATCAGCTCTGTCCTTATGCTTCAAAGACCTGTGAACCGGAAGCAGCGTGTACGCATGGCATTTGCTAATACAGTCATTTCTTTCCTGAGAGTTTGGGGATTTGCAGCCGAGACCGAGGGCTGTTTTTCAATGCACCATCCACAGGCTTGAGATTAGATATGTAAACATATGTGTGTCTCATTTTTCTAGTAATCAAATTTAATACATCTGCTATGCACAGAGGGCCAGCTGCTGACAAGCCTGAAAGTTGACCTGCAGCTTCTGGCAGAGCAAATCCAAATTATGAGGTTTTTCTCTTGGTTTGGGACTACAGTTTAAGATCCAGAATCAGCCCCTATTCTGGGCAGCTTTGCTTTTAAAGGCCTCCATTGCCCGGATAACTTTTGCTAGATTCCTTCAGGGTGGTCTCTCTGTCATTTTATCGAGCACTTTATTGCTGAGTGTCCTTTTAAGATTTTTTTCTCCTTGCTGTGTGTATGGCCAGATTTGCCATAGAGCAGTTCCTTAAGTACACCACTAGCCTCTGTCCTTATGCTGGCCCAGAGGCGCCATTTTAACAAGTATCGCTTCAGTGCTGGTGAGCAGCGAGGATACTCACTGTTGGAAATCCGGTCTCGCCAACATTACGTAGTTCTCAAAGATGACTGATTAAACTGTGTATTAGAAAATTAACTTAAAAAAAAAAAAAAAAGGATAGCAGTGACCCTGTGGCCAGTTCAGCACTGAGAGAATGATAGGTTGGATACATCCATATTGCTCTGATGACTACTAATAAAAACCAATGTATCATACTTTCATTGTCATTTGCCATCTCGAAGCTGATGAAAATGGGAAAAACTCTCATGTACAGATCATCGTGAATCTCAGTTAACTATATAGTGGTGATAGGGCAAAATATCCTCTCTCAGAACAGAGTTCCCTCTCCTGCAAAAAGAAGTGTATAAGGCAGACATCATGATACTATTACATAGACTAAATAGAATGTGTAACCTGGAACATGGTATTGCCCAGAGGTGTTATTTTCTACTTCTCGTGCCCCTCTAGCCAGTGCCCAGGGCTTTGGCGGGTAGTCCATTTATTCATTTGTATGTGCCTCTTACACAGTTCCACATCAGCCAACAGCATCTACTGAATAACAAAATATGGACTATTGCTAGTGACTATGATATATGGCAGTTAAGTTATTTCTAAGGAATATAGTATATATCTTGTGGGTTTCTTTTCCTTTCTTTTCTTCTTTTTTTGCATTTCCCTTATTTCTGTATGTTTTTCCTACTGAAAACCATTGATATTGGAGATGGATTTCATAGGCATTAACAAACCTAATTCAATGGGCTCTATCCTTATATTCTCTTTAGAATATTAATAACTTAATGACTCTCTACTAGAGCTAACATTAAGAGTATGTACATTGAGAAAAAAATATACATTGATGAGCTGATGATTTCATTAGACATTTTATTGTTTTTTCTTGCAAATTTTTATATTGAACACTTGGCCAAAGTCATAACAATTATACAGTGTTTTGCTCTGTAGCCTATAATATTTGAAAGAAAAGACTCATCCTCCTTTCTAGCTGTTGATTTAGAGAAAGATGAGGTTTCTTAATTTTCTTATGATAGTTTGTAAACATAGAGGCACATTTGTAATCCCATATCGAATCTACCATGATTAAATGTGGTAGCAATGTTTTCCAGAGCTCTTGGCTGGTTTCTTCTGATGTCTGTGTTCCTTTTGTTTCTTTAAAAACAAAACAGAGCACTTGCTTTCTAATACCACAAAGAAAAAAGGCTTTAGTCAGCAAGGTTAAAGTAACTTTTCTCCAAACACTCCAAATTACTTCTAGGAAGAGACAGAATAATATAATTTTAGGCATTTCTGGGAACAATTAATTTTGTATGATACTTCTAGCCAACCTAAGCATGTGGTATCCTGAAACCCAATCCTCCATATTCTGAGGATAGTTCTACTTAGCTGCTTAACAGGATGAGATGAAGCTTATCTTACCAGTAGTCATTCAGACGCTTCCTCCTGTTTTCTAAATACTCCTGCAATCATAGCAGTGTTTTACCCATCAATCAAGGTCGTAAATCTCTGGAAGTGAGGGTTTTATCTTGCTATCCAGAGAAAACACCTTATCAGCCACATTCAAATTACAAGTGAGAAACTTAAATAGTAGATCACTGAATATGACACAAAGCAGAAATGTATTTTTTTTTACTTTTTGTAAATATTCTAGTGTTCTTTCAGAGAAGTCAGTTTTTAAAATGTGGGATACATACTGAGACTTGAGAAAACAATATTTAGTAGAAAATTGCTATGGTTAAGTAAACATGAGCATTTATAACTTATAAATAGTCAAGAGTAATTAAATCCACTCACACTTTCCCACCATAATATTTATTTTAGAGTCCAAGTCAAAATTTAGTCTATTTTTATAGTCACTTTTATAAATGTAGGGAAAAAGAAATTTCTTTCTCGAAATTTATTACTTTATGTTTTATCTGTTTATTATCTCTATCAGTAATCTTCTAGGTTCTAAAATGTGAAGACCTATTTGAGAAAAATAATTTTAGGGAGACTTGTCCATGATTTTAGGAGAAATGTTTGTTTTATTCAAGTTAGTCTCTTCAACCTGTGCTTTCCTGTCATTCTTGGGTCTACCAATTATGAGAGCAAAATCTTTGGTTGATAAGTGTATTAATGTTGGTAGAACTATAAGCATCCTGTTTGCATTATTTTTTTTTAAGCTTTTGTGTTCTAACTTTTTAAAGATTTTATTTATTTATTTATTTATTTATTTATTTATTTATTTATTTATTTATTTATTTGACAGAGAAAGAGAGATATCACAGGCAGGGGGAGTGACAGATGGAAAGGGAGAAGCAGGCTCCCCACTGAGCAGGGAGCCTAATGTGGGGCTGGATCCCAGGACCTGAGATCATGACCTGAGCTGAAGGCAGACACTGAACCCACTGAGCCACCCAGGCGCCCCGTGATTTTGGTTTAAATATAGTTTCAAGAGTAGAAACAAAACTTGTATTCAAAATACATTATTTTGCATGATTCAATTGCCAATTTTTTGAATATTGTTACTATATAGTATTATTCTCTTTCAGGTAAAATCTAATTAACAAAATCATCTTTTTAAAACTGTAGTAAAGCAACATCTGTCTTTAGTTTCAATGCTATGAAGCATTTAATTAACAGAAAACCACCATGGGTTGCTTCTTTAGAATACCACTAAATGTTAGAGACATCGTCTACTGTACAGGAGTTTCACTACTAGATGAGGATGTCTGGGAATTCATATGGATGAAATTCCACTCCACTACGGCGGTTTCTGAGAAGAAAATATTATTGGAAGCCTTAACTTGCAGTGATGACAGGAATTTATTAAATAGGTGGGTCAATTAATTTTCTAAATTTATTTGTGTAATGAGGTACTCTCTGTTAATCAAAGTACACTGAACTTGATTTTATTTCCTTGAATATATGCTAGTTATGCTAAGATATATCTTCTACAGCTAAAGAAAACTGCATGTTGACATGACTAATGCTAATTGAATTGAGATACCTTTGTTTCTCACTATAAAGATTTTTTAAAGTGAGTTGATGGCATCAGAACAAAATTGTGATTTCTTCACCTGCAAGATTTTTTTAAAACTTAATTCATGAGCTAATTAAAATGCTATGAATTTGCTCTTCCCCCTTTTATAAACAGAAAGTTGTTCTTAGATAAGTTGTATTGGTAGTTTATTCTTCTAATGAATATGATAAATTAATGCATGTAATTTTTGTAATTTTATAAAAATGTTTAAGTTATTGGGCTAAAAGTTTTTCTACAATTCTATCCTTAAAGGCTTCTGAATCTATCACTGAATTCCGAGGTGGTGTTAGATCAAGATGCAATTGATGTGATAATCCATGTCGCTCGAAATCCGCATGGCCGAGACCTTGCCTGGAAGTTTTTCAGAGATAAATGGAAGATATTAAATACCAGGTAGAAATTAGAGTTCAGTCATTCAAACCTGAGTGAGTAAATTAAAGGTGGCATAGGAGAAATAAAGGCCCAACTTTTTGTGTTAAAACCAAGGTCCAGATAATAGAATTAGATTTTAAAATAGTCAGCCAAGTTCGATGTTGCCACTCCTGTGAAACTCAGAATTATTTTAATGATTCTGTAACATTATTCATGTAATAAAGATTAAAAACTGTGATTATATGTGGAAATGTGGGAGTAAAAATGTTTAGCAGTACAACTTTTGTGGAAAATCTATTAAGTTGTCTAAGGTTGAAGAAATATCATAAAACTGTATTCTGAATGTGTTATAGAAAAAATGATTTATAAATCAGATATAATAATTATATTATATAACAAGAAAATTTTACCTCTGCAGAATTGTTTTAAATTTTCTTTAAATATAAATATCATAAAACACCTGAAATAAAACCAAGATTTAGAGAAGGAACATTTGAATCATTGTATAATCCTAGTTGCAATAGAATTCATTCCTGAGACATCTTGTTTCATGGTGAGAATTCTTCAGCCTCAATTTAAGACACTGTTTCATTATGTATTTAAATGTATTATAATAAATGTTGATTTATTATTCTGATAATCTCTATGGCATTTTAAAATTAAATTTATTACAGAGCATGTAGATGCTACGTGTTCTCAAACTTAAATGTCCCCCAAAAGTGAGCAGACCTCTTGTTCTATCTCTTAAAAATTGATGTGTAAACTTCATGTCTTGAAGGTACATACACCTTTCTCAGTTGCCCTTGTGTAAGGGGTTCAATTTGAATGGCTATGTCCTGTTAAAACACAGTTCTGTCTACAGATATTTCGTTGTCAGAAAGCACTGATATTCCTAGAAGACACATTAGCTTTTTTGTATTTGCAGCTCAGAAATTGGAATGATTGGAAGATTAGAACTTGCTTTGCTTTCATGTACCATAACATAGTGAATAGTCAGATACAAGGTGAAATGAATATATATGAGAAGGTCACTTTAAAGAGTGTCAGATATCTGCCAATACATAGTCTCTGTAGGGAGTGGTTTTGTCTATCATAGTTCAGCATCGGGGATATATAGTTCAGTCCCTACCAAAAAATGTTTGGTTCCTGGTATGCTTATTTTGTCTCACTTGAGAGTCCATGGTCTCGAACTGAAAGCTAGCAAGGTTGAGATTTCAGCCCATCTACAGATATGGAAGTGTTTATCTTGACAAATAGGACAGTTTTCTTCATCTGCTCCTACTGCTCTGTCAATCCTTAAACACTGGAGTTCATGGAAGCGCTATCCAAGGTACTCCTTATTTCCTGCCCTGCAGATTCTCTCTGCTTTTAGTTGCCATCTACTCCAGTGGTTTCAGTCGCTCCCAAATCTAGATCTCTTACTCAAACATGTCTGAGCTTCACCCTACGATAGACAGTTGCCTGTTTGGACCCTCCTACTGAGGTGTACCGGCAAAAGCTAAACCCATCGTTATCCTCTTGTCTTCCTTTCCTCAGTGAATAATATGGCCATCCACCAATTGCTCAAGCCAGACACTTAGAAAACTACAGATACCCCCTTGCCATGTATGACAATTAGGCTTGAGATATTGACAATTTAACAAGTCCTAAAAGAAAGGTGCCACAATGCTGTAAGGGAAGCATTAGAAAACCTCCTATAATGGGGGCTGAGCCTTTGCTTCCAAAACCTCAGAATCTTTTTTAGTGTACTTTTCTTAATTCTGAGAGTATGGTAGTCCATGATAATAGGTATCCTTAGCACAAAAGAGATAAATCAATAAAATGAGAAACTTTTCCAACTCACCGATACAAACTGTTCCTTACTGTGGGTCACGAGTCAAGAATTTATGTCTGTGGTACAGGATTATGCAATCCAAGTGAACAACTCAGTACTTTAATTCCTACATGAAAACATACTAATATTTGAGAAGCATTTCAAAGAAATGTGGCTCAGTTTCTAAGCGTGGAATAGGAGAATGCCAATGCCAGTTATGACTGACCAGACCGAAGGATCTGTGTGACATACTGATAATGCCCAAGCTTATCTTACACTCCTATTTCTTTCGTTGGGATTTTTTTTTTCCTTATAGTGAACTAGGTTGCTTTAAAGTTGAAAGTTTTAAAATATTTCTTCCTTAGGCTTTAGGTTGAAAATATAATAGTAATTCCTAAATCTAATTTTAGAGGGCTCCTTTTTTTTTTTTAATTTATTTACCACAACTTAGACCTCTCTCAAACATTTTGAGCCAAATCAGGTGGCATCTGATGGTATTCTGCAGTCACAGCTCTTTGCACCTCCCTGGCTCCCTGGAGAAATGACCTTGAAATGCTCTGAGATCTTATTGGCAACAAGATAACATGGGTCAAATGGAGCCCTTGAAAAGGATTCTTAAAAAAAAAATCCATAGAGTAGGATTTCTTAAATTACTGCCTATATTAACATCAAAACTTTTTTTTTTAATCTTTCCAGGTATGGAGAGGCATTATTTATGAATTCCAAACTCATTAGCGGAGTTACAGAATTTCTTAACACTGAAGGTGAACTCAAAGAGGTAAATATTTTAATATAGGAGTTCTAATGCTCTTCTTTTATAAATATATGAAATTATACATTTACTTTAACCATTTTTTTCAACAGATTCATATCTATTTCTTTAAAAAACACACGTTCATGCTAAAGACGACTTAATTCATTATTTGCAAAAGTATTTCTATTATATTAAACATTAAATGCCTTGGGGGCACCTGGCTGGCTCAGTGGGTTGAACATCTGACTCTTAGTTTGGACTCGGATCATGATCTGAGTCTTGAGATCTCCTCTTGGAGCTCTAGGCACTCAGTGCAGAGTCTGCTTGTCCCTCTCCCTCCCCCTCTGCCCATCCCCCTGCTCCCCTGCACCTGTGAACGCTCACGCTCTCTTTCTCAAATAAGTAAATAAAATCTAAAAACAAACAGACAGACATAAAATGCCTTCCAGAGGTGTTTCAATATAATGATTCTCAAACTCTGGGACTCCAAATCCACTCCCAGTATCTTTGATCCAATCAGCTGCTCCTGGGCTGATGATGTGAACCCAGGTTAGGATCCTAGAAAAAACAGAACAATCCTGTCACAATGATGCAGTATTTGGGTACAAAGGCTCAAGGCTTGTGTTGAGATAAAGAACTTGAGTCTCCCTGCTTTGTGGTCAGGCTGATACAGGACGTGGATCGCCAGATGTGATTATAAAGCTTCGTGCTATCTAGTCTGTTCAGTGGATTGAATTCAATGTATGAAAGGAGATGTATCTGGCAAAATATATTGAGATTAATAGTTTGTTGAAAATCCTGCTTGATATAATCTCACATGAATTTCCTTAAAGAAAATAAACAACTCTTTAAGGACTAGTGTCCAGTTTAGACTGGACACTATCTAATGTTTCCTCTTTTTTTTTTTTTTCTGGTTTATTTCTCTGGAAATTTAAACCAGCTTTTTTTTTTTTTAAACCATTAATTCACCTTTGTAAAAAAGAGGGGTGTGAAATGGGGAAGGGTAAGTATGTAGGAGGGAGGGAAAAATATAGATACTTTTAAATGATTCAGATGAGCTGGGCTTCAACCAGCTACCACTTTTTGGTCTGCTGCTTCACTCCATTATAAAAGATCGCTGAGATTTGGCCTTGAGGATCATGGCTTCCTGGGCTCTCACTGACAGGATGCCTGAGGCTGTGACCCAGAGCTAATCATGTTAGCAGCATTTCCCCAGAAGCATCAACCCTGGCACCATCTTTAACATCTTCTAATGGTTTCCAATGTTGTATGATCATCCCTCATGCACTGACTTGGATTCTTGCACATGATGAGCTAAGCTAAGCTAAGTCTCTGATTATAATGATTTGAAATTCAATTTTTATCCCTGCTATTTGTTCCCAAACCTAAAGGATTTGGTTCTGAAAGCCCCAGCCCATGTTTTACTAAAATTTTTTAATAAAGGAAGCTAAATGAGAAGGACTTCTTCATATCCATATGAAACAGAATGAAAGAACAATTAAATGAATGATTGCTTCCAATTTTCTCTGTATTTAAATGAAGTACTTTTAATTTCTTGATTTTACATTCAATAATCAGTGAGTAAAAGACTCATTTAGTCACAACCTGTGAAGTCATTGAAGTGAACACAGAAGTGAAAAATCTCTCCTATCCTTCCCTTTCCCCCCTCCTCCTCTCTTGTAGCACCCTTCCTTCTCCTCTCTTCTCCCTAGTCTTCTCTACCTTTGCCCCCTTTCCTACTGCTGCTCTCCTATTCCTTCTTCCTTTTCTTCTTCCTCAAACTCTCCTCTATCTTTCCTACTTTCCTTGTTTCAGGTATACCCAGGCCCTGGGAAAACATCTTTTAAATGGATATTTATTTGACTGTATCATATGCTGGCCATTTTGTTTTACTTACTTCACACACACATATTTTTAATATTTTTCCACTTGATTTAATTGACATTTGAAATCTCCTTGTAATGAAAAGTGCAGTTTCAAACCTGAAACTAAACTGTGGCTTTTATTCCATTACCTACGTAGCAGCTAACTTCACAACACCATCTTGCTGTGGCATAAGCAAGGAATTGCTTCCTGACATGGCCACTTGTGCTGACTTTCTAGTCTGACAACTGCTCTCTGAGGCTTTTCCATACTTTCGTTACATCATCGTTGTCTTTAGGACTGGGGACCACTGTTGTGGAGTTGGATGGGAGTTTGCTTTGTATTGCTAATAACTCCCCCCTCCCCAACCATTAATATAAAGAGAGTGAGGAAATTCCAGACTCATCCTCTTATAACCAATGAGACTCACAAGGAGAAAACCCAATGTCCTCCCTTTGGATGTGGGCATATTCTTATTTTCAATAGTCTATATAGATCAAAAAGGAATCAGCTTCTTTATGAATTCTGAAAACTCAGCTGAGATGTTAATGACCGCATAGCCCTAGGGGCATTCAGTAGAGAAACATGTATTATTGCACGATCCCTTCCCCAAAACTGCATTCTAGTACCTGAAACTGGTAATTTCCTTCTAATTATGAGGCTCTAGCAATTTGAACATTATTTCTCCATGAAACAGTGTGTTATTTCCTTAATTTTTAACTAATGGAAGTACAACCTGAGGGAGCTGTAGAGGCCCTTGGCCAGTTTTTCATGATGATGTCTGTTGAGCAGTTCTCTCCAGCACTCCTTTTTCTGCTTCTTGAACCTAATCTACAACCCTGTGGTGGAGGAACATAGATCCTGGGCATCACAGACATCCCATTTACAGTTTTAATGTTGAAAATATAAGCCTCATAATAGGGCAATAGCTAATTCAATTCATTTATGTGGTTACTGAGAGTATATTATGCTTTGCAATTTACTCTACAAATAATTTATTTTCTGATGTTTAGGGTCTAGGGTACCCTAAAATCAGAGTTTCTTTTGGAACATGAAAATGTCTTCTAATAGAGAAATTAACAAACATGTCTAGAAATTTTATGCTAAGAAGAGGAAGCACAAACAACTCTGACATCTTACTAAATGCTATTTTATAAAAATGTCTAAACTTGCAACATTTTCAAATAAAAGCCTAAGATGGCATAAATATTTAGGAAACACAATAATAAAAGCTAATAACAGCAGAAAATCTCCCAAAGAACTGCAGAAATAAGCAAACCAGAATGCCAAGGGCCTTCTGTCTACCCTGTGCCCTCTGAAGTCAGGCAAAGGGTCTGGAAGGTTCTATGATCACACACCCCGGGACCCGTTAGATGGCTGCTCTGACCACATGTTTGCCAGAAGAGTTGCAGAGGAATCTGGCCATAAAATCAATTTGTGCCAACTACGGAAAGTGGGCCATATGTGTTCTGATGAATAAGCTACTCCCAAGATTCATACAAGTCACCTCCGGCTCTCTGAGCTCATGAGGCTGGTATTTAGTGCGCTTAAATAGTGATTTAAGAAATGAATCCCTGGGGATCCACCACTTAACGTTTTTTATTGATGTTCTCTCGCAAGATCATCTGACCTACTATCTTTGTGTCAATAACACATTCATATTCAAACCCATAGTTTGCCTTTGAGGAGGACTTAGCGTTTTACTTCATGTGTTCAGGCTGCCTTGTTGTCTCTCCCGTCAAGGGGCCAAGAGCATGCTGCACAGAGTCAAAGTTGCCCAAGGGTCATTTATCACTACCTGACATATTTAGTACTGCCGAGGAAAGCCTGTGACAATGCAGAATGTATTTTTTTTTTAAAGATTTCATTTATTTATTTGACAGAGAGAGAGATCACAAGCAGGCAGAGAGGCAGGCAGAGAGAGAGAGGGCGAAGCAGGCTCCCCGCCGAACAGAAAGCCCCATGTGGGGCTCGATCCCAGGACCCCGAGATCACGACCTGAGCCGAAGGCAGAGGCTTTAACCCACTGAGCCACCCAGGTGCCCCACAGAATGTATTTTAAAAGCAGTAAATATAATTTTTTTCCTGTGATTGACATATAGTATGTAAAGAATACAACTGTAAGGTACATATATATTACATATGTGTGCTTGATATACGTATTTGTGTAATGAAACAATTCAAGATATAGATCATGATGTATTACTTGTTGCTTTAGGAATATAGACTGAATGAGTCCAAACATATAAATACAAATGAATTATTGGATTAAGCAGTTAAAGTTCAAAAATATGATTCAGTTTCCATTAGACTTCCTTTTAATATATGTGTGCCTGTTACAGGCGTATGTGTGTGGCATAGTGCCTGGAATATTGAGATAATTCAATAAATTCCCATGTCTCCCCTTCTTCCTCTTGGTATGTGTAAATTTGGTAAAATGTCAAACCAATTTTCAGGATAGCATCAATAGATCTCTGTTATATGTTGGATATTTTACATGTTTGTTATCAGATACAGTGACTTTGAAGTCTTATAAAGGATATAGCTCTGAGATGCAGTCATCCATTGCCAACACTGTGAGGGGCATGGGGCTTTGTAGGAAAGTGGAGGAAAAACTGAGAAAACCCATGGGTGTCATGTAATCAAAGTAACACTTTCATAAACAAGCCAAGCTATCCATGAACCACTTTCTAGATTAACTCAGAAAGGTATTAAGAAGTCCATTTTAAATGCCCCTTCCCCATATTCTCTGTCCCTGACTCAGTCTTGCTGCACTACATTTCCCTCCTGGCGTGTCCCCGTGTGGTACCCACCAGTGATGAATCACACCCACACTAGTTACACCACTAATGTTTCTGTGTTGCAAGTTGATTTTTCACATTTGCCTATTAGCATTGCGATTGTTGGTTGGTTGCCAGTTTCTTAAGACGCATCAAACAGACAGAAAGACTGCTAGTATTTAATCTTGAAACAAAATCCCTGAGCTTTCCCATAATATGTAAACTCTCTAGAGAAAATCTTATCTCCAGAAAAATAATAGCAAAACATTTTAAAATTGTAACTTATTTTAATTAAATGTTCAAAGCATCTGGCTAAATGAGTTCGCATTTAGCTTTTCCTTCATTCTAAGTTGAGTCACTCAGGCGATTGAAATGTCATTGATCATCCAGTTTTCACAGCACCGTTACTTTCTTCCCACCCAATAACTGGTAATCCTTTGCTGCCAAAGATAGTGTCAAGCCCTTATGCGACTTATTTGGGGAAGATGAAGAAGAATTGGATCTTTACCAACAAAGAGTGAACTTTAATCCATATCTTCAGTTTTTAAGGCTATTTTATACATTGGACGTGCTTCGTAATTAGAACTAGCCTTGGCCACAGTCCCATCAACCTTTTATAAAAAGATAAATATGTCTGTTTTAATATTTACTTACAAAACAAGAAGCTGAATTTGGAGCTCTTGAAACTGTAATGTCCACTCTTTTTTCCTTCTGGTTCCAAAAGATACTATATCGTACCTAATGGAAACAATTTGTTATATTCTATTTCATTAGTGAGCATTCTTCTCTGTTGACTATGCCTTCTGTGGTGACTGGCACTTTGTTTCACATACAGTCTTGTTTACATACCTTAGACAGGAGTTTGAGACGTGTATTTACCATCCAAAACTGTTTCTTTCTAGCTGAAGAACTTCATGAAGAGCTATGACGGGGTAGCTGCTGCCTCTTTCTTGAGAGCTGTGGAAACCGTTGAAGCCAATGTGCGCTGGAAAATGCTTTATCAAGATGAGCTTTTCCAATGGTTAGGAAAAGCTCTGAGACACTAAAATCTCTCTTATAAACAATTCACGTCCGAATTTTGGGAGAAGATGTGCTTTCTATGGAATGAGGAAACTGTGCTGTGTGGAAAACGGCCAGATCTTCAGTGTTAACGTGTGGGAGGAATTTTTTTTTTAATTTTTTGTTTCGGGGGACTTTTTGTTTGTTTCATTCATTATGTTTTGTTCCTCTACTGGGTGTTCTCTAAAGAAACTCTTGCAAGTGAAACTAGCCATGATGGCTTCAGCTGTACATTCCTCGCTGTACAGGACCAAATATGATAGTGGTGCATGTTGATGTTGCCGTCAGTTTGGAAAAACATATTCAGAATATTTTGTGCATGGTTATATGGTCCTGCCTATGTTCAGCATGCTTACTTAAACTGTCCGATGTCATATGTGAATATATGTTACATCCAGGATGGGCATTATACAAAAGCACAAAGATTATCTATGACAATCATTGTTGCAATGAGAGAAAAACTAAAAAGGAATTCTCTTCTTAGTCCTGGGCAATGTGGGAGGTGAAATAGCCCTTGAAGTGATCATTATCACTTCTTTCAGCACTTGGCTTGTATTGCAATGATGACTGTGTTGCTAACACTTTTTTTTTTCAAGTTAAAGCCGTGTATACATTTAAAAAGGCGTATAGATAGTGTATGCATATGTATATGTACAGAGGGAAGCCCTATATGTATATAGTATGTTGTACACTGCACTTCTGATCAAAGAAACTTTATCTCTTTTTATAAACTTATGCAAACTTTGAAAAGACTAAAAAGAATTTATCTCAACACTCTCCTTCCTGACAATTTCCTGACTAAATTTCTCAACTCTAAGAGATTTTTTTTCATCTACTTCCTGAACAACGGTCTAATCTATTACATGAAAATGAATTCAAACAAAATCTATGTATAAGCACTCTTCTAATTCTCCAAAGTGGCAGCCTATCCTAAATACATATATATCCTATACATACATATCCTAAATACAGATTCTGTCATCATTTTGGTCAAACTTCCTATTGCATAAAACAATTGTGCACATTTAATAATTATCAGTGCTGAGAAAACGTTTCTTTCCCATCTTGTTTGTTTTTCCATCTCATGTTGTGTGGTCCAGAGAGTTAAAAACTTTGTGTGTGTGTGTGTGTGTGTGTGTGTGTGTGTGTATGTTGTTCTTTGTGTCTGTGTCAGTCTAATCCTCCATTAAGGCACTGGACCTCAAGTAGGTCTGATACCCTGTAATGACCTTGCATCCCAGTTGTGCCATCCGTTCAAAAGACAGTTATTTTCCTTGAGCAAAGCTTTTTCTTTGGCATTGACAGCTCTCTTCTACCTAGGAATTTTAAATAGCCCTTGTTGTGGCTGCCTGTTATATAACACAAGTGCTTTTAAATAGTATTCTCACCCAGTAGGCCAGCTTTTCAAACATTGCTTAGATGATCCCAAATGAACATATTTTAAGTTTGCTATTATAAAATACCTACACAACCACTGGATCCAAGCCAAAAATTTGTGGACCACTTTCTACCGTCCTGAGATTTTCCGTTCCTCCAAATCTTCTTGCAAATTATTGAGAGAAATAGATTCTAATAGACACTGAACACTGGAGTAAAAATAAGTATTTTAGAAACCAGAGCCATAGATTTATTTTGAGTCTGTAGTATAAAGGAGCAATTTCCTAATCCATTGAAGGAGTATCACCTACAACTGAATTTTATCTTTTTAGCAATTAATAGCTATTACTCATACGTAACGTTTTCAGCACTTCATTCAATTAAAACACATGAATTTTAAGGACACTGTGTGGTATTAGTAAGACGTAGTAATACTTAGTAGAAAATCTAAAAGTCATTCTGCTGATCAGAAGTCGTGAAATTTAACTAGTACTTATCACATGTATAAAATCCTTAAGGGACAAGTTCTGAGACATCACAATAATAAATATCACACTACAGTGCAGGTCCAAAACATGTACCATATCACCCTTGGATTCTTGGAATTGAGTAAATAGATTAAAATATTAGAGGTGGATGTCTTATTTTGTGTCATGAATTATTGAAAATTCTTCATAGTTTGACATTCTTTTTGAGTGAAATCACCATTTCCAGATTTGAGTTAGAAAGGCTTTTAGAGTTCTTTTTTTCCTCCCCACTGTTAATAATCTTAATCCTCTTTCAGTATTTCAGTGGCCTTGAACAACTGGTTTAGCTACAATGTCAAATCCTAAATGCGTAATTATGTGCAATGTTCGATACCTCATAGAATATCTATTCAACGGTATAGTAGTATCAATGGCAATGAGATGGAATTTCTGTTCTACATATTTTTCAATAATTTATCCTTTCCAATGTTGAAGATTATATCAGGCTTTAACATTTTTTAGTTGTTTAAATAAGTAATATTTTCAAAATAATAAAATGACCAATGGTATCTCTTGGAATATTCTGTAAAATGTAGTTATAAAAGTCTATTTTCTACATAGAGTTTTTATCTTTTTTTCTCTTCTTTGTATGTTTTACAAGTCCTATAGATGCATGCAATAACAAATTGTTGAAAGTGTTCAATATTTAGGCTTAAATCTTTACTCTGCCATTATATGTACAACACAAAGCTTGGTTTCAATTAGACAGGACTAAGTTGTTTAACATACTGAATATTAAATAACACCAGGTAACTTATAAATAAAAAGCTTTCCCCATTTTCACACATTTTCCCTTAAACTTTTCTTAAAATCTTCAAGTTTTTAAGAAATAGTCGAGCACAACCTCTAAGGTTAGTTTCTACAATGCGAGGTTGATTCTTGAGTTTCAATCACCCAGATTTTAATTGGAGCTTTAGCTAACTTTGGTTCATATTATTTCTAAGATACTTCATATCATAAAACTGAGATTTTTGTGGCAGTGCTGTTTACAAACATAACTGTAATATCTTACAAGGTTATTAAGATTATAACGTACTTATAAATTGCATTCCATTTGCAAAAAGCTTTTACACGTGCTGTTTTATTGGGCTCCTTTCAAAAACATAATAAATTATATTAGCCCTGATAGTCTGATGAGAAAACTGAGGCTCGGAATAGCAACACGAACCTTGAAAATTACATAGTTGTTATCTGGGGAACAGGCACGGTAACCCTAGGTTTTCAATAAAACCTTCCTATGACGAAACTAGAAAGACATTTTGAAATGCCTCTATCCGTTGCATGAGTTGGAGGTTTTCCAAATACCAAAAGCGGCATCAAAACATGTGATGAAATAGGTCTACGCTAATTATATTATTTTGTAAAGTCTGTGTTTCTAATGGGCATGATGTCAAACATCATGATGAAATGTTCATCAGCAATTCACTTCAGTCAGGATAAGGAGGCCAATATTGTGACAAAACATATAGTTCATTGATTATACTTTCCTTTTTTGATCTTTTGGTGAACACTGTTTAAATAGGACTTTAACGTGGTGATAATATGCTTTATTTTTATACACATTTCTCTGGTAAACTCTGTAGTAACAGATGGTCAGACCACAGATAAAATGGTTTCCATCTAAATCAGTGAAAATAATATTCAGTAAAATGTTATGCAGACTAAATTGTGAAAAAGCAATATTTATGCAGCTGCAGTATAGGAATTCCTGAAGAAGTTTACAATGATGTATTTGATTAAAATCTACTGGCTATTAAAATCTTAAGGAATTTTTTTTCCCTGAGAAACTGAAGACCTAAAATAGCTCAATTATTCTCAGGATGACCATGAGGTAACCTCATACACCTCTTAAAGATGTAGTAAAAGTTTATATAATGAGATATTAAGATTCCTACACATTTTTTCCTCCCTTTACCAGAGGTCATAGCTGGATTATTATCATTTGACACTGCTAATTATGTAGGGAAAAATTCAATTTAATTAAACAAATATTTATAGAGCACATTTTAGTTCACAAAGCTCTCTGTGAAGGGAAAGGAAGGAGGAGCTGAAAAAGGCCCGGAAGAATTAATATCACAATAAATGCAACAAACATAAATCATGAGCCAATCAGAGTGAGGGCGACATGAAAAATAATTACATGCTACAGAAGAGAAACTAAATTTTTAGGTATAGATAATATTGTGCATTATTGTACACTAGTTTTCAAAACTAGTGGTATGGTACTTGAGGATAATTCTCAATGTTTGGTTTCACAGCACTTAATTGTCTTTCACAAAATGGGTAACATTTAGAAAGTATAATAAAACCACATGGTTTAAACTTTATAATTGGAATATAAATTGGGATAGAATTTATCTTTAAGAAAAGCTATTTGAGCAATTTAATAATATCAGTAAGTTGCAGGAAGAATGTTTAACCTACTTAGGTAAAAGTAGTTCAAGTTTTCGAAAATGGGTTTAGTATATTATTTGTATATGCACAATGTGTTAATTTTAAGTTCATCATATATTCTATAAAGCAGGTTCAACAATTCTTATCCTAGGCAATGTATTTGTTTGAATTAGTACATGCGAACTTTTGAGTACAGAAATGTACTTATAAAATATTCTAAAATTTCAAATTATATCTATATGAGTAACCTTGAGTTCAATTGCTTTGACTTAATAAGGAATTATTTTATTAAGATATTTTGTTTAATGTGGTTTCTTTTCAGGAAAACTCAAACAAAAGGGAACTCTAGTAGCTTTTATTTTCAATTTTATTTTATGAAATTTTATTTCAAAGTTTAAAAAAGTTTTTAAAGAGTCTTAAGTATTAAAAATAAGCAGTTAGTGAAAAATATATGTTCTAATTTTAAGTATACTGTTTATGTATAAGTATATGCATTATTTTTTTAAATAAGTTTTTCACAAAAGGTCATATCAGTAGACAGTATGATTTTATTCAGATTTTGAACACATAGCATATTAAGGGACTTTATTTAGAATATTAAGTTCTTTAAGGATAGTACACTGAAAATGTGTGTCTTCTGTACATTCCCAGTTCACGTACTAATGCTCTAAGAAAAAAGAAAAATAATGACCAATCCTTCATTCTTATCTGAATTAATTTTTTTGTGCTGTATTAATGTTAAGTGAGGTCAAATATAGGAGAAGAATGAACCTTTGAGTGTCTACTAAATGCTAGGCACTTTATAGACATCATCGCACTTCATAACTGAAACACCATCAGTTCCAATTTTTTTTTTATAAAGATTTTTTATTTATTCATTTGACAGAGAGAGATCACAAGTAGGCAGAGAGGCAGACAGAGTGAGGAGGAAGCAGGCTCCCTGCCGAGCAGAGAGCCGGATGCGGGGCTCGATCCCAGGACCCTGAGATCATGACCTGAGCTGAAGGCAGAGGCTTTAACCCACTGAGCCACTCAGGCGCCCCCCATCAGTTCCAATTTATCATCAGGGAGACTGAGGTCAAGGGTTGAGATCAGTTTACATGACTGGTGATAGGTATTAGCTGGGATTCAAAACTGGGCAAACCATGGTTCAAGTCAGTCATTAACCTACCTCCCATATGCACGGAAGCATAATGAGTATCTGTACAGACCAGTCTCTATAGAGGACTCGAATGCTTAGCTTACTTTTTCATTGTCACTGACTCGTTTGAGAAAAAATGCTAGTCAGTGCCCTCTGGGTTGACACTCAGTTCTTAACAGTTACTTCATTTGGCCTATGACAGTTTTCATGTTCAAGTGTTTTACATTAGTGTGTTGTGTAGTGGGTTTTAAGCTACAACAGAGCTTAGCAGGTTGTCTGTTGTAGCAGGTTGTCTACGGCTACTCCAGACAACCAACCTTGAAAGGTAAGTGAAAAGAGAGGATGGATTACAAAGCTGTTCACCAGTGGACCAAATGCCGAGGAGACCTATTCATGTAGCCCGAACTTTCATTTTGTTTAGCAATGAGGTCAGAGAACTCTTCCTTCCTGTTTGAAACTGTATAGATGGACTGCAGCGGCTGAATTTACTCGAAGTTACCTTTTCCATCGGCCTGCTGTGCGTAGTAGATGAGGTTTAAGATAACTGCTTTGACCTAGCTCGGCACAGGTCAACTTACTTATAATCGCACACATTTTTACTATGTCATGTAAGTAAATGCGGGAGTGAAATGTTTTACAGCAAATATTACCATAAAGAACATCTGCCTTGAATGTGCAGTGGATTTATCTTCCAAGTTAATCATTTAGTCGCTATCCTTTTAACCCTTACTGGGTTCACAATATTACTACGCTTGCTCTTGGACACTATCCTGTTCCCACCTTCATATAACCTGGGACCTACTGGGTGAGAACATTTGCTATTAATTTGGCGTTATTCCGTTTTATTTAAAATAGGCTTCTTATCTGTCCCTTCTCAAGTATGAAACATTTTTCAAAGGAATTTCTCCTCAAATGTTTCTACCTTTTAAACTATGGTATAATAGTAGTCTCACATTACCTTTTTAAATGCTCCTTGTACATCGTCACATATGAATATACTTGCCATTTTCCTTTTTAGTCCCTTTATGTTTTGATAGTCATTGAAAACAAATTCAGACTATAAAAACACATTAGTTCTATGAAGCTTATGCACTGTCCAGTTACTTGGAGAAACATGAGACATTCTGTCCTGAGCTTTCAAAAGTGGCTTTCTAGACACCACTGAATTCATTACATAATCTTTTAAAATATTATGTGGACTATTTCTAATGAGTTTGAATTAATTCAACAATGAAGTTTATTTTCCTAAAGCCATTTTCCAAATGGACAGACATTTAAAATATGCCAAATGGAAGTATTTTTTTTCTTCTTAATATTTTATGATTTAGAAACAAAACAATAACTATTCTTTTCATAAATACAAGTTAATAAAGCATTTACCAAATTAATAACTTCGTGTTAGTTTAGCAGATAAATGTTTTCTATGGTATGCCTTTAAAATTATTCAGTAACAATCAAATCAGTATGTATTCTACATGAAATTTTTATTCCATTATAATCAAGCACTAACAGTGGATTTTTCTAAATGAGAAAATTTGTCTTCTGTATTTTAAGCAGAACAAATTTGAATTTTGCCTCTGACAATAAAATTTTGCACAGTAATTCATCACTGTCTTAATTTTCTGACATATACAGATAAGGCCAAGGTAAACAATTCTCTCTGCTTTTTCATTCTTCTGTTTTTACTTGAGAACCCATTTTTAAAATTCTGAGTATCCATACTGTAGAGGTCAATGACAAGAGAAAAAAGTCACTTGCTTTTCTGACTATATACATACTGAAGCTAGAATAAGGAAGTGTGTATTTATGCAATATTATAAAAAGAAAAAAAGTACCAAGATGGTCTTTTTTCCAATTATATGCCCTTAGAATAAATTAAATGATCCGCACTTTGGTAAAAGTGATTTCACCTGCAATGCATTTCAGATTGCTTTTTAATAGGTATTCCACATTGGACAGACTGTCAGGATCCCTGAATTTCAAGAACAGTCTTCAGTAACAACAGGACTATAAAATATATATAATTAGGACTCATAAGTAGTACTCAAAATAAACTTTTTGATGTCGCTGGGTTTTTTTCTTTCTAAGGGTTATTCAGAGGACATTAAATTTGGCTCTGTAGAGCCATTCATTTGAGATTTTACTCCTGATACTTTATACAGTAGGAAAACCTCCTCTGTCTTAAGCATGGAAATAAATGGAATCTTTTTTTTTTCTTTTTTTCTTTTTTTTTAAGAAATGGAAGTCCTTTAAAGCCAGAATCAAGATGATTCCTATTTGAATTATAGCCAGTGTCTCTATGTGTATGTACTGGAGATACATAGATGTATATATCTATTTCACATAGATAGAGATATATGGTATCTATTCAAGTCTATATAAACTATCTATATATCTATCGATCGATCGATCTATATACATATAGTCTATTTCTGCACTGAAATGAAAATTGTGCTCTGGAATAATCACAGAGGTCAGAAACAGTTACTGTAAAATATCAGTTGGGGGAGTAAAGCATGGGTACCATTTTTACCTGAAGAGCCTGTCAAATGGATCATTAAGTTGTAGAAGCATGATCGCAGGAATTTTCTCTAAGAATCATGCAGGAACTTCTCAAGAAGCAATTCTGATGAGATCAGACACATTCAGGGTAGTATGACTGTAAACATTAAAAAAAAAAAAAAAGCCAATCTGCCTGGCCCCCAACCCTCCAACCCTAGAGATTCAATCTCAGTAGGTGATGGGTGGGATGTGGTCATCTGCATTTTGAACAAGATTGTAGGTGATTCCAGTGGAGGCAATCCATCTAGACCATGGTTTAAGGAATATTGGCTAAGCTCAGTGGTTCTCTGCCTGACTTGTTACTAGATTCCCCCAGATAGCTTTTAAACACTACTTATGTCTTCTGGGCTGTACTTTGATCCAATTAAAAAGTATCTCTGGCATCAGCATTTTTTACAAGATCCCTGATGATTCTAATACACAGTCATGGTTAAGAACCTCTGGGTAGCAGATACCAAATTGAACAATAAGTCCCTTAAAGAATAGTTATGGAATGTTACCCAAGTACCTATTTTTAGAAATCCAAGAGGTTCTTATTACTGTTTGACTGTCTCCACTAAATACAGAGGCAAAAGCTGTGTTGTCAATTAGCTGAATAGTGAAAAGCAAATAAGAAGCTTGAACAACGGCTCTCCGTGGTCTATAAAACAGGCACCGGTGCTGTGCCGGAAGCCGAGCGGTCTCAGGTGGTCCGTGGTGATGCCTCTGTTTCCCTGTGTTCTGACACTGACATTCTCCTGTGACACGCTTTGTCTTACATCCTTTTCTCTGCAGTCTTAATGAGTCTGACTATACCCACGTCTACTATCAGCAATAACAATTTTTCAACTTTTATTTTCCTTGGAAATAAAAGGGAAGTCCCGTTGGCAGGGTGTTCCATCAAAGGACTGCACCTTCGCCCTTCCCAACAGAACAATTGTTTTCTGTGCCTCATACCGGCAAGTGCCTGAAATTGGAGCTCGGGTCTGACACATGGGGATAAAATGATCACATCAGGGAAATAAACTAACCCCAACTATTATTATAAACGGTTATCATCTGGAATATTCTTTTTTTTTTCTAGTTCTTTTCCAGTTTCTTTTACTCTCACTTCTCTCTGTCTCTCTCCTTGTGACCTGCCCGCTGAGCACCAAGACTTCTTTAGCAACAGACAATATATTTTTACTTGACATTGCAAGAAGAATAGTGAAAGTTTTGAGCTGTTACCATATCTGTGTGCATAATAGAAAGTGACATGTGTTCTTGGGATTGTCAAACTTAAGGCCCAAAGGGCATCTGGGGCACATTGAAACTGTCTGGTTGTGTGCTTGACTCTGTGCTCATTCGTCAATTCTTTAGTTCTTGGCCTTCCTTGGGTCGTTAAATTTTGCTTGCCTTTCCTAAAATCTCTGGCTAATTAGAGATTTCAGAATACAAATGGATTCATTTTTTTTCCCCACTGGAAAGGGAACTAGAAACATTGCCACCTCTGGAACATTTTAGCAAACTAGTAGAGGGTGAATTATTTAATTGGAGAACTCTTGAGCCATATCTGACCAAAAAAAAAAAAAAAAACCCCAAAAAACAAAAAACAAAAAAAACACCCTAATCCCCTCTATCCCTACTCCTACTATTTTTTCTTCTCCATCTTTTGCCCTATATGTAATGGTCTTGATATGATTTAACAGTGAGCCAATTTGCATGCAGAAAGGAAATTTTGCTGAGAGTAAGACCTTCCAAATTAGTAGCTTTTTATTAAGTTATCAAAATTTGTATAATGACTAACTTCACTTAGACATTTTTTAACAAATTCAGGTCTACCCAAGAATTCCAACAACTGGCTGCCAGGTAGAGTAAAGGAGGGAACTGCTTAATGAGCAAAGATTTGTGTAGAAGTCCTAAAGCTAAAATCTTAATAGGAATGGCTTCAATCCATCATTACTAGGTAGACATACACCAAAATTTAGCACAAAAAGGGGATGGGGAAGTAGGCTTGCCATATTTAAGATGGCAGTGGACTTCAGTCCACAGAGACATTGCAACAATGCAACAAGTGTGTAGAGGACTACAGACAATTTAAGTATAGCACCAATATACTATACAAGTAAGTTGTTCTGTGCTTGGATGACCTCAACATTTTTCAGTGATATTTGAGTGAAAATTATTGACTGAGATAAATGGAATGTTTCATGTAATAAACACAAATGGAGATGGTGTGTGTGTGTGTGTGTGTGTGTGTGTCATGGATGGAGGGGAAAAGGAGAAGAGTTAAGAGCAGAGGAAGGAAACTTAAACCAGGCATATTTCCACATGGAAAAAAAGCAAAATTACCGTCCTACATTACACATTAAAATCATTTTCTAACCTTTTAGACTCAATTTATTCAGTTTGCTAGTTTGAAAATTCTCATCTTGTTGCGTATGAAAAAAAAAATACCTGATGATTTAGAGGAGAGAGTTAGACTGAAATGTGATATTATTAGTTTTGGTTCAATAGAAAGTGACGTGAGTTTCTAGAACTGTCAAATAAGATTCTGGACACATAGAAACTAGATGTTCTCTTAAATGCAAAAAGAAATACCAAAATCTAACTTTGGATGAATGAAACTGGAAAAAAATCAGGTTGCTTTTTCTGGTTAGTAACAAAACTTTGGAACTCCAGGGTTAGAAATGTAGATGAGAATCTGCTTGTTTTGTCACCAATTCATTTTAAAATCAGGATCCCCATGTGTTAAGTTTCTAGTCATTCTTGTAACGTGAACAACTTGAGTGATGGCAAATGCTTTGCCTGAATTTTGTGTGTAAAAATGTCATTTGTTTTGATTACAGATTTTTATCTTACTATAATATTTATCATCACCTGAGATACTTGATTTTGTCATACAGACCTTGTACAGATTGGCCAAATTGCAAGAATCAAGCAAAATATGCATATGCCATGCCCTAGGTACTACATATTTCTAGTAATGCCTAAATTTGCAGTTTCCTTAAAAGGATCAACTTGTTCCACATAGCTCTTAGTTAATTAATGGTCCAAAGTTTGAATACTGCTAATCCACATCTCAGTTAAATATTAACTGTGTTTTGGACCCAAACCAAGAAATTAAAATTTTTGTTCTTGTTAAATTTTGTCATGTGAGAATTTGGGGATTCTGACCTTGTCAGTACAATCGATAATTTCTCTTTCTATGTAAGTAGCATATCTTCATCCCCATTTAAAATCATGAGATGGGAATATTTTTTCCCCAGATATCATTGTGCCAGCAGATCTGATACTTGTCGGTAGTTTCTCACTCAATTAGATGTGTACATCCAATGGTTAGTCTATGTTTTTGTAGGACTTGTTTGGAAAGAACTTCTCTGTTTACACACTACGCACTATCTCCTTCAGGGGTTCATTAAGGGAGAGAGAATATCACGGTAACAGAACGCTGCTCTATGTTTCTGATAACTTCACTTTCCTACTTTAGAAACATTGAAATGACAACTATCAACATACCACTAAGCCAAGAAATGTTTTTACTCTATGTTGCTAAAGTTCTTTGAAGAGGAGTAGGGTGGATTTTTGTTCTTTCTCAGAGTTTTCAAACTTACCTAAATAAAACCAACTGAAAATCTTATCATCTACATTAGACATTGATTTTTTTCACAGTTAATTTTTTTTTTTTTGGTCAATTTGAAATCTCTCTCCTCTGAATAGATTCAATTTAGTCCTTACTGACTGTACCGTCCATTTCACACTTCTTTGATAGTTTATATCAATGTGTTTTATTTCCCAACTAGATTATACATTTTTTCAAAGGTAGAGATGATATCTTTTTCCATTTCTTGACAGCAACTTCAAATAAAATAAATTTTCAATCACATTTTCTTGATTGAGAACAACCTAAGTGCCAGTATAGAAACCAATGGCTTTTCCAGTATGAGCAAAAACAGCACAGAGCAAGAAATGCTTTTGGGGATTTAGAAACATAACTAGAATAAAAAGTGTTGATCGTTTTAAAATATTGTAAAGCTAAAGCTTTAAAGCTCACTCCATTCCTTTAATTTGTTCAAAAATATCACTTTAGAGTAATACTTGTTATCGACTTTGACCTGCTTGGTGGAGAAAGTAGAAGAGGAGGATAATAAGATGCTATTTCATGACACATCTAGTACAGTAATTCATTTATAGTACGGAACCTTTGCCAATGATAAATGCATGTTACCGTGGTGCAATTATGAATGTACCTTGACTTTTCAACAATAAAGCTGCCAAAAGGTTGCAAAATGCGCAAGGGAGAAAGAAATTTTAGTTGAGGAACTGAACTAACCAAGAAGTACAATTTTTAAAAAAGTGTCTATATTGTTTCCATAAAGAGATTTTTTCCCCAGAGTTAATGAAGATTCTGTGATAACAAAGCACATTTTCCATTTAATATTCTATCAACTTCACATACACTTGACATTTTACACATGCTGCCTTCTAAAATTATCTTCATATAGAAAACATTCACAGTGTTACCTATTACCACAAAACAAACTTATCCAAGAAAATAATGCCATTTACATCTTTGGAATTCCCTGCAAGATCATGATTGGACTGGGAAAAGGAACCCCATGGAGTCTGTGGCTAGGACTCGAGGGGAAAAAAATCCTATGATGTTTCTCCTTGAGTCCTAGCCTCCACCTCTACTGCGTTAGCCATATGCCAATACAGAGAAGGAATGCTGGGTTTATTTCCTTTTGGAGGAGGTCATGGAGAGGATGTGACCACTGGTTGACCTGCAAGCTAAACCCAGGCAATCAGAAGCACCTTACTCCCTCCTTTGTCCTTGGATTTCATGTCCTCCTTACCATTCCCACACACTAGAAATGGTTCCAAGGATGTGGTCCTGAAAGAGTAGGGTGTTTTTGAGACCATCTGGACTGAATACCTAACTCAAACCAGTGAAAGGTCTCTATAAACTTTGAAGGTTCTGGCTGACTGGTGTAGAGATCTACTTGTCTTCTGGTTGCCCAAGAGAAGCTTGGAATAAAGTTCCCCTGGAATGGTTATTCTGGAGTGGTCTGTCTCATCCCTCAGTCTCTTCTTGCCCTCCATGTCCGAGAGCAGGACGGGGAAGTGGGGCGGGCAGTTTCAGATGTCACCTGGGGCACTCCCCAGTGTGTGAATCAACATTTTCTCCAGCAGAATGTTGTGTGAGGGCAGATAAGATGTAAAGTAGGGACATGAGTTAAAGTAAAATGTGAATAAAGGAATCTGAGCTTATGTCCAAAGACACAGGACATAGGAAACTCCCAATCACTTGCAGTAGGCCAAGGGAGCAGCATAGTTGATTTCCCCATCCCCTCCCTGCCATGACAGTCACTGGCCCATGTTTATGAATACTGCTCATTGATTGCAGGGATAAGTTGAGTCAGCCTGGCACCAGCGAGACAGGCCAGTTACTCAGAGCACACCCACAGAAAACCAGTATCCACATGTTCCAAAAAGAATTCATAACTTCACTGACCATCAGTGTGAGTGCTCTATGATGCCTTTCCTTCAAGAGATCTGTAGCTTTTTCAATGAGCTCACCTAACTATGTGAGGACCTCTTATTGATACTTCACATACTCTTCATCAATTACTCTTCATCAATGTTTGGGTAATTTAGGGATACTTTTGGGGTGGTGAAATTAAATCTTGGAATTATGAAATTCCAAGTCTCTCCATATTCTAGAACTGCTCATCAGAAACCATTGTTATTTTAATAGGCTAACTAGAGTGAGAGAAGGAATTCCGATCTCCCACAGAGATCAGGTGGTACATTAAACATTTCCATCTCTTTATTTATCCTATCATTCCTTTAATCTGAATACTTTCTCCTTTCATCATGGCCTTCTCAATGCTATTTATCTTTTAACTCCAACCATGTGTTCTTAAAGCACACTGCTTGGGTAATTTCTGTCACAATTACCTGGGGTGCTGGCTAGAAATGCAGACCCACTGCATGAATCAGAATCCCTAGGGATGGCCCAGAAATCTAAATTTTAACAAGCTCCCCAGGCATCTTTCATGCATGCAGAAGTTTGAGAAACATCATTCTACTCAAATACCGTGAAGTCTTTTTCATTCCCCCAGAAAACCAATGTACTTTATCTGTCTTTGAAATTTCTAAAAAGTTTGCTTTTGTATCCTTCCTATAACATTTATAATGTTCTGTCTTATAATTTGTCATAACATAATGATTGGTGCACTTGTTTTATTCCTTCTATTATAGGGATAAGCTTCTTGCAGACTAGGCCTGTGTATCTCAGAGCATCTGGCATGAAGCTTTGCTTCAAGCAGGTGCTCAATTCTTATCTCTAAGAATGCATGAAATGTTACCTCCAGGCCTTTTCCCTCCTCTTCTGTCAGTGCACGGTGAACATAAGCTACAGTATAACTCCAAAATGCTTGTACCATATTAAAATAAATGAACTGCTTAGAAAACCTCTTGCTTGAACTAAGCTTAGTTCACAGAATTTGGTCCCAGATAAATAGTCGACTCAGGCTTTTTTTGTTCTCTGTAAATCTCCTTATCAGCAGAAGGTTTATTTTTGAAACGCATGGCTCAATATAGTGGAAAGTAGTCACTTGAATCAAGAACTAAAGAACGATTCATGGCTCAGGTCATAAAAATTACCTATATGTCTGTCACTGGTGAATCATTTATGATGTCCTCAAGTACAGTTTGAATTTTCAAAAGGTTAACTTTTGGATGTGCATTTTTAGAGTGTGTGTGTTTGTTTAGAATATGTCAAGCTACAAAAAGGGCATTTTCTTAAAATGCCACTGTTTAATTTCTACAAAATCCAAGTGGATGAAGAAAGCATTCTCGAACTGAAGATCGGAAGCATGGCTTGAACTTCAGTTGTCCAGCTGCAATTATGAGGTGTGTTCCCTGGTACCTGGTTTTTCTGAAATCAAGATATCACCTAAACACTTTATATTTGTAAATTTATTTTTATTTATTTATTTTTTAAAAGATTTTATTTACTTATTTGACAGAGAGACAGATCACAAGTAGGCAGAGAGGCAGGAGGAAGCAAGCTCCTTGCTGAGCAGAGAGCCCAATGCGGGGCTCGATCCCAGAGCCCTGGGATCATGACCCGTGCCGAAGGCAGAGGCTTAACCCACTGAGCCGCCCAGGTGCCCCTAACCTAACCGCTTTAAACACATGTTGCTATAGATTTAAATGACTTGAATGATTTGTTTTGCTTTCTAATATTGGAAAGGCATGATGCTTTTCCTTCTTTTTTGCAAATCAGATAAAATTTCAGTAAAACACATACACACAAAATACAACTGAAGTACTGATTTTTTTTAAAAAACTCACATAAATAACCTTATTGTGGTAACCATTTTGCGATATATATGTGTATCAAATCATCAAGTTGTACACCTTAAACTTACACAATGTTGTTTATCAATTATATTTCAGTAAAGCTGGGAAATAAAGCTTAACAGAAAGAGGATAGATTTTTCCAAGTCTCTTGTAAATATTGTAGAAGTCTTAATTATTATTCAATACTGCATTTAAATAAGGCATTAAATAAGTATTAGTGAAATTATATTAGTAAATTACACTAGAGCTGACATCAAAATCGCATCCATGATAGAAAGGATATCACAAATTTTTACTTTTACAGGGGTGGAGTACATACACTTTTGCAGGGATGGAGTAGATACACATGAATATTTTATAGATGTATGCCTTTCTCAAATGATAGGGAAGGAAAACATTTTAGGGAGAATATATGTTAGGCATGAAAACTATAAAAGTACCAGGCTCAAATAAAAGGTGAATGCAATATTTTGAATATAAAAGAAAAGTCACTTATTAGCATGCAGTCAGAAAGTAATACACATGCAGAAAAATAAACTGTCAAATGTTAGCATGTGCACATTTTTAAATATAAAGACTCCCACAATCAGATACCCTGGGAAGAATTCCAGGTAAGCTGACTCTTCCCTAATCAACTCAGTTAGCTATTTTCTATATCCTAATAGTGTTCTTCATCCAACCTTACCTGGGTCATTTGCACTGCCTAGGCCTAAATGGGGCTGAATTCCTACAGAACATTTCTAAGTGTATCTCCTTGCTTCCTGTCTTCTCCCTGCCTCCCCTCCAACTCTAAGATTCCATCCTACACACCTCTGCTAAAATGATTCTTTTCAAACTGTTTTCATCAAGTCACTCCTCTGCTTGAACATTTAGAGTAATTTTCCATAAGTTGTTATATAAAATCCCAACTTGTCTTGCAATAACATCTTTCACCAACTGGACTACCTCTTCCTCTAACCAAACAAATATTCATCACTCTCAGAAACATGTGAGCCTCTGTACCTTGCATAACTTGCTTGCTAATTTTAGAAAAATTCTGGAAGATTTTCGAGAAGGATTACTAGATGCCCTTTCAAAGGAATGCTGAATGTTATCTAGGGTACTCTACAGGGATTATTTTATTTTGTGGGGTGTGTACCTTTGATTGTCTTCAGTTGGTATTTTTACACTTTTATAGATATAAAAATGGACATTTAGAGGGCAGATGGCAATGCATGGATGAGGCATCATGGTATTTCCTGTCCACAGCAATGCAAACAAGTCTTGTTCATGGCAGTGTAGAGAGTTGGATGTTGTTAAAAGATCATTAATGAGGGAACTAGTAGGATGTTATACGATGTTCAAAGGAACTCAAAGAACTACACATACCTAAGGCCATCAGGAATGCTGATATGAATTTCTTTTTTTATAAAGATTTTATTTATTTATTTGACAGAGAGAGAGAGATCACAAGTAGGCACAGAGGCAGGCAGAGAGAGAGGGGGAAGCAGGCTCCCCGCTGAGCAGAAAGCCCAATGCAGGGCTAGATCCCAGGCCCCTGAGATCATGACCTGAGCTGAAAGGCAGAGGCTTTAACCCACTGAGCCCCCCAGGCGCCCCTGATACCAATTTCTTAGATGAAATACTGTCAAGCTAGTCAATATCCACCAACAATAATCAACCATGTCTCTAGCGAAACAATTTGTATTCCTTTTTTTAAAAAATGACTTTATTATTTTTTTAAGATTTTATTTATTTATTTGATAGAGAAATAAAGAACATAAGTAGGCAGAGGAGAGGAAGAAGCATAGGCAGGGAGCCCTATGACGGGCTTGATCCTAGGACCCTGGGATTGTGACCTGAGCCAAAGGCAGATGCTTAACTGACTGAGCCACCCAGGTGCCCCAACAACTTGTATGTCTATCGACAAATACCTTGCCTTACTTTTGAGTATTCTGTAATTTGTTGGAAACTGTTCAAGGCACTGGAGATACAGGAATAAAGAAAACAAAATGCCTGCTTCCTTGGAGATTATATTCTAGCTTGTAGGTGTGTGGTTAGAATCAGATATTAAATACATAAATATATAATATGTCCTTTAGAGACATGTGCTATATCAATGAAGAAATACAAACCAGGATAATAATGCTAAGTAATGTAGAGTACTAATTTCTATGGAGCTATCAGGAATGATCTCTGGTAAGGTGATATTTCAGCAGAAATCTGAAGGAAGAAAGAGAGTATATCATGAGGCTATGGGCTATATATATGTATTTTTCTTCCCCTTCAATTCCTATAGCCTCCTGATACATTGGACTCATGTTATACTATATATATATATATAGAGAGAGAATATATATATATATATATATATATATATATATATATATAGAATACTAAGTGCAAAGGCCCTGAGACAGGAGTGGGAATAGAATGAGTCCCAGGAAGAGAAGTCCTGAAGAGTGGCTCCAGAGTGAGGGTAGGCGGGCAGGTATAGGGAGACAAAGATGAAACTTTTTGTCCTTTTTCAAGACTTCAATTTTTTTTTCTTCAAGAGAAATGGAGAATCACTGGAGAGTTTGAGCAAAGGTGGAACATGAACGGGCATGCGAAACACTCTGGCCGTGATGAGGTAAATAGTTTAAAGATGTCAAGGGTAAAGTAGGAGACAACACAGGAACTGTTATGGGTTGCATTGTGTCCCCACAAAAGATATGTTGAAGTCCTTACCCACCGCCACACGAGACCTAAAAATAGACTTAATTTGGAAATAGAGTCTTTGCTAATTTCATCAAGTTAGCAGAGGTCATACTGGATCAGGGCAGTCTAATCCAATGCCTGGTGTCCTTATAAGAAGGAAATTCGGGCACATAGAGGGAGAAGGCCATATGACAATAGAGGGAGAAGGCCTTGTGTTGCATGCTTCAAGGAAGGCCAGCAACCACCAGAAGCTCGGAAGAGACAAGGTTCTAGATCCTCTCCTGGAATCTTCAGACAGAGCACAACCCTGATGACATCCTGATTTTCGACTTTGAGCCTATATAAATGAGAGAATGAATTTCTCTTATTTTCAACAACTCAGTTTGTGGCACAGTTTTTTATGGAAGCCCTAGGAAACGAGTACAGGAGGTCATGGCCATTAATTCATGTGTGAAATGATGGCGCTGGCCAGATCGGTACTAGTGCTGGTCATTATGATGCCAGCAGGCAGAGTCCGAGGACCCAGAGGGTGTCCTGCAGGACCAGCCAAGAGAGTCCTTGGCTTCACATGGGATGGGAATCAAACATGAGCCAGCAGAAGGAGAGAGCAGAGTTTATTAAAGATAGAGCAGATACAGATGGACTGAGTGTCTCGGAGACTGAGAAAGGAAAGGAGGGAGTCTCATCTTTGTTTGGGGCCTGGGGCTTTTATTGACAATTGTAGTCTGGTGCACATGTCTTCTCAAGCATCCAGAAATTGGTCAGAACCAAGGATAATGTCCAGGTGGCCATCACAAGTCACTTATTCCCTGAAGCCAGGGGTCTTAGTGTTGAGATGTCTACTGCTGGTGGTCTGAATATCTGTATGATGGCTTCATCTGATCAGTCTCACCAGTTCTTCTTTAAGATGTTCTCTATTCTAGAGAAATCACTAAGCCCTTGACCCTTACAAGGAGGACATCCTCTATTTGCATCCTGAGGCATGTAGAGGGTAGAGTGGTGTGGGGGGATGCAGGTCCAAGCAAGGATAGATGCCAGATAAGAAGCAAAGTGAAAAAAAACCCAGCTTTTTCTCTCATGGGGTCCCTTCAGTTTCCTTTTCTCAATAAGGGGGAATTGGATCTAGCATACTTTAAAAAGATAAAATCAACGGGATTTGCTGATGCATGTGTGGTCTGATGAAGAAGAATTAGAAGTAATTCAAGAACAAATACAGCTTATTATTCTTAAGAATTGAACTCAGGGAAACTTGGTAGCCATATTTCTGAACTACGATGACAGATACCCAGGATATTATTTTCCTGCAAATTTGCAGTGGAGACCAAGCCTAGAAGGGTCACTTATAATGAGCTCTATCCATTGCTGAGTTCATTCTAGGTACTAAGCTTTTAATATACATCGTATCATTTCAATCCTCTCAACACTCCTGAATAGTAGGTATTATTACCCTCATTTTACTAATAGGGACTTTTCACCCATAGATGTTTTGTGTGCACTTAAGGAAGTATTAAAAGACAGGTTGAAACTCAGATTTTTCTGACATCAGCATCAGCTTATACTAAAAAGTGAATTATAGGAAATAAAAAAAATGTTTCTGAGGAATTTGCATGCTAAGTAGAATATTTCCTTTATTGTTTAGCTTAGGATGCCTTTAGTATATTCTTTGATGCATGGAATACTCCAGTTTATTGTTTTTGTCTCTTTATGGAATCTAGTTTGCTCCTAAGTGACTAGGTGTGTATAAACATTCAAAGAATACCCATTGGATTTAAACAAATTTAAGAAGTGGCCCTTGCCAGTATTGAAGACTGAGATTTTTGTAATTTGCATTATTCAGTGTGGTGTCACCTTCCTATAAGTACTTCATATAGGCTAAGTCATAGTTCATTACGTTTATATAATGCTTTGTTTTGTACCAAGAACTCTCACACTTGTCCCAATAATACTGACACCGTAAAGAATGGTTCTGTTATCTGTGTTGCATACGAAATCACCCTAAAATTTAGTAGCCTAAAGCAACCTAATCATTTTTAATGATCTCTCGTGGGTCTGTGGGCAAACTGAGGGCTGGTGATTCTTGCCTGGGGTGTCTCTGGCAGTTGCAGTCATACTGTGGCTCTGTCTTCCATATCCAGGGTTGGTATGGGCTGCAGCACTACCTGAGTTATTGTCTTAAACACCTATACATAGCCTTTCCTTGGGCTTCCAAGGAGGGTAGGCTCCCCACTGTGAGTATCCAAAGAGATAAGTAGAAGGTGTAAGTTTTTTAAGGACTAGGCCTGGAAACTGGAACCGTGTCACCTCTATTGAATTCTGTTGGTAAATTGCAGAGTTTAGTTATAACAGGGGGAACATCAACCCTACCTCTCCATGAAGGAATGTGAGTTCTAGAATCACACTGAAAACTGCCACCAGAGAAAAAACTTAATTGCATTTTATAATGAAAAAAGTGAGAGTTGAAAAATTAGGAATCTTTGCCTAAGATCTCAAAGTGAAATAGTGCCGTGGTTGCGATTAGAACCAAAATTTCCTAGTCGTTGTGCTTTCTATCATTACAAAGAGTGGAGTAGAGTTTTGGAGAACTAGGTATCTGGAGTCAGACTGAGTATGAATTTTAGATCTTTCTAGCTGTGCCTTGAGAAAGTAACTTGATCTCTCTTGCCTCAGCTTTCTCATCTGCGAAATGACTTAATAACTAACATAGGGAATTGAGCATATATACATTAAAAACCCACAACAATGCCTGGCACAGAGTGAGCACTCAATAAAAACTAGCTGTTACTATACTTTTCACATCTGGCTGATAGCACTTACGGAGTAGTTTGGTAATTTTGTGGCTTAAGTTTAGCATGCATAGATGAAATGTGTAACAAATGACAGGAATGTACTGGTTTAAAATGTGATGTGATGGGTGTTATGCCAAGTGGTTAGTTACTTTTTTTCTGTGCTTTCATTTCACCGAATCATACCACAACCGTTATACTTCCAATACTGCACAGAAATAATCCCCTTATCCATTCGTCTCCCTACTAGAATGTCAACACACGGAGGACAAGACTATTTTCTGTCATCTTTGAATCTTTGCGACTTGCAAAGAATCTGGTATATACTAGGAGTTCAATACATTGGTTAAATAGATATATAGAAAGGCAATACACTGAGCTGAAAAACAGAAGTAAGGGAAAGGCGTTACTTTCTGTAAGGCTTTTCCTTTGTGGACTTTCAGGCTTACCATATTCTGGAAATTTCAGAGCAAGGACAAGGGAAGGAAGTACAGATTGGAATAATAACTAAACAATCCAATTACTTCAACACTCATTCATTTATTCATTCATTCATTCACTTGTTCATCAAAGACATTAATTTCCTCTTTATCTCCTTACAAATATATTAATTTTCAATTACTTTTATTTTAGTGATAATTCATTGTGAATTATGTAGTCCAGCCACTCTGGTTCAAGTAGGACTCAGAAGTATGCTTATCCTCAAGAAAAAAGAAATGCTTTACCTCTTGAATTCATTATCATGTTAAATGTTAAATCTGCAGTCATGTTTTAATACCTTGAGAGAACGAAGGAACTGTCCTGCTCTATGTATTTAGTGATTTAAATGTATTTTTAAATTTGTATTTTATTTTAATTTATAATGGCATTTATCTTTCCCATGATGTCGGTAATCCCTTGAGAAATAGCAGAATGATTCAGAACTCCAATCCCTGGAGTCACTATGAGAAAAAAAAATTATATAAATTATAATAAGCCTCTAAAATCCCCCAGATTGGTAATTGAATGAATGATATTTTGATGCAAAGGTAAGTCTGTTGACACATTTCAGTGCTGCCCTTTTTGAAATGTATGGGAGAGTCCTGCCTTGTTGCATATTATATAAGGTGGCCATTAAACACAGATTATTTTTCAAAGGAGAGGCAGAGATTAATGAATAAAATCATAGTGAGGCATTAAATGAGTCTGATGAGCGAACTCACATAAAGAAACAGCAAAAATATTCATGAAATAAGAATAATTGCAAAGTGATTATTGAATGATAAATTTGAGAAGAAGGGCTTTATCTAAAACCAGATATTATTGTAGTGAACATTTTTTTATAATACTTTAAGCAATTTTTGACAATTTGGTTTGGGATGTAAACACTAAAAATGTTTGCGTGGGTATTTTCTTAATATTTTTTGAGTTTCCATCAACTTTTCTGTCTGTAGTCAGCAAGTTCTAGATCACAGTTAAGAGAAAAAAAAAATGAAGAAAATACCTTTACCTCTGGCTCTCTTACATTGTCTGCTTTTTTCCATCCTGCACACACTGAAAATATAGAGAAAGCTTGATGCTCAGGGAACATTCTTCTTGGATTAGTTCAATGTAGGTATTTTTCCTTCTGTGAGTAAATGTTTGGTTCCCCAGGGATTTAAAAATTTCTCATAAGAAAAATTACTCAATTACTCCATGAATCAGTTAATGTTATTAGAAGGGCACTGACCAGCTGTTTTCCCTGGGGGGGCAGAATTGGAAGAAATAAACTTACAGAGGAAATGGAAAGTTATGAGGAAGGAAACCTTCCTGACGACAAAGTTGATAGAAGCCTCGGGGATTCAAGATTTCTTCTCAGAGTAAAAATGACCCAGTAGACGAAAGCTAGGCTGGAATCTCACATTGATTCTTGACTCTGCACCTTCCTAGCCAAGTCGGTATCCTTGGACAACATGAACTTACTTGGCTTCTGTTAAATCAGCTATAGAAAGGGGGGATAATAACACTTAGCTCTTAGGGTATAGTGTGTATTTTAAAATAATGTATATAGGGACTCCTGGGTGGCTCAGTTGGTTAAGCAGCTACCTTCGGCTCAGGTCATGGTCCCAGCGTCCTGGGATCGAGTCCCACGTCGGGCTCCTCGCTTGGCAGGGAGCCTGCTCCTCTCTCTGCCTCTGCCTGCCTCTCTGCCTGCTTGTGTTCTCTCTCTATTAAAATAAAATAAATAAAATCTTTAAAAAAATAAAATAATGTATATAAAAGTATTGGCATAGAATGGACAGTCAATAAATGGTAGCGGCAATTGTCATTACTGTCACGGATTGGTTTGTCACATCAGTTCAGGGATTTCAGGGGCAGTCGTTTGCCCAGGTTGCATTTGGAGGAAAGGAAGCTTGGCAAATAATATACTTGTGGTTCTAAAAAGTATATATTGATAATGATTATTTGTCATTTAAATATAAGAGTGAGAGTTCTCAATATTTCCTGGAGGTGGAAACCCATTTTCCTCTAATGGCATCTCATAATGTGCTGCTGTCCATATCCTTGCTAGTCTAATTTACAGTAGTGTTATGCTAATTTTATGCTTGTACTCTTAGATTGCATTAAGTGCCAGATTTTAGAGAAATAAACGACAAAATACATTTCTTTCAGGGTATGTTTACATAGAAACATACTTAAATACTTCCAATGATTATATTTGGCATGTACCTCTATACACTCAAATCATATTTTTCTCAGCTTGATCTTCTTTCATGCACTTTCGCTAGTAATATATGGATGTATATGAGAAGTATTTTCTGGGGCACCTGGGTGGCTCAGTCAGTTAAGCGTTGGACTCTTGGTTTCAGCTCAGGTCTCATCTCAGGGTCCTCAGGTTGAATCCCACCTCTGGCTCCCCACTCAGCAGGGAATCTGCTTGAATTTCACCCTCCCTCTCCCTCTGCCCCTCCCCCCCCTCGGTCTCTCACACAAATAATTAAATATTAAAAAAAGAGAACGTATTTTGTTTTTTAAAACAATATTATGAGTTTATTAGAAGAGCTATAAAGAACACTAGTTCTTTTTAAAACTTACATTGGGATTAAAATAGTTTTATTTTCTTTGAGTTTTACTATAATTTTTCTGCAATTAGAATATATAAATTATATCAACATTTATTGTGTGAAGAACCCAGAACTACATACTTTGAAATCAATATAAATGCAAGCAATATGCATTTCCAAGGCATAGCAAAGTAAAATCCTAAATTAGATTAATCTATAAAAGGATCCAATGACTCCAACTGGCTTTTGCTATAAGATGAAAATGGTTATGCTTTTCTTATCACAGAAATATTCTTCCCTAAACTGGGTAATCAGTATTTTTTTAAAAGATATTAAGGAAGGAGGTAAATCCTCCACCTTCTGGGTAGAAGTTGGTTTTTATTTGTGCCTTTTTCTTTCCTGTGGCACTCTCCAGCTTTTCTATCAGAGAAGTTAAATGGTGTGTGTTTTAGATTGCCCTTGCTGACAATATTTAATCAATTAAGAAGTATTTACAATGTGCTCTGTACTGTGATAAGTACTCAAGAGACTAATCCAGAAAGAAAAGACATGACACTTGTCAATGACACACTTATTGAAATATTTCTTGGGAGGGCAAGATTTATTCATAAAAAGTAACTTCTATGCAACGATTTTTTAATCTCTCTTCATTTATTCCATTCCTTTAATCTTCCCTACACCAAAAATGTATTGAAACATACAATATGCTAGAGATGTGGTATGTTTAGAATTCACAATAAAGGAAATAAATGACTCCTGCCCTTGAAGATAATGTGGCAATGATTATGAGCAGTTATATACAATTTTACTGAGAGAATAGACCCCAAATGTTCTCTCATACACACACGAAAGGGAAATAGGTGAGGTGATAGATGTGTTAACTCCATGGGGGAGAATCCTTTCATAATGTATGGATATATCAAATTATCAAATATTTCACAGTTTTGTTAGTTATACCTGAAGAAAAGAAAGAAAGAAAATGATCGCGAAATTTCCGGCACAAAACTAGGTTCATATATTCCCGAGTCCCCTCCCAAGCTTTGGGGGAGCACTGTATTGTGAAGCTTCCCAAAGTGTAAGCTTCCTTAGCTTCATTCAAAATCGACCTCTGGCTAAGGTCTAAATGCCACAAAGTTATATTATCTCTGTCAATTACGTTTCCTCTCCACAACCATTCGGATCTATTGTCCTACAGTTGTTCCCTCCTCCCCACCATGATTAGATCCTGAAAGATCAGTTTACTTTGACATCCTCCAGGAAGACTGAGTCTCTAGGGAGAAACTAGTACATTTTTTAAACCTTTTTTTTTTTTTT
>CM052807.1:80540431-80560991 GCA_028533885.1 Nasua narica
TCCCCTGATGCTAACTCAGATGCTCTGTGAGCCCATTGACAATTCTGCTAGCTGAGGCACTCTTGGCAGTGATGCATATCAATGTCAAGAAAGATGAATCACTGTCAATATAATCAACTAGCCACCAAGTGATTGGTCGCATTCTTTAAAGGATGGTACTATACTGAGAGTTTGATGTTACGTTTTGTGGTTGACTGGTCAGACATTCAGTAGTAGATTACCCTTGCTGACAAAGAATTCATGCTATTAGGCCCACTGATAGCCATTATCCCTGCCATCATAGCTTAAGAAAATCTTACAAGAATATTCCTCACATCAGTCAGAATGGTTAAAATTAACAAGACAGGAAACAACAAGTGTTGGTGAGGATGTGGAGAAAGGGGACCCTCTTATGCTGTTAGTGGAAATGCAAGCTGGTGTAGCCACTCTGGAAAACAGTATGGAGGTTCCTCAAGAAGTTAAAATAGAACTACCCTATGACTCAGCAACTGCACTATTAGGTATTTACCACAAAGATACAAATGTAGTCATCAGAGAAAACATCAGAAAAGGAGAAAAACTATGAGAGACCCTTAACTATAGGAAACAAACTGAGGGTTGCTAGAGGGCAGGTGGGTGGGCGATGGGATAATTGGGTGATGGGCATTAAGGAGGGCATGTGATGTGATGAGCACTGGGGGTTATATGCAACTGATAATTTATTGAACACTACCTCTGAAACTAATGACCTAATTTGGCTAATTGAATTTAAACAAAAAAAGTGTCAATTTTTTCTAAACTTTCAAATTTTTGTTATGATGATTTTATAATGTCTTTAATATTTGTGTAATCTCTATTGATGTAATTATGAATTCCTGATTTCATAATTTTTTAGTTATTTTTAAATTGATTTTTACAAGTTTTTATGAAATTTTTAAATCTTTATTTTTTAATGCAACTTCTTCGGTTACATTCATTTTTGATATTATCCTTTTTCTAACTTTTTGAAAAAAAATACCCAAGTCATTGGGGGGGCATGATTTTATTTATTTTCTCCAAGTTTTGGTGTTATATTTTTATTATTATTCATTTCAAAATGATTATAAAGTTCCCTAGTGATACCCTCCTCGACCCATGGATTATTTAGAGGTATTATTTTATGTATAAATATTTGGCTTCTAGGTATCTTTTATAAATTGAACTTTAACAGTTTCATAATGGACTGGTCACAATATTTGCATGATTTTAATTCTTTGAACTGCATTACATAGTCCAGTTTATGGTAAATTTTGGTAAATGTGCAGTTGAAAATAAAGTGTTTTCTTCAATTCTGGATATAGTGACTCAAATATGATGCTTAGGTAATTTCTTAATTGCATTGTTCAAATGATCTATATCTCACCTGTTTTTTATTTTTGTTTTGCTTTGTTTTGTTTGATTAGCTTATTCTGTCAGTTTCTGAGGGAGGTGTATTAAAATTTCCTAGTCCAGCTATGGATTGTTCTTTTTCTTTCCATTTTTGCTCTATATTTTTCAGACGATATTATTACTTGCAAACAAATTGTTATATCTTCCTGATGAATTGTCTTCTAATGTTACGAAAATCCCCTTTTATCTATTGATAGTTTTTCTTTTTTTTTAAAGATTTATTTATTTATTGTAGAGAGAAAAAGAGAGGGAGAGCAGGCAAGTGGGGGAAAGGGCAGAGGGAGAAGGAGAGAATCCAAAGTGGTCTCCCCTCTGAGTGTGGAGCCCAAACAGGGCTCCATCTCACAAGCCTGAGATCAATGACCTGAGCCGAAATCATGTGTTGGATCCTTAATTGACAGAGCCACCGAGGCATCCCACCAGTACTTTTTGTCTTTATGTCTACTTTGTATGATAATGATATTACTACCCTCATTTCCTTCTGGTAATGTTTTTCTTTTTTTTCTTTTTTTTTCCTGGTAATGTTTTCATCCTCTTGATTTTCCCATCATTTTACTTTGAACTTTTATGCATTTTTGTATTTGAATTTTATCTCTATCAAAGCATATAGTTTTCATGTTTTTAAAAATCAAGTCTAACAATCTTTGTCTTTTAATTTTTTAGTCAAATTCACTTAAGCTATTGATTGATATATTTGGAACCAAATCTATCAACATATATTTTGTTTGCTATTTGTCCCATCTTGTCTATATTATTTTCTCTTGCTTTTCTGGATTAAATATTTTTTAAATGTTCTACATTCTACACCTTATTTGATTGTTATACACTCTTTCATTATTCTTATAGTGGTTAACCTGAAGATAGCATTATGAATTCTTTATTAAAATATAAATTATTACTGTGACTACTTCCAGATAATGTGATAATCATAGAAAGCATTAACTACATTATTTTTCTCTCACCTTTTGTGCTATTTTCATGCATTTTAATTCTGCATATATGTTAGTTCCCATAAGACATTATCACTGTAATTTTGTACAGTCAATATTCATTAGGTAATCATCATAATCACCTTTTCTAGTGTTCTTCATCCCTTCCTACCTCTCCATGCTTCTGTCTGAGATCATCAACTTTCCTAAAGATCTCCGTTTGGTATGTCTTTGGTATAGGTCTACGGGAAAGAATTCTTGTACTGTTTGTTCTTAAAAATATTTTTATCTCACCTTCACTTCCCAGTGATGTGTGAATATATGTTTAGAATACAATGTTGGTGGGGCACCTGGGTGGCTCAGTGGGTTAAGTCTCTGCCATTGGCTCAGGTCATGATCTTAGGGTCCTGGGATGGAGCCCGGCATTGGTCTCTCTGCTCAGCAGGGAGCCTGCTTCCCCCTCTCCCTCTGCCTGCCTCTCTGCCTACTTTTTATCTCTTTCTCTCTGACAAATAAATAAATAAAATCTTAAAAAAAAAGAATACAATGTTGGCAGTCATTTTCCAGTGTTTTCTGCCTTCTATTATTTTTGTTATCACTTTCACTGTTGTTCTTAGGACAGTTATTTGTATATATTTTTGTTCTATATTCTTTTTTCTTTATTTTATGGAATATTAAAATTTTAAATAAAATTTACCTAAATATTTTATTTTGTATTTTTAAAATGTATCATATTTATTATTTGTAAAACTTCCAAAAACCTGGCTTGATGTGTATAGTCATTAGTATACCAAATATTGATTCTTCTTATTTTCTCTTTCATCTACTTCTGTTAATCTTTGTCACCATTTCTATGTGTCTCTCATATAATTTTCCAAGTTTTCCATCCTTTTTATTTGCTTATGCATAGGTGTTTTTTTTCCAAATCTCTTTTCCATTTCATGAATTTTCTCTTCTACCATGTCTGATAAGCAACTGAAATAAACATTTATAGAGTTCTTATTCAATGCTGTAATTTTCATTTTACTTTCAGAATAATTTAACACTTCTTGGCTGGAACTAGGAAAAATGTTAGTTTAAAACAAGGCACTATGCTAGTAACGAAATGAAAAAATTTAATGAATTTTCAGTATCTATTGAAATGATCATATTTTCCCTTTAGCCAACAAATACAGTGAATTGTAAATTTAATCTCTTAATATTTGTGGAAGGATTTTTTAATTGTTTTTTTTTAAGATTTTATTTATTTGTCAGAGAGAGAGAGAGAGAGAGCACACAAACAGGTAGAGAGGCAGGCAGAGGCAGAGGGAGAAGCAGGCTCCTGCTGAGCAAGGAGCCCGATGTGGGACTCAATCCCAAGACCCTGGGATCATGACCTGAGCCAAAGGCAGCTGCTTAACCAACTGAGCCACCCAGGCATCCCAGGATTTTTTAATTGTGAAATTAATTTGATTTAATAATAGTATACTGTTGTTTAATTCATTGTTAAACTCTCTTTGTTATTAATTTTAAGGTTTTACACCCAAGCACAAAAGTGTAATTTTTAGTTCTGTGTATTATCATTTTTAGGTTTTGGTTAGCATCTTCACTTTGATTTTGTAAGATAAATTTCCAAGATTTATTTTTTTATTATGCTTTTGGAAAGTGTACATAATAAGGAAGATCAAATAATTTTGCTCATTGTTAAAGGGAAGAACAGGGAGCTGTGTTTCTCTACAAGGGGCAATTTCTCCCAGCATGGAATGCTTGCCAATATCTGGAGAAATTTTTGGTTGTCAAAACTGGAGGCCAGGATGCTTTTGGAATCAAGTGTATAGAGCTGAGGATGTGGCTAAACACCTTACACTGTACAAAACAGTCTCCCAACAAAGAATTATTCTTGACAAAATATCAGTAGTTCTGAAGTTAGTATATCCTGTCTAGAGATAGAGCGCTCGCCCCAAATTGTATGTATGTATGTGTGTGTGTATGTGTGTGTGTCTTGGGAAGGGTGAATCATGGAAACTTTCCGCTTGAGTATAAAAGAGGAAGTAGAGGAAGTGAAGCAAATGAGGAGGCATATCAGAAATAGTATTCTTTGTGAGCAGCCTGTGCAAAGATAAGAAAGAATACAATATAGTGCACTTGAGAAACTACATAGCTTGATAGATTTTTTTTTACTATTAAAATACTATTAAGATACTAAAATACTAAAATACTAGGGTATTGGGATAGAAGTTGATACTGACAAGAGGTTAGCCGGAGTCAGATTACGAAAGATCTTATATCCAATGCCTGAGAATTTGGCAGGAGATACAAAGCCCATGTGAAATATTTAAAGGGTTGTAAGCTGGACAGTGACATGATGAGAAGCCTTTTTTCCCCCTTTACTTTTTTGATATATTATTAGTATTCAATATCTTACTAGTTTCAGGTGTGTATCATAATCATTCACTATATCTATGCATTACAAAATGATCCCCATGATAAGCCCAATTATCATTTGTCACCATACAAAGTTATTACAAGCAACAAAAGCTAAAATAAACAGATGGAATTACAATAAACTAAAAAGCTTTACATAATGAAGGAAACCACCAACAAAACAAAATGGCAACCTACCGGATGAGAACTACGTTAAGTAAAAGGCAGCGACTATATTGGAGGTAAGCAAGATCAGAATCAAGGAAAAAAAAGAAAAGAGGCTGTTGAAGTAATTCATGAAAAAGAAGGTAAGAGAAGTAGTAAAGAGAGAGGGGATTGAAACTTTTGCACATATTAAAATTGTAGAATTGATATATATTCTTTTTTCGGGCACGGTGGGTGTTGGAAGTGAGGGTGGATTTTGGACTAAGAAAACTACATGAATATTCATGACATTGGATAAGATACAAAACACAGGGGAGCCAGCAGATTTTTCAGCTGTATGATCCCTTTCTTGTTTTGCTTATGTGGAGGCTCAAGTGGAATTATCCAATGTGTGATATGATTAAAAGTTCTAGAGTTTACCAGAGAAATCAAGGTTGGAAATATGATTTTTGAAATAGTAATTTATAGTTGTTAAGGTCACAAAGAAGAGATGTAGAGGAGAGCTGAGAAGTAGATCTCATTGAACACCAACACTGAGCATTGACAAAGAAAGAGGAGGAAGCTTCAAGAGATTTTGTGAAGAAGCAATCAGAAGGACAGGAAGAAAACCAGAGAAGAATGTTAAAACAGAACTCAAGGGAGGAACATTTTAAAGAGAAGTTAATGGTTAATAGTATCAAATGTTTTAGAGAGGTTGAATTAGGTAAGAACTGTCAAGTACTCCTTAAATGTGCAACACCTAGAAATTCTAGGAGAACAATCCCCATGGTTGACAAATTGAAATTTTAGTGGGGTGACTGGAGGAGAGAAAGTGCTCTGGAGAGGAAAGGGTAGTAGTTCCATTAAAGGATGTGGGAATCACCAAGGGAGATAAAAATTGAGCAGAAACAATTGCAAATCTTTGCTACATATGTTAGCTTTTTATAACAAAACAATTTTCGGGTAAAATGTTACCTCCTGTCAAGATCTAAGAAAAAAATATCTTATTTCTTTAGGTCACTTGTTTTTTGAATTTATATTGTTAAATTGTGTGTAAAATTTGGCCTTTTGATTGTATTTCTTCTGGGGCTTTGCTAAAAAAATGTGCTTGGAAAGAGGTGTTGATGATTTAAATGCTGCATTTTCAGTTCAGAGATAGCCCATAGTTTTTAATCCATTACACACTGAGAAAAGGAGTAAAAAGGTGGAACATATAAACTGATGTGTTTTTCTACAGCTTTAAAAAAAGATTACAAAGGCTGGTTTGATAGCACTTAATTGCAGTATCTCCATAGTAGAATTCCAAAAGTTCAAATTTATGTTTTGTATGTTTTTTTCTTAAGCTCATAAGAGTGATTACAAGCATAAAGAAAATTCCAATGGAAGGTTTATCATCAATATACATTTAACATAAAATAAATACTACATTGATAAAACAAAAGTAGAAAAATGCAGTCTTCTTTGAATTACCCATGTGTACATTGTTTTGTGGATTATTGCCACAAATGTGCATTCCCACAAGCCAACATCATCTTGCTCCTGCCTTCCTTCATTGCTTTTCATTGCTTGGAATGTGCTGCTGGGCTAAAAAGTGCATTATCATATTAATATAAGAAACTTAATTAGCAAGATAAATCAGGTCACCATATATGTTCTAAAGGCGGTTGTGAGTATATTTTGAATTATTGATAAAATGTTTTTTTCTCTGTGTGTGTGTATGTGTGTGCCCTATATGTTTAATATGTTTGATGCCGGCAGCTTTTACCAGGAGATATAGCTACTGGGAAAGATCATAGGCTGTGAAATTAGGTCATTATTTGTTTTTATCTGTACCCCTTACTAAATTGTGTGACTTGGGAAAAGTGAACCTAACTTCTCTGGGTATCATTATTCTCAGTTGTAAAATTGAGACCATGAATAATGTTGGGGAGCTTTGTGAACTGAAAATTAGATAATGCGTTCATACAAAATGCTTATCATTGTTCCTAGAACTTAATAGAGTAACAATAAATTAAATTTCATCTGCTGCGTGTTTTCCTAACTTTACAGTATGTCTGCTCTTAACCTCATGTTAGACACACAGTTCATCTTCAGAACACTACAGAACCACAGGAATTTTTTGAAAGTTCTGCCTCCTTTCCTTCTTTCTGAGACTTTTCTCCATCCCTCAGTGACTAGTTCTTGTCCTGATGCCTGGTTCCTGTTTTCTGCCTCACTACCTAGTTTAATGAAATTGATGCTTGAGTTTTAATACCAGTTTGGCTTAATTCCTGCTCTATCCTCAGTTGTCATCATTTAGATGTGCCCCAGTTTATGCCTTGTGATTCTCATGTCAACCCTATCATCACTGCCAGATTTAGTTCCTGGGACTCCAGCCTTAGGACAGCACCATATCTCACTTTTCCAGGAAGGGAGTTTGAATATGAGTATTAGTGAAATTCTGTAAAGCAACTTTTACCAGTAAGAAGAGAGTTCACTGTAATGGCTTGCTTCGTGTGAGTTTTCAGGAATATTGTACCTACTCATTACATAATTCTTAGAACACCACCTCCATTGCCATTTACTTGTTGTGTCTCTCTGTATTATTCAGAATCTCATGAACAGGTGCTGATTAATAGGAGAAACTTTGAGGAGGACATACTCATTTTGCCTTCTCAGTAAATATTTATTGTGCAATTTATATTATGCCAAGGGCACCAGATAGTTGTTTATTGGTTCTTAGCTTCACACTTGTTCGTTTTTTCTCTTCTCTGTGCTACTAAAACTAGAAGGCTGCAAACAGCATTTTCTAGACTTCCTCAGCAGCTAAGCTCTGGTAAAGTTTTGCCAGTGGATGCACTGACCAAAGAGTATATGGCAGAAAGAAGAGATACACCATTTTGGAACATACTAGTCTTATTTGAAGAGTTAAAGAAGTCTGGTATAGCTGGAGTGGACACTGAATGAGGGGAAGAGGTATGGAAAGACTTCTTATTAGGCAGGCACCAAATCAAGTACTCAGGGCCATCAGGGTGTTGGTAATGGCTTTGGATTTTATTCCAAGTATAATGGGAAGGCATTAGAAGCTTTGGAATAGGAGACCGATATAGTGTTTTATGCATTAAGAGAGCAATTGGCAGCTTTGTTAAAAAATAGTCTATAGGGATGTGGAAGCAAGAGCTTATCAAGGAGATCAACTTGGAGGTTGTATTAGTCAGGCTAGATAATGACCCATGCAAAGTATGCTGTGGTTTAAGGCAACTGTCCATGTAGTATTACAGGTTCCTTTAATTTTATGGTACCTCCACATCGATAAATATTCTACAGTTGATAAAGGAAGGAAAACAAGATCTAGAGAGTCAGTGATAACAAAGAAGTGACTTCATCTAAAAATGAAACAAATCATCATCTGCATATGGTTCTCTTGCCAGGCAAATCGCAGCAGGTATTGAGAGAACAAGATATTGGCTAACACCTGTTTCCCATAGTGGGTATTTGAGTAATCTAGAGGAAAAATAATGATAGTGACAGTAGAAATGGTGGCAAATGGTCCGACTTGAGATATATTTGAAATGCACTCTGAGGCAAAATTGAAAGAAATGCTGATGAGTGGGAGGTAGGATGTTAGAGAAATAAAATAGTCAAAAATGACTACGAAGTTTTAGACAAGTATAATAAATGCACAGAGGTGCCTTTCACTGTGACAGGGAATCTTGGGGAATTGCTAGTTTGGATATGTCAAATTTGAAGTGATGATTAGGCATTCCAGGTGGAGATGTCATGAGTCTAGAACTCTTGGGAGAGGGTCAGGCTTAAAACATAAATTTGTGAATCAACAATGGTCCAGGGCATTTAAACAAATAGACAAGAGGATGACTATTATAGGGCCAGACAAGTAATTGGATTTGAGAGGTGAGTGAAAAGGAAAGATGTTGAAATGATAGGATTTTTTTTTTTTTTTAGTCACCAAATAAGATGATAATGGCTTCAATTGTAACAGTGAAAAAAGTAGGAAGAACCAATGTAAGGTTAAGAAAATGTATTCATATTTGAACAGATTCAGACTGAGGCCTCTTTGGATGTTGAGATCATTGAAGGAGAGAGGGAAATGACCAAGAGTGAAAACAGAATATTGGAAAAAATCTACATTTAGAGAGGAAGAAGACAATTTAGAGAAATGTTCAGTGAAGCAGAAAAACCAGTCACAAGTTGTCATAGAATCAAGAGAGCTGAGAGCTTCATGAAGGAGGAGGCGGTTAACAGTGTCAAATGCAGCAAAGTTTGAAATCTATAACAAAAATATAGAGTTTGGCTTATCTGATAACTCATGGTTTTGAATTATCTCCATTTCCTTGTCTCCAACTCAGCTGACTTTAGTCATCACAAGTCAAGATGATTTCATTGTCTTCTGAAAACTTCTATTTCTATTCTCCTGGAATTTCTTAGTTTTTCAGAGATTGAGAAGGAAAAAGACAGAGCTGACTTTTTGCTGCTATTATGGAAATAATTTTAGTAAATAATTAATAATAATAATGCTTACTGAGTTCATATATGCCAGGCCATATTCTATTTATTTACCTTATATGTACTATCTCATTTAATATTTACAACAATTTCTGAGTTAAAAAAAATTTCTTGATCACATATCCTCCTCTAGCCACTATCTTTTTTCCTTCTTTCCTTTGTAGCAAATTTTCCTGAAAAACTTGACTAAGAACTATTGTCTCTTGTTCCTCCTTTTTCGTTTTCTCAGGAATCTGTTCCAACAGAGTTTTTGTCCCCACCATTTTACCAAAATTTCTCTTGCACAGGTCAACAGTCATCTCTTTGTTATCAAATTCAGTCATTATTCCCCATTATTTATTTATTGATAGCATTCAAAATATTCTATTCCCTAATCCTCTGGAGTTCTCTAAGTGCTCCTCCTTATTTACTAGCCATTTCTTGTCAGTATCCTTTGTTGGTTTCTATGATCTTCTCCAACTTCAGATGATGATTCCAATGATTCCAACTTCAGATGTTGGAATACCTTGGAGCTCAGTTCTCAGACCCATTATCTATCGACAAAGAATGTTATTCGGTGTCATGACCTCAAATAATAGCCATACACTGATTGATTCCAAATTTACAATTCTCTGTGATAGACTTCAGACTTCTATAGGAAACTACCTACCAATGGGCATCTTGAATATATCATGTCATTAATATATTATACAATTATATATTAAAAATAATATAATTAGTATATTATATATTAAGATTACATATTAAAGACATTTATATAAAAACAATATATAGTATGTCCCTTAACTTCTCCACCAACAATACTCCTCCTCTAATTGTCATCATTTCTGTAGATGGCAATTTCTTCCCTCCAGATGCTAAGGCAAAATACCTTCTATTTCTCTCGTATTTTGCAGTTAATATGTTAGTAAATTCATTTAGGTCTTCTTTTTAATTATATCTAGATTGTGATCATTTCTCAGCATGTCCACTGAGCTACTGAATTAGTTGGAGCTACAATTATTTCATTTCTTAATCTCCCTTGTGTTTCTATTCTTTCTTTCCTATAGTCCTTTGAAACACACAAGCCATGACTAGTCTATAAAACAAACAAATTTATGCCATTGCTTTATAGGACATATACCAATGGCTTCTCATCTCACTTTTAGATCCCATCTTCTTAGTGACATCTTCTTTGGCCACCTTTTCTAAAATATTGACAACCTCCCCAACCTCTTGTACTTTCACCTTATTCTTTTACTTTATATTATTTCTGTTTTTATCACACCTTGCCTAATTATACCTTTATTTATCATCCTTTCCCCATGTGAGTTCCATGAACTCATAAATTATGCTTTGTTATTGCTATATCACTGGTGCCACCAACAGTCCATGGTACCTAATATTAGCCTCATTTACTAATTAGGCTCAGAAAGATTAAGGGCATTGCCCAATTTGTTAAATGGTGGAACTGAAACTCAAGTTCAGAAAGTTTGGGTCTGGATTTCAAGCTTTCATTAAGTATGTTGAACATTCACAGACACTTCCAACTTTCACCCAGCTCTCTGAATCTACCCACTGCATTTCTAGTAATTTGTATTACTTTTCACGGGTATTTTTAGCCTGATTTTAATATGATTTATTTTAGTCTGATTGTATTTATACACATGAATTCAAGGCAGCAAGACACACAAAGAAATCATTTCCTGTTCCCAGAAGCCACTCCAAGTAGTCAACAGTCTATGGGGAAAGCTTTGCTACCAACACAAATAATTAAGATTTGACAAACCTCCAATGGAACACAGGGAAGATACCCTTATCAGTTTGGGTAGTAAAAATGAGAAGTAATTAGATAATTTGGAAACAACTGTGTTGAAACATAGCATTTGAGACCTCAAAAAAAGAAATAGAATAAAGTGAATAAAAACTAGGAAAACTGATATAAACCATCTTGGCACTATAGTCATGAGGATTCTAGAAGAAAAAATGGATCATGAAAGAATTGCAAATAGACACATTTATCTCTTTAATTTTACCTGAAGGGCACCTAGGTGACTCAGTTGGTTAGGCGTTTGCCTTTGGCTGAGGTTATGACCCCAGCGTCCTGGGATCCTGCTCTGCATCATTGGGCTTCCTGTTCAGCAGGGAATCTGCTTCTCCCTTTTCCTCTGCCCCTGCCACTGCTCTCTCTCTCTCTTTCTCAAATAAATAGATAAATAAATAAATTCCTTAAAAAAACATAATTTTAGCTATAAATTTGCTTAACCAGTTTTTTTTTTTAAATAAAATAAAATCATCTTAAAAGACACATTCATGGTTGGGGTGCCTGGATGGCTCAGTTGTTAAGCGTCTGCCTTCGGCTCAGGTCATGATCCTAGAGTCCTGGGATCAAGCCCCGCATCGGGCTTTCTGCTTGGCAGGAAGCCTGCTTCTCCCTCTCCCATTCCCTGGGCTTGTGTTCCCTCTCTCGCTGTGTCTCTCTCTGTCAAATAAATAAATAAAATCTTAAAAAAAAAGAGCTTATTACAAAAGAAAAAAGACACATTCATGGGATACTTCGCTACTTAATATTGTGTATGTGTATCAGCTTTCTTGGCAAACTGAAAGATTATGAGAAAATGCCAATGTAATGTGCTTTAATAAAAAAAATAAACCCCACCTTCTCATATATGTACACAAACAAATAACAAAGTAACCATATCCAAGTCACTACAGATAAAAGAATCTATATTTTTCTGGAGAAAAGTCACATAAATTTGATGTCCCTGTCTACACAACTAGAACTAAGCTGTAGTTGGATTGCACATTTAGAATAAAATAAAAGACCATTTTGTTGGATTTTGTATAAATTCCTTGAGTAGATACCAGGATCAGTACAATTTAAATCAATTTGAATGAGAAAGTGTTTATACCTCTCACTGTCAACTAACCCTCCTGTCCTATACTTGAACAAGTATTTTCAAAATGCCCTCCATTAGAAAAAATAATAATAAACCGCCATCATCATTCTCATGTGTGTTTTCAGCCAGAGCAAGTCTTTAAAAGATTGCTTGGATCTCCAAAAGAAAAAAGAAGGGAACATATATTTGCAATGAATATTCTTTGCATATAACAATTCTCTTGCCTTAAAATATAAAATGATATAAATTCAGTTTATGGAATAGAGGGAAAATACTTGAAGTAGATTTATAAAAAATGCATTCAAAGGGTGCCTCTGTGGCTTAGTTGGTTAAGCGTCTACCTTCAGCTTATGTCGTGATCTCAGGGTTCTGGGATCGAGCCCCACGTCAGGCTCCCTGATCAGCAGGGAACTTGCTTCTCCCTCTCTCTCTGTCAAATAAATAAATAAAATCTTTAGACAAATTTTTAAAAGTGCATTCAAAATATACTCTTGCCATTACAACTGAGAAAAAATTATCTTTACAATTATTTATTTATTTTTACTTATTAATATAGTTTGAATTTCTTATAAATCTGGAGCTTACCACTGGAAATATTCCTGTCTATTAATTCACAAAGGAATTTCTGAGGACAAGAATGTCAGGTCTATCTTCCCCTACGTGTATGCGTGTATAAAGATGTAAAGATAATCTGCTCCAATAACAAGAAAAGTTAGTCTTGAGCATCATTGGACCATTAGCAGTGTGATGCTGCAATATCATTTAAAGAATTATCTCCATTTGGAACAATGTAATTGCTCAGTCGGGGTACTGTGGTCAGCCAGGAGATATATCTGAAAACTTGTACTTTTAAAAATATTTCTATCTTGTTCATTGAAGTCTGCATCCATTAGAAGGTTAGCCACAAAATGCATACTACCTCCTGTTAAGAAGCATAAATTGCCTTGCTGTGCTATTCTATGACAAATAGATAAGCAAAAAAAAAAAAAAAAAAAGGCAAAATAGACCAATTATGAAAAGCAGATTAAATGAGTACATAACATAAAGGAAATTCAAAACATCTGTGGAAAGTGAATGTGAATATTCTTTTTTCCACAGTTTAGAAGACTTTTTCATATTCAAATACAAATTACTAGGGGAATCCAGAAGAGTCAACAAGAAGAAAAAAATATGTTTTTTCATTCCCAACGTTATGGTTAGAGAAAAACAGTTTTTTGTTTGTTTATTTTTCTTTTTTTTTTTTTGTACAAAACTATGAAGTGTTTTTTGGCTAAACAATCCAAATATAACTCAAGTAAAAAGTAAAAAGTCAAGTAACCAACTAAAAGGTCAAACAGTATTACTTAATAACACAAATTTCTTTTCCATTAATTTTCTCTTATGATTTTCAAGTCTGTGTTAAAAAACAGCAGGTTGAATTGAAATTACATTTCTAATAGCCCTAAATCCTTTTTTTTTTGTAAACAAAGAGGGTATTAATCAATGAAACAATATACTTCTTGCCTTTTATAAAAACTTTTTTGGCCTTTACAGAGTAATTTAATAATAACTCAGTTTGTATACATTATAAAGTGTTCATATCATGGTTTCCATTTGATCTATAAGCAGCTTCCAGTAAGAAAGAATGGTAAGATGCATTATGGGTAAGTCACAAAAACAAACCAGGGAGCTGCCTTTGTTACTGAGGGGGAGTAAACTGAAAGGATTTCCTAAGGCTAGGTGGAGCTGGAAGCATCATTACCCAAGTGAGGCTATAAGCTCAAGTTACGTCAAAGCAAGGGTAGCTTGGAGCGGCAAGAATACTCAGCGGTCCAGAAAGGAATGAGTGGGTATATGTCAGAACATTCTGAATGTAAGTCTTGGGTTCACTTCCCACAAGCTGTGAGATCTCCTAGCCTCTAGGACTCAGTTTTCTTCTTGGTAAAATGGGCTTAAAAGTATATTCAAGCCACAGAACTGCTGAACAGATTCCAAGAGATAATATGCGTTCTGCAACTATTACCATGCTTGGTACGGTGGATGCATACTTGTGGTGGTCATTGTTATGTCGTCATCATGACCTTCATCATCATCATCATCATTGAGTGAGAAGAGAAGCCAAGAAGCAGAGAATTTATGAGGAATGAGGGGTAGCAGCACCAAATGAGCTCAGTTCCGGAAAGGAAGTTGGTGAACTCTGGGTGGGAAGTGGGTGTTTCTGTCAAGCAGATGTCAGCGAGAGTAGCCAGAACTGGACCTTTCCTTAAAGACACTGCTCCAGGCTAAGAGTGTTCCAGGAGGAGCACACACAGTCCCAAACTGTCACCCACACCACCCAGCTAAAACTGATCATTACGTACAAACCCTTTTGGGGCATGGGCTGACCATTCTGTGTCACAAAATCTTGTGTGATTTAGACACCAGTCCAAAATATGATGGCAAAATACCGTATTAAATTGGAAAGCACAGGAAAGAATGATGGGGAGAGGACAGCAGTTAATTTTGTTTCTCTGTAGCAGTCCAGCCTACCTTCTTCTATTGCTGTTGCATGAAAACAGCTTGGTCAGCTTCCCCAGAAGTAGGGGCATGATAAACTAAGAAGACCGCTCATTAATATGCTTAGAAATCCAGCAAGTACTAAAGCTGTGTGGGTTGATTTAAAACTTTTCTAAAAAGGAGGGTGTCGAGAGTAAGACAAGTAGCAACAGGTTAACTAAATTCATTCACCTGAGAGGCCACATGGCCACACCGCTAGTAGGGTACATAGAGAAAAGAGTGGAAAAGGCATTTCCTAGGAATAGCGCCTCGCAGTATGACATAGCTGGCTATTAGATGCTGGGGGCCAAAGCCACCGGGAACAGAGTAAATTAAATTATGTCACTTTTCTGCTCCAAAGCTTTCAAAGACTTCCTCTTTCACTTAAAAATAAAACTCTGTTCTTTATAATGGCTAGAATGGTGTTAAATAAACTGACCAGGTTTACTTTTCTAACCTCATCTTTTATAAATTATTTCATGGCTGGTCCTTTTCAGTCTTTGGGTCTTAGCTCAAATTCCACCTTTTTGAGTTATCTCCCTGCCAATCATTCTTCATCACCCTGGCCAGTAACTATGTCATACTGGTTGTTAAGTATTTTGCATATCACACTTACTATGTTATATATATTAAACAAGTATTTCACAGAGTACTTAAGTTGCAGAGGTATTGGATGGATTGAGTAAGGCAATGTATGTTAAGCAACTATCACCATACCTGGCTCAGAGAAAACACTAGATGCTTACTTGTGATGGTTATTATTATCATGTTATTATGTTATACATTTTAATTATATAATTATATAATGGCATTATATTCTAATTACATAAGTACATAATAGTCATCATTGTAATCGTCATCATCATCATCATCATTATAAAATGAGAAAAGCAGCCAAAAAGGCAGCTGTGACAAAACAGGGCAGTTCACAAAACTAAGTCGGCCAAGTGAGCATGAAGAACCTGTTTCTGTCATGTAGACCCTTTTAGTTTCCTTTATGGTATTTATCATTGTCAAAAATCTTTTTTTTTAAAGATTTTATTTATTTATTTGACAGAGAGAGAGAGAGACAGTGAGAGAGGGAACACAAGTTGGGGGAGTGAGGGAGGGAGAAGCAGGCTTCCCTCCAAGCAGGGAGCCAGATACGGGGCTCGATCCCTGGACCCCAGAATAATGACCTGAGCTTAACCGGCTGAGCCACCCAGGCACCCCTATCATTGTCAAAAATCTTCTTAACTTGATTTTCTTTTTTTTTTTTTTCTGTCTCTTCCCTATCTCACAGGTAATCTCTATGAAGGTAGGGACTCTCATTCTATACCCTACATTCTCTGCAACTCTTTGGAGTACCTTTAACATATATAATATAGTAATATATATTAAAAATGTAATGCATAATTAAATAACATATAATGTATTAAGTGTTATATTAAAAATATTTAACAATCAGTATGGCTTGATCACTGGCCAATCAGAGGGGAAACTGCCACACTGAGGAAACAGAGTTCTGGAGTTGCTGCATTGTGGGAATGTCCATTCACCTAAGAGCAACGATAGCTCAGATGACTGACTGAATGGTGGTGGTAGGATTCTTAGGAGCTTGAGGAAATGTTATTTCCAAACTGGAAGAAGTACTTAATATTTTACTAACCAATATAGTTGTATTAGTTATCAATTGCTGCATAAAAAATAACAAAAATTTATTGGTTTAAAGTAACATTTATTATCTCACGGTATCTTTAAGTCAGACATTCAGGCATGACATAATTGGGTCCTCTGCTCAGGGTCTCACAAAGCAAATCTATAGTCTAATCAAAGTTTTGGTTAGACTTCATTCTGTTCTGGAGCTCATGTACCTACTGGGAAAGCTCAATTCCTTTTGGATATAGACTGAGGTTCCTATCTTCTTGTGTCATCTATCATCCTCAGCAACATGAAGACTCTCACAGTTCCTCATAATGTAGTCCTTTCCCAAGTCCTTTATAGGCCTTCCCACAACATAGCAGTTTACTTTTAGGACAAGAGAATCTTTCTTATCTCAGGAAAAACATAAACCCTTTTGTAAAGGGTTCACCTGATTAGGTCAGGCCCACCCGGGATAATCTCTCATTGGACTAACTCAAAAATCAAACTCATTAGTGACTTAATTACATTTTCAAAACTCCTTTACCACTGCATATAACGAAAATTAATCACAGGAGTGAAACCAACCATATTCACAAACCCTGTCCATACTCAAGGGGAAAGTCTATACTGGGCATGTACACCAGGGATATGAATCTTGGAGGCTATCTTAGAATTCTGCTTACCACAAGCCTTATTAGTAAAAACTAGCCTATTATAAGCCCTATTATAAGTCCTATCATTCAATACAATTATTTCGGTTCTCAGATATAACTTAGAGACATGTTGTAGTTGTTTAGTTGTTCTCTTTGAGCTAAGGAATCTTTCTCTTCTTTCTCAAATTGAAGAACAGCAAAAAATGCAAACCAACATTTGTAAAGGATTTTTATATACTACAGGTCTAAGCATAATCCTAAAATATATAGCACATCTTTGCTGCAGGTGTCTGAAAATATTTGTATAAAGTTGCATTTGACATTAAGTTACTTCAAACAATAGACCACCTGTGTATTTATGCACCAATGTAGAAAACTTATGTTTCTCAAATGGAAACAAGAGGGCACTTTACATAAACACAAAGGTTAACAAAATTCCAATGAATTGTTTTTGGGCACAAAGCCTTTGACATCCATGATAAAATAAACATTTTAAATCATGTAACATTTTAGGATTCCCACTCCTATCTGCCAAGAAAAGAAGATGGTATTTGGTTACCAACCAAAAAGCAGAGGGGAAAGACATATGAAGCAACTACTTTCATTTACTTAGACAGTAAGCAGAGGAAGCTGGTGATCCCTGAGAGAAGGAAACAAATGATGTGAATCCCACTATGCCTCTGGCTATCTCCTAAAGCTGGTTTTCAGACAACAGTGGAGGAAAGTGAGATCCAGACGGAGCCATGTCTCATTAAGTTGAAGAGTCAGAGATTGGAATTCAAGGAGGCAAAGATAGTTAAATTTTGTAAAGCAAACTACTGGAGAGAAGGGAGCCACATCTATAAAGAGCTTTAGAAATCTGTATAGGGGTTCCCTTGGGTCTTTGGCTAAGGATTAATTTGTGCACATATATGGTAGAACTTTACATGATCAGTGAGAAAATACCAGGTGCTGTGATTGTTCCACTCACAGAGCTCCCAGAAGGTCGGGAGAAGCTCCACTTTCAGCCAATGAGAGTGCTTTGTGGGTGGCTTTCTTCCACTTCAGAGACTTGGAAGCTGTCAGCCCATGGCTACCTCACCTGATTCAGAGTTCTTTCTGTCTAATCAGTAGAAAGGAGATGAAAAAGATGTATGTTGAGAAGGTTTTAATTAGCTAACCATATAGTGACATTTCTTAGTTCACTCACTCATTTAGCTAGAGTTTACTGACATGACCTACAAAGTTGCCTTATCAGTATAGTTCAGCTGCTTGCCCCAGGAAAAGAGAAAAGAGAGTTGGGTGAACATTTAACAGTCTCTCATATGACAGTACTGATTTTATGTTTAAGAAAAAGGGTCAGTGCATGTACACCTTTAAAAATGTCATTCCCTTACACTACAGCAAGGATATTCAAGAACAACAAAAGAAAAGTAGTTTCTATTTTGAGTCAATGACTTGGACTTCTTTCTGAACGCCCACCTTCAGAGCGTAGAAAGTAAATGAATAAATGTCTAATTTGGTTTGGAGCTTAGCCATATCTAATTATTTAAATAGACACTTATGGTAGAGTTCAGGCTTTCTCGAACAACATTTTTCAGTGTCTCAGATTCTGAGATTCCCTCTCGCTCTGCTTTTCGAATCCTTCAGGTGAGATCTAGTGTATGAGTGGAGGTGCGTGGGACTTATGTGGCCTTGAGTTGGAAGAAGAGGCTCAAGCTCCTTTTTTTATCAGGTCTAGTGTTGTCTGACTGCTGAAGCAAACTCTGCAACTTGGCCCTGATGTGCTCTGATGCTTAGGCCTGGAACTGGTGAACTTGTTATTATAATTACTTTGACCTTGACAATGCCCTGTGTGGCACTCTTTCACCTTGATTTCTGGTGATTGCTGATTGGGCATCTGCCTGATTCTCTATCTCTCATCCTAGCCTGGAGAACCTCCCTGACTCTGGCCAGGGGAGGAAACACCCTCCTTGTCCATAATCTATACCTTTTGGATCCATTGACTCTCAATGCACCTATGAGACATACTGAATCAAGTGTGGTTTGGGAATTTGCAGTCTGGGACCCTCTGTGCCACCAGTTACCCTGACCTATCAATACCTTGGATTGCTACAGGCATTTGGTGAGATAGTCTCCTTCTTGAACTATAATCAGAGAGTGGGGACATTCTACCCTCCTCCTTGGTGGTGTAACCAGACTAATGGGAGTTGGCTCCTTGATGAGTCACCAATAGAGACTATATCAGGTAGAGTTGTCACACGAAAGTAATTTTTATTTGTAGCAAGTAAGGAGATCATGAAGAATAATATCCAAAGCCATGACCCTCAGAGCAGGGATAAGCAGGTCCTTGGTATTTAGGGTTTAGGGTAAATATTTAGAAAGGGAAGCTTTGCCATCACATGTAAAGGTGGGCTGAAGGGTGTGCAGGTGAACTAGAAACATGTCAATACATGCATTGTATGTTACGTTAATGAAGCTTGTGCTCTTTCTAGGGTGGAGACTTAAGCATGATAATAAAGTAGAGGTAACTGATGGACACTTCTCAGCTCATCTGCACAGGCATTGACTCAGTGGCTGAGCTCAAGCTGGTAAAGGCTGTCTTTTAAGACCATTCTGGGTTGAGGAATGTAGAACCTTGCTTGTTTATAGGGCTAGAACATATCAGTTGACCTTAAATCCAAGCTTCTATAGAGACAGGTAGTATATTTGTTAGTGGGGTCTGAAAAAAAACAACAACAGCTGATTAGGGGAAAACAGTTCTCTGAAAAACAAGCTTTAAATTTTCTGCTAATTTTAACCTCATTAACCCTGTGGGTCACAATTTCAGTGGTAGCTAGAGATAGGACTCACACTTGTCTCTTTTCCATATCCCACTTTTCTTCTTCTCTCTCCAACGCCCCAGGGCAAAAAGGGAAATTCTCTTGAATTTCTTGAATCATTTCTAAGCTAGAGGTGAATTCTGTATTCTATGTCTTTGAGTCTCTATTTTAGTGAACTACAATGGGAACAAAGCAATCTTGTCATTCCTCTCTCAAGAATATAGGCTCACAGGAAAAACAATCATTTTAAGGCATAATATTGATAACGGAAAAACTATTGTCCCAGGAGCCCTGAGATACAAATATGAAGCCAAACATTACACTGTTTCTTCACCAAAAACTCCTTCTACTACAACCTGCAAACTTTTTACTTCTCGCAAAGAACTGCTCATTGGCCATGCCCCAGGTAGATGGATGCTTTGAGTAAATCAATGAAAAGTCTTATGTTCAGAAAGTCAAAAAAGACAACTCATGAATACTATTCAAAATATTATTCCTAATATTACACATGTCTTCATATTCTTCTGAATAGAATATTTATAGCCCAAGTTATCTTTTCTCTTGCAAATCGGGTGACCAACTATCCTGGTTTGCCTGAGACTCAGTTTTCTTCGTATGTGAGACTTGCAGTGCTAAAACTGGGATGGCATTGGGCAAATGGAAGCAGTTTTTACACACACACACACACATGCACACACACACAC
>CM052807.1:80561091-80580412 GCA_028533885.1 Nasua narica
TGTGATTTTCTTGTAAAATAATTACTAATACAACGGATTTATATATTGAAGTAATGCTTGCACTCCACAGTTGTTCTAATAACTTTTGTCTTACTTTCATGATGGTGGATTTATGGTTGTAATTGCCTGGACAACAATAGATAAATTTAGAGGGCAATCCAATTGTTTAAACTTAACTATTTATATTTTCCTAAATATTGCAAGTGTGTATCTCTTTCCTTAAAGAGTCACTATAGGGGTGACTGCGTGGCTCAGTTGGTTAATCCTCTGTCTTCTGCTTGGGTCATGATCTCAGGGTCCTGGGTTCGAGACCCGCATTGGGCCCTCTGCTCAGCAGGGAGCCTGCTTCCCCCTCTCTCTCTGCCTGCCTCACTGCCTACCTGTGATCTCTCTCTCTGTCAAATAAATAAATAAAATCTTAAAAAAAAAGAGTGACTATAATACTACTTTCTAATAACTATTTTAATACTGTTTTAATACTTGGTTATATACTTTAGTCTTTTTGTCTGCCTCTCTCTTTTCTTTTTATCAGCATTGCTAAGATGACTTAACCAGGATCGAAACAACCTAGACTCTATGTAAAAGCTTCAGATTCCTGGGGTCCTTGGGTGGCTCAGTCAGTTAAGTGTCTGCCTTCAGCTCAGTTCATGATCACTGGGTCCTGGAATCAAGCTCTGCATCAGGTTCTCTTCTCAGTGGAGAGCCTTCTCTCTCTCTCCCTCTGCCCCTCCCCCCAGCTTCTGTGCCCTCTCTCTCTCTCCAAAAATAAAAAATTCCAAAAAAATTTTAAAAATCTTCAGGTTCCTGCACTCCACTCGAGACCTAGGGGCTAAAAATTTCCGAGGTACAGGGCAGTTTTTATAAGCCCTGTATGTACCTTCATGTTTGAGAAACACGTCACTACTGGATAAATAGCTAAGACCCACCATATACCTGGTGGCGGTTACCGTAACTGTGGTCACAGGGTCTAGGTATATGTTAGACTAATAACATAAGCTCTCTGATACATGGTATGTTCTTTTGCTATATAGTAATCAAACTTAACCTGAATAGCCAGTGAGAGCTGCATATTTAGGATACAAAATATTTTCACAGGCTAAAAATCCAAGTGTATGAAAAAGTAATTTTATTTTCTCATAACCGAATTTAATTTCTATTTTGATCCCCGATTTTATCCAGGATCAGGATCTCCAAGCAATACATCCTAGGGAAACCTAGACATTTTGCAATCAGGTTGAGCTCAAAATCAAACATAGAACTGTTTCTCCTTACTCTTTTTATCCCTGGAGTTGATTCTAAGATATGGGACTTATAAAAAAAAAAATCTGCATTATTGGTCAGGAGAGAACTCCACTTCTTGGTCTTGAGCTGTCCTGTGCTAGTATCCAAGGAGACACAAAATTGTTTGGCTTCTACTTCCACTGGCCTTTGTTTCAGCGGTCTCCTGCCGCCCCGTGCAAGCTACTATTTGTGAAAGCATATCTCCATTGAGTTAAAGATTAGTTAATTTTATGTCTTTTTTCTGGCTTCAGGTAAAATTTGATGGTTTTTCTCAACCTCGCTGAGACTGAGGGAGACTGAGCTCTCAGCAGGTTTCTCTGCCACCGAAACCCCAGGCAGTCCCTGTCATTCGGCTGGCCGCTACCCCATGGTGACCCGGGGCACACCTGCAGGCCTCTTAGAGTTCAGCTGGAAAGTGGGCCTCAGATATCCTCTACTTCTATTTTCCCAAATTTAAAGGTGCATCAGCAGCCAGGCAGCCAAGCTCTATATTTCTTTACAATTTTTCTTAATGCTCCCCCACCCCCAAGTTTAATGGTGATTTAATTGGTATATGTCACCATATAAGCATGATGGTTTGCTTTACATATATAGTGAAATGATTACCATAATAGGCTCAGCTAACATCCATCTTCTCATATAGATACTATTAAAAGAAAAGAAAGAAAAGAATAAAAAAAGGAAAAAAGAAAACCATTCTCTTGTGATGACAACTCCTAGGGTTGACTCCCTTCACAACCCTCCTATCAGACGGACTTGTTGTGTTGTACGTTAACCCCCTCGAGCTTCCTTATCTTCTAACTGGAAATTTGGCCTTCTGACCACTTAACTCCAATTCCCCCTCCAAGATTCTTTTGACCTGACCACTTAACTCCAATTCCCCCTCCAAGATTCTTTTTTTTTTTTCCTTTCTCCCCATTCAGAAGCAGAATTGAAGTTGAGGGGTGGGGAGAGTGCTGGAAAAAATTAAGAAAGTGTTTTTGGTTTTTTTTGACCAACTTTTACTTAGATTGGGAGTTTTCAGACCCTAAAAGGCAATAACTGGTCATTAGTTCGCCACATCTTCCACTGATAATCCCTGCTTGGAGCAAGAGTGGTCTCATTTCTCACCCCCAAATTGAGGAAAGTCTTGGGTTAATATTAAGTACAGGTTGAAGGGGGATTGCACAGAGAAATTAAAATGTTTTACAGCATCTTTTTGAACACGTAACGAAAGTAGTTAGCAGAAAGCTCACTACTAATAATGACTGGGTAGTTTATAACAGTTACAATCATATTTCTGGCTAAAATTACTGAGTGTCTTTATGCCTGAGGCTCTATGCAAAACTCATTATATTTGTGATCTCATTTAAAAACTCACCACATCTCTGTGAGATAGAAATTATTATCTCCATTTTACTGATGAGGAAACAGCTTAGGGAAATTAAACCATTTGCTCAAGGGCACACAGACAGCAAGAGGTAGAGCTGATTCTTAACTCCAAGTCTGTTTTACAGTCTGGCCTCTGTATTCACCATGTCACCTAAGGTCACCCATGGCCTTTCCTGTTGCCTCTGACTTCGTGGGCCCAAAGTTTCCCATGACAGGGAGTAGGAGAGGATGTTTGAGTGACAGTGATGCTAGCCATATACAAAAGTGGAGTTTTTATGAAAATATATTTAAATGAGAATTGAAAGTAAGTTAAAGTCATATGCAAATGCAAAAACCTTGTTTCTGTGATAATTAGAAGTATACATGCTGAAAATTGAACTATGTATCTTCAGCATTCCTAATGCTTCTGGATTTTCCATATGAAATGCTTTCTCAGCAGATGTGGTTTCATATTTTCCCTAAGTCAAGATTGCCAATGAATTTGTTGCTCTTGGCTTCCTTTTTATATTAACTGTCTTAAACAGAAAGCCCATATTTTGACCAATGTACATTTCACAGAAGCATTAGTTCATCCATCTTGTGTCTTGGAATTAATCAATTTGAGTTGTAAGAATATCAGGCCTTTCCCTGGCTACCTGTAAGTGTGGGAAAGCTAATTTTATCTCTACAGCTCTAATTTATTTTGTCTTATTTTAACCTTGTTTCTGCCTCACTATTATTTAATAAATGATCAGTGAGAGTCTGAGTCGAACAATAAAAGAGCTGGGGTATTTGGGCGTAACTGTGTGGAGAATATTCTTCCTAAACTACAGTTACATCTGACTCTAAAGACCATTTTAGTTAGGTCTGGATTCAAAAACATGAAAAATAACTCTCTAAGTTTTTTGGCAGGGGGCGGGAATCTAATGACATATACAAGGAAAATAAACCAAATGAAGTTTTTGTTAAATTTTCTAATACTTATGGAATGATCATGTAGAATTATGTTTAAATGCACATTTTTATTCACATAATGTTGACATCATGTTAAATTTGTTGATTACTAAAAGAAAATGAACAAAGTACAGTACGTTAAATTTACTGAACCCACTGACATGTGGAAGTTCAATGGTTATGGGGATTGAAGCCAAATTTTCCATGATTAGCCAAGCTGATATTGGAGAAGAATGACCCTTGTTTAGCTATAGCTCAGCAGAGTTTTAAACATTTTGGGTACTTTCCTCCCCTGGTAAATGGGGTCATGCTATTTATCATGTCTCAAAATATCTAGGTGACTGGCAGTTGGCATTTCTAGATAATTTCCACAAATTGGTGAAAATTCAAACCTAGTCTACTTGGTGCTACTGGATCAGAATCCATTTTATGTCCAGGAGATGCCCTGGTCCTTTCAATGGCAAGATGAGGAAACTAGGGGTTTATATATGTTTGTCTTTCTGACAGTGCTTAGGTGGCTTTTCCCTTTTTCAAAAACAAGCTATTTAACAAACAATACAATGTGACACGAGGGTTCATCTTGCACCCTTGCAGGATGGTGGTGGCCTCGAAAACTTACTTTGGCTGAGCAGCTGGGTTCCTGGTTTGAAGTCCTACATGGAGTAACACTCAGTGAAGCATGACTTTTAGCAAAGATCTTGGAGCATGGTAGAGGGATGAAGCAGAAACGAGCTTCAGATTTTGAATCAGGTCCACTCATTCCACAATGTAACGGATGCTTATTATGTGCTCGTCACAGAATCTGATCATGGGCCCCTCCCCCAACAAAGTTTGCCGTGTAATTGATATGGTTTTGATTCTTGTTTCTATGAACTTTGGCAGCTTTAGAAATATCATTTAGTACATTTGATCTGGGGGGGTCCTCAATTGTAAAATGGAAATAATACACCATTGCCACAAGTATTTTGTTTTTTAATTGAGTGAAATATTGCATGTAAATTTCTAAGTTGGTGTACTATTAAGTGGTCAATATATGTGGGGATTGTAGGTATTTGGAGATAGATAGTCTTGGATTTAAATTCTAGATTTTCCTCTATGGTCTACGGAACCTGGGCCATGATACATAGGAAGTAATTTGTTTCCTCATTTGTTACCAGTTTTTTTGAATCATAGGTTGTATATAAGGGAGAGAGTTTTTAATGTAAGGATTATGCCTAGCTGTCCTTTTAGAGACATAGTTTCCTTAATCTTTATGAGTCATGTACAACTGTTCTCTATTGTTTACAAATAAGGAAACTTAATCAGAGAAGTGGCCATCCAGAAGTGGAGCTTCTTACCATTAAACACTAAACTATTGTAATGATTGAGGGAGCTGGACCTCACCTGGCACAGCACTTGGAATAAAGAGGGAGCTGGAAACATATCCCCTAACTCTGTCTGGTAATAGATTCTCAGAATGTTTTTTATCCACAAGAGTTTGGTGTGTGCCCAGAGAAGCAATAAATACACATGAGGTTTGCATGACGTTTGGCTTTAAATAATGAAATCTATGTCCAAAAAACCCAAACAAAAAAACCCCACTTTTACTTTAGTGTATTATTTAAAAATGTGTATTCTTTTCATGGATCAATCTTCTGAACCCTTCGCTAATGCTATATTCCTAGGAGCTTAAGGATGTGCATCCTTTGCGTCAGACACAAAATAAAATGGCAAAATTTATTACAAAATGTGTTTCAACTACATTTTCCACTATAACAAAGTTACAGGTAATTACACAGTTCTACTTTCTCCAGGCAGTAGGTCTGTAAGCAAGAGTTTTTTAGAGCAACCAGAAATAAAAATTATATTTTAGCGGCATTTCAAGTTAACGTCCCCCCTTCCAAACACTGTAACAAAGGACTATAACTTAAAAGAAAAATTTTAAGTGCCACTGGAGACTTTTGAAATAGTGAAAACCACATGAAGAGTGCTTTACCATTGAGTCTTTAAACACGGGTCTTCAATGGTGATCGCAGTATATAAATGGAGAGCTAGAGAATGAATTTGCCGTACAGTGGAGCAGAAAACTCACATCTGTTCTTTCTACAACCCAGTACACCCCATTTATTAATGCTGTTCTCTGCACTGTCAGGTCCAAGCAATTAACTTGTGCAGACTGGCTTCTATGGGGACAGTGTGTTTATCAGGGGAATATAGTGGTTTTGGCTCTTTTAACATCAGAGAAAACAGAATACTATATCCTCTGTGCTCTGCGTAGACTGAGACATTAAGTTTTAGCATGAAGATGATATTCAAAAGTTTTTAGAAGATCTTATTTATTTATTTGTTAGAGAGAGAGAGAGAGAGAGAAGGGGGAACGGCAGGCAGAGAGAGAAGCAGACTCCCTGCTGAGCAGGGACCTCGATGCTCCCAGGACCCTGGGATCATGACCTGAGCCGAAGGCAGACCCTTAACTGACTTAGCCACCCAGGCATCTCAATATTCAAAATTTTAAGTAATAGATAAAAGTTCAACGTCCCCCTCCTTTAATCAGCTAAGAATAGCACAGTTAGAAATGAGTCCAATACAGTTATTTTAGTTTCTTAGTGAGAATGATTCATTTCTAAATATATTGATGATTACCCACATCACTGATAATCTGGAAATGGAAAAGGAAAGGAAAATGATTCTGTAATTGTCACTAAACATAGCAACCAATGCAGATATATATATTCACGTGTGTTGTTCACCTGAGGTGCTATTATTTTATGAGCTCTGATAACCTGATAAATAAGAAGATGGGTGTTTCTGTGTGGATTCCAGGCGTTTTGGCATGGATATATGATGTGTAACACTGTATTTTTCATGAATTTTCTATTTTTACTTCGACTTAATCTTCTAGTTCGACTTAATCTTCTAGTTCTTCCTCATAAAATGTGCTTATTCATTCTTACTCATATTGATTTTGATTGAAATAAAATGAGAGCAAGCATTCAGAAGCAAATGCACAGAGTTAATCACTTCCTCTTTCTTCTGAAACACATTTGTTCTTAGGCTTCCAGGAGACCACATGCTCTTGTTTTCATTTTACTTCAGTTGAAATTCTCTCATCTCTGTGATGGAATAGTCCAGCCTACCACAAAGAGACTGACCCAAAGCTCCAACCTCAGATCTGTCTTTTCTACCCATTTCCATATACTATTTATATGCTTGTGACTCCCAAATTTGTCTTAATGGCTTTGGCATCTAGTCCTGAATTCTAGAATTTTACAAATTGTCTGATCAACATCTCATTTAGGTAAGTATATCACTTTTGATATATTGAGTTCAGTAATTGGCCCAATCATTCACCTAGCACTGACCCGGAAATTCTGGAGACAACGACCCTTCCTTCTCTCACACATCTGATCCATTAGCAAAAGCTCTTCAGAAAAGATCCAAAATCATACTCTTTCTCATTTATTTTACTTACAGCCTGTCCTAGGCCAACACCCTCCCTCACAGGATCTATGCCGTGTCTTCCTACCTGGTTTCTCTGCTTCCCCTTTTGTGTCTATATCCATATAGTCTGTTTTCTTTTCCACTCAGCCTGAGGGATCGTTTCAAAACATCAAATGACTGCCTAATCAAATAACTCCCCTGCTCAAATTCTCTAATGATCTTCTGTCAAACTTGGAATAAAATGAAAAAGGCACTGAGTAATCTGACCCTCCCAATTACCTCCAGGTACCTTGGAGCCCACGTCCTAGTCCTTGCCTCTTATTTACTTTCTTTTCGTGAGGCACACTGGCCACCTTGCTTGGCTCTCGTCTCAAGGGTTCTGTACCATCTATTCTTTTCGCTTAGAATGATTTTTTTCCCTCAGATAACTGCCTTGTTCACTCCCTTATGTTATTCATACCTCTACTAAAATGTCACCTTCTCAGAGGGACTTTTCCTGACCATCGTCAAAAAGTGTATCTTCATCATTTTTAACCCTTTAGCACGTAACACTGACATATGTTAATCTGCTTATTGACTGTATTTACATGAGAATGTAAAATAAGTCACATCTAATTTAATTTAATTTTCTATCCCAGTTTCCAGAATTGTGCCTGGTTCATAATGAGTGCTCAGTAAATATTTGTTAGATAAGTCAATATAAAATAGGATTATTCTATCTGCATAAACTTTATTCAGGGCAAGGCCTTGCATAAATCTACTTTGGTCACATAACATTATTAAAAATCAAAATTTTGTTATTATTTGATTAATAAGATTATTATCAATTAATAAATATGAATTAAAACATATTCCAAGTCAAATTCTCTTATTTGGTAACCAAAAGTAATTAGAGCATTATGAAATTTTTGCTTCTTTTTGCTGCTGTGTAGACATAGCCTGGAACTGATATTTACCAAGTGTTATGAAGTTTTACTGCTAGAGCAGATGGTGAACCAACCTCCTGGGAATAAATTTGGCCAGGTTGCCTTTGAAGCTTTTCAAACAATAAATAAAATACTGTTTGGCAGAGAGGGATCTAGATATGCTGAAAAAGAAGAAGAGAGATTATTTGTAAAGGTTGGAAATATTAACCCAGAATTTACTCATCAATTCCTTTATTTAGTGTTTTCTAGTGTCTCAGATTTGAGAATATAATTTATGTACAGTTTTCTCTATGCAAGTGCTGCTTCTAGCCATCTTCCTTATGCTAGGCACATGGTTATGAAGAGAAAAGTCAGTTTATGAGTGGAGAATTCCTGTATGAAGCACGCCTAAGAAGGCAATCCATCTAAAGGTATCTTAAAAAACTTCACTGCTGCTCTCTCTGCACCCTTTTTTGTATCATTCGTAACTCACTGGGAGTTTATTTGTCAAATGAATTGGACCCTGACAATTAAAATGCATTTCTGTTTGGATGATTTGATAGAATATTGAACTAGAAATTATTTTAAGGAAATTTTTTTAAAACTCCTGCTAAATAAGTTCCATTTCTGTCTCATCATTTTCTGCTTCTTTTGTCTCAATTTTGATTGAATTAATTAAGAAAACAAAAACAGTCCTAAATGTAAATACACTTAATAACAGCTTTGAAATACATGAAGTAAAAACCGACTGGATTGCAAAGAGAATTGGAAAAATCCACAATAAGATATAACTTTAGCAATTGACAAAACAAGTAGATTTAAAGTATCAGTGGAGTTATAGAAGCCAAACAACATTATCAAATAAACTGACATAACTAACATTAATAGAACATGCTATTCAACAATAGCAGACATTTTTTTCAAATGTATAAGGGACACTCACCGAGATATAATATATTCTGGAATACAAAACAAACACCAACCGATTTAAAAGAACTAGATTCATATAAAGCATGTTCTCTGACCACATTGGAATTGAACAGGAATCAGTAACAGGATGATACCTGGGGAAAAGAAAAAAAAAACCCAAATATTTAGAAAATCACTAATACATTTCTTAGTAACCTATGTACCAAAAAAGAAATTACAGGTAAATTTTGTTATTTTTCAAATATTTATTTATTTATTTTGGAGAGGGAGACAGAGAGAGTGCGTGTGAGCAGGGGCAGGGATGCGAGGAAGAGGGACAAGCAGAGTTCATGCTGAGTGCAGAGCTCAACTCAGGACTTGACCCTACTACCCTGAGATCATTACCTTAGCAGAAATCAAAAGCAGAGGTCTAACTGCCTAACTGACTGAGCTACCCAGGTGAACCTACAGGTAAGTTAAAAAACAAACAAACAAACAAACAAACAAACAAACAAACCCTCTGTTACCAAATAAAAATTAAAGGGGAAAAAAACATCTGAACTGTAGACAGTGCTTAAAGAAAAGCTTATAACCTTTTATGCTTGTATAAGAAAATAAGAAAGAAAATCAATTCTATAAGTTTCCAGCTTGACAAACCATGAAAAAGGGAAGAAATTAAAGTCATGATAAACAGAAGGATAAAGAATAGAAAGTAATTACATGGAAAAATATAAAACAATAAAGAAAATTAATAAAGTCAAAAGGCAGTTTTTTGAAAAGAATAAAACTGATACAACTCTAGCCAGACTGGTAAAAAAAAAAGAGATTATAAAAATTATCAATATCAGGAATGAAAGAAGTGATACCATTACAGATCCGATAATTTTAAAAAGGATAATAAAGAGATTTTATTAACAGTTTTATGCCAATACACTTGACAAATTATATGAAATGGATGAATTCCTTAGAGGGGGAAAAACTACTAAACTATTTAGGAAGAAATATCTCCACTTTTATCAAAGGACTTGAAGTTTTAGATAAAACTCTTCTCATAAAGAAAACTCCAGGCCCATATAGCTTTACTGAATTCTATTAAACATTTAAGGGAGAAACAGTACCAATTCTACACAAAATGTTCTAGAAAATAGATTATAAGTAATCATTTTCCTACTCATTCCATTAAATTAAACCTGACATTATTAAAAGAAACCCTTCAGATCTATATCTTTCATGGGAATAGACACAAAAACTCTTGACAAAATATGAAAAAATGTTAGCAATATGATCCTACCAATATATAAAATAATAATGTATCATGAACACATGTAGTTTATCCAGGAATCCAAGGTTAGTTTATCATTGAAGAGCAATCATGCAATTCATCATATTAACAGAGTAAAAGAAAAAAATTGAAACATAAGATGATTTTGGTGGATGAAGAAAAAGCATATAACAAAATTCAACATCTAGAACTCACTCAACTTAATAAAAGGTATCCAATAAAAAGCTAGTATATTATTTAATGGCAAAAGTTGAAATGATTCTTTTTCTAAGATTGATAATGAGGCATGATTGTCTGAATTCACTATTTCTTTTCAGTTTTTTACTAGAGTGCTTAGGCAGTAATATAATACTAAACAATTTTAAATTAAATTAAAATAAGATAAAATGCATATATATTGCAAAGGACAAAATACAACCGTCTTTACAGAGTACATCATTAAGGAATCTATGAAGAAGCTACTAGAACTAAAAAGTGATTTTATCAAGTTTCTAGTAAATATTTTAGAAAAACAACTCTTTTCTACATACTAATAACATATATTAATGAGAGTGTATATACTCAAAAGTACTAATAGCTAGAGTAAGTTCTTGTGCATCCAGCATTTTTATCATCGTATCTGCCGTGTTCTAATGCTATACCATGTAATTAGAAGAGATATGGTGACTGCAAGGAAGAGACTTAACTTAGGTGTGGTAGATCTCTACTGCTCATGTGGGATGGACATTCATTTTTTTTTTAAAGATTTTATTTATTTATTTGAGATAGAGACAGTGAGAGAGAGCATGAGAGGGGAGAAGGTCAGAGGGAGAAGCAGACTCCCCGTGGAGCTGGGAGCCCGATGTGGGACTTGATCCCAGGACTCCGGGATCATGACCTGAGCCGAAGGCAGTTGCCCAACCAACTGAGCCACCCAGGTGCCCTGGACATTCATTTTTATCTTTGTTTCAATTTCAGTCTTCAGGGAAAAATCAGGTTTATATTGCTAAACAACAAATAAAACTGACAATTCATTAACCATGTTTTAGTTTTCTACTGCTACTGAAATAAATTTTCACAGATTTAGTGGCTTAAAATAACATAAATTTATTATCTGATAGTTCTAGAGGTTTGAAATCCAAGATCAGTTTCACTAGACTAGAATGAACTCATTGGCAAGTCTGTATTTTTCCTGGGGTCTCTACGGGAGACTCTGTTTAGAGTTCACGCTCTGGGCTCCAAAGATTAAAATTCATCCCACATGAAAATATGCTCACCCCATCCCAAGGTCTCAAAAATCTCAACGCATTCATCAAGGTCCAAAATCTTATCTAAGTTTCATCAGTTCAAAAGTACCAAACTCATCATCTAAATCAGGTATGTATGAGATGCTGGGAGTAACCCATCCTGGGGCACAATTCCTTTCTATCTTTAAACCATGAAACTGAAAACAAGTCTATTTCCAAAATACGGTGGTTGGGTAGGATATGATTACAGTTGTAGACTTCTCATGCAAAAAAAGAAGAGAAAGAAAAGAAAAGAAAGGAAAGGAAAGGAAAAGATCTGTACCTTCTTTAAGAGCAGGTGAAACTAAACCTGCCATAATAACAACTATCATCATCATCATCATCGTCTTAATTAAAAAAAAAAAAAAAGTTACTAGTTCCAAGCCATTTTGAAATCCAGTTCCAAGCCATTTTGAAATGCCAGGAGATGGACTTTATTAGGTTCCAAGGACTGGCTGTAATTCTCTGTGGTTTGTGGCTTCATCATTTGGGCTCACAGTTCATCTCCTCGAGTCATCCTACCTTTTGAATGAAGAATAATATGTGTTTACAAGTAAGAGGTTTTACGATCTTGGTTCCTGCCTATAGCTTTTTAGGAGTTTGGCAGTCTTCTTTCATTTTATCCTCTCTTTGTCCCTTTTAGTTCAAATGGTCAGTGTTTCTGCTTGTATAACATTTCCAGAAACTCATGAGTCTCAAATATCTGTCACAGGAATTCCCTCTGTTAGACAAGAGGCTCCTCCTGGAAAACCATATCTCTTATTTTGGTTTCTGCTGAGAAGACTAAGGGGATTGGTGAGTCACATGCCTAATCACTTCAAAGAACCTTCTGTGTGAGTTGATACTCAGAGCTCTTGATATTTCCGAGGTGCTAGCAAAGGGTTGTCCAGCTACACTTAGTTTTCACTCCAGAGCACCTTTTTGTGACAGTATATTTCCTAATGTTAACTTCTTTGCAATCTGGATAAGCTGAGAATTTCCCACATCATCAAGTCTTCATTCTCTCTCTTTCTTTTTTTCTCTTGAGAGAAAAAAGAATACCTATGTTTCTTCTATCTCTTTCATGTAGCATTTTGGAATAAGCAGCAAAAAGAAACCAGATCACACCTTCAACACTCTAGAAATCTCAGCATAGTATCTAAATTCTTTGTTTTCCGGTTCTGCATTCCACACAACTGAAAGCCACAAATCAGCTAAATTTTCTGCCATTGCATAGCAAGGTTGTCTTTTCCTTCAACTTCCAATAATCTATTCCTCATTTCCCTCTGAGCACTCACCAGCCATGCCTTTAACATATATACTTATACCAACTTTCTTATTACAGTAATATATTTATTCTCTAAGAAAATAGAGTCTCCTTCTACTGCTCTCTTCCTTTCTTCTAAGCCCTCACCTGCAGCATCTACCAAAAGTCTATCCAAAGCAACAGAAGCAGATACCAGACAGAAGAGGAGATGATACATTGCCCGCTTTGAAGGTAGAGGAAGGGGTCACAAACTAAGAAATAAAGGTAGCCTCTAGAAGCTGGAAAATGCAAGGAAATGGATTCTTCCCTAGGGTGTCCAGAAGGAATATAGCCCTGTTGACACCTTGACTTTAGCCCAGTGAAACTGATTTCACATGTATGATCTCCATAAATCTAAGATAATAAATTCGTATTGTTTTAAGTCTCTAAGTCTGTGGTGATTCGTTATAGTAGTAACAAGCAACTAATGTAGTCCATGTATGTGTTCTATAATGCATTATGTTGTAACATGGGTTTTGCCTCTGCTAAGCCACCTAACTCTATAAATGGTTCTAAGAGTCCCCTCGTAGGATTTGAAGTGAGGGTGTGGAAAGAGAAAGAACATATAATAGTCATTAATACAATAACAGCATAAGCTCAAGGAGCAGACTTCCTGTGTTTGAATCTCACATGTATTTCATCTTACCCATGTGGCAACATTCTGTTACTTAATTTTTCTTTTTCTTTTTTTTTTTTTCCTAAAGATTTTATGTATTTATTTGACAGAGAGAGAGATCACAAGCAGGCAGAGAGGCAGGCAGAGAGAGAGGGGGAAGCAGGCTCCCTGTTGAGCAGAGAGCCCAATGCGGGGCTTGATCCCAGGACCCTGAGATCATGACCTGCGCTGAAGGCAGAGGCCTTAACCCACTGAGCCACCCAGGCGCCCCTGTTACTTAATTTTTCTATGCTTTAGTTTTCAGATATGTAAAATGGCGATAATAATTATTCTTAACTCATGAGCTTTGTTTAAACGAGATGATCTATGTAAAGTACTTAGCACAGATTAGATACACAAGTAAGCACTCAAGAAGTTTAGGTAATTTATTCTTCCACCTATTACTGTTTTTTATTTAAATACTTATTTAACAGAGAGTTGCTATATAACATGTACTCCTGCACCAAACTAGAGATAAAGGGGGAAAAAAAGCTTATAATCCAAATGGATATGAGAGATAATTGATTGGCATAACTGTTTTCATAGGTATATAAAACATTAGCACAAAAATGTAGTAGGTTGAGGAGACTGGAAAGGAGGGAGCATCTCAACATCCAAAGGTAAGGGAAGACATGAAACTCAGATAGAGAAAAGCATCCCCGGGAGATTTAAATGATGAAAATAAATTTGAGAGATTTCTTAGACCTATTCCATCCTTATTTTGGCTGAAAACACAGAGCAAAGTTATTTCACTTGTAAAATTGGACTCCAAATTTGTAAGCATGTTTGTAACATATCACAATAGTATAGGAATAAATGTAACAAGTCCTCCTATATGAATGCTAAGAAAAAGAGTGAACATTTATTAAATTCCAGCTACTTATTAATTTTTCAAGATTTTATTTTATTATTTTATTATTTTTTAAGATTTTATTTTTCAAGTAATCTCTATACTCAATGTGAGGCTTGAACCCACAGCCCTGACATCAAGAGTCACACATTCTACCAACTGAGCCAGCCAGGCACCCCTGTTATGTTTCAGGTACTTTAAATTTGATATCCTGTTAGCCACTCTATCTTCCTGAAATAAGAATTATTGCTACAATTGAGGAAATGAAGGTGCTAACTTATAGATTTGAACTCAGATCTCTCATTTTCCATGGTCCCACAGTATTATCTGCCATCTTTTTTGCAGAATCAGGATTTTCTTTGAGGAATTCTTTATCATTCTAAATAGCAGACATCTAGCTGTAGACATCACTGAGCACAATAAAGGACTTGACATTCAATTTGTGTCAAGAACTGTGCTCCTTAACATCTTCACACTTCCAGTTAGGATTTATTTATTTAATTATAAAGAGAATGGATTATGGAGCATTTGCATTTTAAAATTAATCCAGATAGGAAGAAGTTAGAATCACATAATTAGAGACACAGTGGCTGTAAGCCTGTTTCTGGGTGTTCTTGAGTTCACTGAAGGACTCTCTCCGCCCATTTAAACCTCTTAACCTTGACTGACTGCTAACCAGGAAAGAAAAATCAGAGTAAGGAGTTTACTTCAAATGGAGGATAAATAATTAGGTACTTTTTCTGATGAAAAAACCCGGAAGTTATCAATGAAATGGAGAAGATTTACTTTTAAGTGAACTAGAAACTGGAGTACCACCTGGCATGGAGAGGAAAGACAGGAATAGGAGAAGTAAATGAGATGCAGGAACTGTCTCTGAGTGAAGACGGCGCTTATGGTAAAAACACATTTTAAATTATGCAATAAACAACCACTTACAAATGCTATCATGATTTTTGTCCTTTGCATGCCCTGTACCATCTCCAGGTATAGGAGTCCTCAGTCTTGACTTTCATACTGAAGCTGTCTCCAAACCACGTCAAATGTTAAGTTTCGGGGGTCCTATTAATTTAAGTTTTTATGAGTCCATGTTACTTGTTTATCAAAGAATCTAATTTTTGAGGGGGTACAAGTAAGAAGTGGTTTCGCTTGTTTCCACAATCGCTTTATTTAACCATAATTTGCTGTTCCTCCTATTCCTGTTACTAAATATTTTATATAGACTTTCCAGCTCTTTTGCTCTGTTAGGTTCTAAAAAGCACAGTTTGATTTAGTTCAAGCTGCAGTTTTTATTTCAAACCCATTTTAAAACTTCTTTCCCCCTCTTTTTTTTTTTTTTTTTACTAACTCTAGATGGTGTTATCCTCCTTTTCGAGTTGTTATCTGTTGCATGGTGCCCCGTGCTTACTGTCTACTGGAGGACACGAGTGGGTGGATTCCTAGGGACTCCTCGAACGAGGTGTCTCTTCTGCACAGGCACCGGATTAAGGAGGAGGACTTTGAGTTAACTTGTTCTGGAATTCTCCATTATCCGCTCAGTCTTTTTTTTTGCCAAGACCATCTTGCACGAAAGCTTTCTTGCGTACAGCTCTGCTACCTTCTGTAGATACTCCTTACCTATGCCACTCCACCACTGTTCTGTATTGCATCCTTATAATAAATAATCAGAGCAGATCAACAAGCGTGCTGTCTGAGTGGGCATCCACCATGGGTGCGTGGGGAATGAGACAGCAGTGTCTGTCCTTGCAGCAACCTCCTATCTTTAGAAATGATTTCTCAGGAAGGACCAACCCTTCACTTGTACTTGTGATAAAGGAGGAAGCTCTTTCTCTTCAAGGATGGGAGTTGGGTAGTCATAAATTGTAGGGAAGTACCAGGAGAAAACCAGAGAAAATTGAAGTTTAGGAGAAGTATGATATGGGAAGATCTGCTTTGGAGCCAAATAGACTTGGATTGAAATCCTTGGTCCTTCCCCTTCTGTGTTAGGATGGTCAGGTCATGCATCCTCCAGAAGCCTTTACTTCTCCATGTGTAAAATGGGATTTCCTGCCTCAGAAAGAGCTGATTGGAGATTTCAATGTAATAACATCTATGAAAAGGTCGAGGGTGGTTCCGGGCCACACAAATAAGCTTCCTCCTTTTAGGAGTACCCTCAGCCCTTTCTCACAGTCCAGATGCGTCTTCAGACTGCTCTCTTTCCAGATGTCCCAGAGGAGCTGTTCTATATCTTGTTCATTTTCCTAAATCTTCTATTCTTCTACCTAAACCATCTGAGCAGAGCGAAGAGCTTATCAGGCATTTAATTCTCAACTTCCCATCTTGTCACATAAAAAAGCATCTAATGTACAGTTTTAAAAATTGTTTTTCTTCTTTTTCAAAAGCCAATCCTACCCCCGACCCTCTCACTGCCTGCATATTTAATTTCTTCTTTTCCCCCCAAACCTATAAAAATGCTGAAGCTCTTCCCATCCTAAAACAAAAGCAAGAAAGCACTAAGACAGCAAACACTTTTTTTTTTTCAATCTTTCATTCTCCTCTGGCTACATCCTACAACTTTCATTTCTTTTCAGAGAAGCATCATAAAAGAGTTATTTGCACAAGATGTCTCTGCTTAATTTCCACTCTCACATCAATTTGTAGTTTGACTTCCACTTCTCCTATGTCATGGAAATGCAGCACTATCGGAGGAGTGGAAACTTAACATTTCCAAAACTCTATGAATTCTCAACAGTCCCCCTTACTCTCCTCACACACAAAAAGAAGACCAGTTATCCTGCAAGGTTCTTCAGTGCACCGTGCTACATCAACCCAGGTGTCTACACGTAAACCCTTGGTATCCTTTAGTTCCTCTTCTGCATTCATTGGCCTTCATCCAATCTATCAACCATTTTCCTCTGAAGAACTCTTCAATCTAGTTGCTACTCTCTGATTTCTCTCACGTAACTATTTATTTTTATATTTTGTGAAAGAGAGAGAGAGAGCATGTGTGGATGAGAAGGGGGTGGGGGAAGGACAGAGGGAGACAGAGGGAATCCTAAGCATCTCCACACCCAGTTTGAAGCCTGATGTGGGGCTCCATCTCATGACCCAGAGATCATGACCTGAACTGAAATCAATAGTCAAGCGCTTAACTGGGTCACCCATGTGCCCCTCTCACTTAACTATTTTAACAGCTTCCTATCAGTATGTCTGTATTTCCACTTCTCAGCCTTGCCCCTGCTGCTGTCTTCTTGTAGACTATGTTTCTTATAGGGTAAAACCAAGCCTGCTCTCTCTTTCCCACTCAGCCCACTCTTTAGCTATTCCATTAGAAACTAAGTTCCAGCCGCTGAACTTAACACTTACATGATCCCCAGTCCTTTGCCCTTCCAATGTAATTTTTGCAGGCACTCACATACAGGATGGAGTTTGTTTTCTCTCTCCTTAAATCTAGAATATCCTGTGTCTTGCTTTAGCCAATGAAATGTGACAGAAGTAATGGTTTATCTTCTATACCGAGGCCATAAGAGATCTTGCATACTTCAGCTCTCTCTAGTACCACTGTTAACACCCATGAATAAACTTGGTCTAGCCTGCTGGAGGGTGAGAGGCCCCTTGGAACACAGACTGAGGAATCTCAACTGAGATTCCCAACTGAGAGAAATCCCAACTGAGGCCCTTTGTGGCCAGTCAGATGATTGATCAGCTGAGTACAGCTGCGTGGAGGCTTTAATCAGCTGATTCTGGCCTAGATCAATAGAAATGATCAGCTGACCCATAAACTTTTTGAGCTACAGGAATACTTCTTGTTTTTAGCCACTAAATTTTGCAGTGGTTAGTTATGCCAGAATAGCTAACTAATACACCTTATCAAATTCATACTTGTGCTAAAAATTATTTAATTGAAGGGTATATATCCCATATAAGAAATATCTTTTATTTAACTTTTGCATACTACTGATATTTTCTCTTTTTTTAAAAACTACGTTATTTAGATATGATTGACATACAATAATCTGTACGTATTTAATGTGTACCGCTTAAGGAGTTTGGAGAGAAGCATACATTGTTGTAACTATCATCACAATCTATGACATAAAAATACCCATCATGTCCAAAAGTTTCCTCATCTCATTTTCATTCCCTCTTTATTTATTATTATTATAGTGATATGTGCACTTAACATAAGATCCACTGTCATAGCAAGTTTATATATATATATATATATATATATATATATATATATATAATACACACATGCAATATTATTACCTATAGGCCTTATGATATTTTCTTGACAAATGTTTTCCACTGCTGAAATCTTACTATTTTTTATCACTTCAAAATACAAATTTTGGGTTGTTATTACCTTCTATTTTCATTCACATCACTGTAGAATTCTTTTAACTATTTCTTCTTTTTATCCTATAGTTAAAACCATTTGTTCAACATTAGGATAAATTTAATCCTGGCAACCATAATGTTTTGCCTCTTTGATTTTAATCACTCTCTTTCTGTTGTAAAGACTCTCATCGCCCTCCTCTCCTGGCTACTTATATATTGCTAAGCCTCTCCAATGTGTACACATTCTTGCCTTGTATGCCTTATCTTGTCTACTTCACAGATCTTATTTCTATTTATTTTTCTTTGCAGATGTCATGATAAATAATATCATAAGTCTATTCCGCCTTTCCCTTTCCTAGATCCTTTCCTCTATGTTTCAACACACATTATCCCTTTCTCTCTGGATCCTTCTGCTAAGAGACCAGATCTTTTTTCTAATGCTTTTTGAAAAATGTGTCTTCAATGAAAATATTTATCCTATACAGAATGCCTGAGATCTGATTTGTATCTTTTAGCTATATTAGTTCTCTTGTGTATTTTGTATGAATTGCATTATCTGAGTACTTACTTGCAGCTACATAACTCAAATTCTATTTCCCCATACATTTCATGATTCTGCTTTAAGGCTCACGATCAATCACTGAAAAGAAAAGCTACATTACTCAGCTACAACTTGTACATGCAGAGTCAGGTTCATAAGAATTAAAGAGCTCTGTGGAATTGATGATATACAATATAAAATAGGGAAAACACATGTGGGGCATAATGGTCCATGTTGTCATTCCCTATTAAACTTTGTTCATATTTTCCCCCTGCTGAAGGTAACATTAGATACAGTGTGAGTC
>CM052807.1:80580912-80634859 GCA_028533885.1 Nasua narica
ATGAGATATATGTACAAGTGTTCAGGTAAGAGGCCTCAAGCTCTTGGCTACAGCAAGTCATTCATTAGGTTGAGGATGCCATAACAAACACACTTGACACAGCACATTTTTCATAATATGTATATGTTTCCTTTGCAAAACAGAGTTTAAAGCTGTAGGCAATTGAGAGTGTGTGGACACAAAAAGATTTTCATTTTTAGAAAGGCCATCAAGTTAATGTTAGAAGACCCCTTCCCCTAAAGGCATACATATTTCAAAACATTATTCCTAAAGGTTTTATTTAAGACAATATTTTGACTTCCTAGACAACCATTATGTCATTATTCCCAGAGTACTGATATGTAGAAATAGCATTAAAATGGATGTAGCTAATCAGGAAATAGACTCTACACATTAAAGTAGTTCTTAAAGATATTAAAGATATTAACTTGACATGTGAAAAACTGTTACAGGAACACTCGCTGCACAGTAGCATAATTAAATACAATTTAGATTTGTCCTGAATCTGCCTATCAAAACTATTTGTTTGAAAATCAGGTCCTTTATATCTCTCTGAATATGCAGCAAGTTCTTTTCAATCAGTAATACAATGGGTGATTATTGTACTACTCACAGAAACCTTTACTACTCATTAGGATTTCATTATAGAGTTAAGGAGGAAATGGAGAAAAGGAATTGCCTTTAGTCAAAAGAATTTACCGTGTAGTTTGCTTCAGGAGACTGATTGCTACATAGAGAAGGGGAAGATAATGTGATTTGTTAATGATCACCAAATAATACTGTGGACAACCTTGTCATGTGTATGTTTCATTAGATCGTCATTATTCAATGCTAAGAATACTTCATATTTCCGTTGTTAGGTTCTCAGGGTCTGATACTCTTCATTCCTACAGCCCCTCCACCTTTAAATTGAAACAACCACTTATTGGGCATAAGCAGTTGCAATTAAAGTAAATCACCAGGAATAAATATTTGCTCAAACACACACATGTACATACAGAAGTCTTTCCTCTGAAAACCTGTAGCTGTCTGAGACAGCTGTTGGGTAATTGCTACTTTGATCTGGGTGGTGAGTGCGGAAGTTAACATCCATCATGTTCCATTCTGAAAGATTTATAATCTGGACGTTATTGTTTTCGTTGGCAAAGCCTTACTCATGAATCTATGGATATCATTTAGATGGCAAATTAAGTTGCCTCAAAAGAAATGCTTCATAAAATATAATCTGTGTTTTTTTTAGTTGGTTTGGAGTTTGAGCTTGGAAAAGTAAATCCCAAAGGCACGTGATCTTAAGAACTATCCATAGAGTTTTAAAAAAATACAGATGTCAATATGAAATAAATTCTAATATTCTCTTACCGGGGTCCCAGACACCATGGGAAAAAGAGGAACTGTTTTCCACAGTGTTTTATCTGAATTTCTGACCAACAATTGCTGTTTTATCTCACTAATTTTGGGAGTAGTTTGTTATTCAGCAATAGATAACAAAATGTTAATTCACTTATATGTTACACTGAGCATATTTTTTCAATTTGAAATATATTTTGTTTCTTCTAAAAACTAGGTTTGAAAATACTCAACTAGCCATGAACACAGCAAAAATATACCAGTATATACTCCAGGCAGTCAGCTCAGATTCTAATACAAGGTTCAAGATACTGATTATTTTTAATAGCCAAAAAATTACAAAAATAAATGCAGAATAAAAAGTAAGCACACAAAACCAAAAAAAAAAAAAAAAGCAATATCTATATAAATCACAGGGTATTAGCAATTACTACTTACTATGCACTTAATAAGGATATTCATTGTCTTTATCCTGGCATTATATTTCTTCAATGATCCTTTTTCCCAATAATGGGTGTTTAATATACTGTTTTCAATCTAGATATGATTTATATAAAATCCTCTGGGTTGAAAAAGTGTTCAAATAAGTCAAAATCTTAAACTGTTCAAGTCAACTAAAATAGTTTCAGAAAATGCAGTTCTCAGAAAGGTAATTTAAAATTTAACTTCAATTTTGGGGAACAAAAGCAAAAATAAACTATTGGGACTACATCAAAATAAAAAGCTTCTGTACAGTGAAGGAAACAATCAAAAAAACTAGAAAATAGCCTACTGCATGGTAGAGATATTTGCAAATGACCACCCAATAAAGGGTTGGTATCCAAAATACATAAATAACTGATACAACTCAATACCAAAAATACAAATAATCCGGGTACAAAATAGGCAGAAGACAAGAACAGACATTTCTCCAAGGAAGACATGCAGATGACCAAAAGATACATGAAAAGAGGCTCAACATCACTCCTCATCAAGGAAATGTAAATCAAAACCACAATAAATATCACCTCCCACATGTCAGAATGGTTAAAATAAAAAAACTCAAGAAACAACAAGTGTTGGCCAGGATGTGGAGAAAAGGGAGTGCTCATGCACTGTTGGTGGGATTGTAAACTGGTGCAGTCACAGTGAAAAACAGTATGGCAATTCTTTAAACACTTAAAAATAAAACTATCCTATGATCCAGTAATTATATTACTGGGTATTTACCCAAAGAATATGAAGATACTAATTTGAAGGGATATATGCACCCCTATGTTTATTGAAGCACTATTTACAATAGCCAAATTATGGAATCAGTTTAAGTGTCAATCAATAGATGAATAGATAAAGATATCTATATCTATATATAATGGAATATTATTCGGCCATAAAAAGAATGAAATCTTGCCATTTGCAACAACATGGATGAACCTAGAGAGTAAAATGCTAAGCAAAATAAGCCTGTTAGAGAAAGATAAATGCCATATGATTTCACTCCTATGTGGAATTTAAGAAACAAAACAAATGAACAAAGGGAAAAAGAGAGAGACAAACAATAGCACAGCCCTTAAAATGTAGAGAACAAACAGAGAGTTACCAGAGGGGAGGAGTGTGGGAGAATAGGTGAAATAGGTTAAGATTAAGAATACACTTATCTTGATGAGCACTGAGTAATATACGGAATTGTTGAATCACTATATTGTACCTAAAACTAACATAACACTGTATGTTAACTATACTGGAATGAAAATGTAATTAAATAAATAAAGAGTGAAATTTATTTTTAATTTTAAAATGGTAAGTTTTATAAATTAATACAATGAAATTCTTCTGGCTTTGCTTATGTGTGGGGTATGTGTTCCGTGTGTGTGTGTGTGTGTGTGTGTGTGATGGGGAAAAGAACTATTAAGTAATGACTCTTAAGTTATTCTATACCTTACCAAATGCCAACAAGCAACATGGGGCCATGCTCTGTTTCTATCATTTATCACTTTATAGCTATATTAATATTCATTCTGAGCTTTAGGTTAGGCTTTACATTCCAATTTGGCTGAATGAAATCTCTGCAAAGTGGTATATTTGTATTGGTTGGGCATTTTATTGAGTGGTATAAGAATATATTATAATATTAGTTTCTTTGTAAAAAGAAAAAAAAAACATCTGTATCCCCTACATAGCCAACAAACACAAAAGGATCATTTAAAAATGTGAAAAAGTACTGGTTATATTAAGAGACAGTGGATACCAACTTTAAGACAGTGCATAAAGTTGTTGAAGAATGAGTTTTTTGCTTAAGAAACATAAGAGCTCTGTTACTTCTAAATCTTTATCTGTCAGATTTTAGAAAGGAAAAGAGAGTTCATGCCAGATACTTTAATAGGGGAACTAGTTCTAAAATGTTAAGAGACCTTAAAAGCCAAACAGTGAATAGCGTATCAATTCAGAGATTAGCAATAGTAGGAAAACCCCCATAACCTATCAAGATAGAGCAACAAAGGGTATCATCATAATTCGAGAGCAGAAAGTGCATCTACCACAGATACTGCTTAGTGGGAACTGGATCCCATGAAAAAGACAAAACAACTTCGAGAAAACCACCAGAAACAGAGAGGTCTGGAAGACATACATTGCCTTCTTCCTTCTTATTACTCAGTCTTCTATAGGAACTTCCAATTTTGAATATAGTAAGAAGCCAGTTTATCTTGATGGGAAGGGGTGTGTTCTTTACCTGGAGGTGGGAACATGAAGTTTGGAGTCCTTGGTACTCCTGCCTTTATCTAACTTCTACAGTCTTCCATCAAATTTCCCTAGCAGACTGGAAGTAGTTGAGTTGTCCCGAAGAATATTTTGAGTTTCAGACATAATCTTCCTTCTTGTCTCATTGTGTAGCAGCAATCTTATTTCTCCTTCGAACTCTATTTCTCTGAGTAATTCTATTACTCACTGTATTAATTACTCTAACCTCGCAATAGTTCATTTTCATTTTATCCTGCTGGTTGTGTAGCAAGGGGAATCCAAAATGGTTGTCTCAGTTTCCAGTGTAATGGAAACAGTGTTATGACCCAATAATGAAAGCCTTACTTCAATGAGAATTAGGATTTTTGAACCAGCAGAGTTCATGGTTACAGGGATGGGAATCTGGAACGCTTGAAGTGAAGTAATAGGTTCAATTGTGATAGGAGCCCCTCCTACTTCCAGCTGTTGGTTCGAAGACCTTTGTGCCCTTCCTATGGGAGAGACTGCACCATACAGTTCTTGATGACTCAAAGTGTATTTTGCATCCAGTAGGAAAGCACTTAAATTCTGCAGTGTTTTCTTTTGGCTGGCACTCTCACAGTTTTGAGAAATGTAGGTCACTTGTCTTTGGGCAATGAGATAGTAGGTAAGATCAGTAAATTTCACGGTCTTAAAACCTTTACCACATTTTTCATGTAAAAGCAATATTAATGTAGTACATTATAATGGTAAATAAAGCATTCCATAAATTCATGGGTGATGATGGCGGCAGAAACATGGAAGGCAGTGAAAACAAATTTGTACCCAGAATAGGTGTTTTTCTAGGGAGGACATATTACTGCTGCCCCCGGAAAAATGTTTTCAAAGTTAGCAAGCAGCCATCGGATAGTTGGTTGGTCTACCTGGGAAATATGTAGGGGGTGGCAGGTTTTGACCTCTGCCTTTCGGCAGGCTACATAACTCAGCAGTGGTAGAAGACTGGTGAGACGTGCTTGCTGTTAAGCCCATTCATAACATCTCTTCCACTGCATTGCTATGTTGTGTATGGCCCACTGAGTGGGGTGACTGGGAATGGGGCTGACTGACTTCAGATGTTCCTTAGTGAGAGAGTCTACTCAGCAGTAGATATTGTTTAGTCATTGAATGTGTATGAGTAAGCCTAACACAAGTTTGATCATTTTTTTTCCAGGCAAAAATTACTTCCAGATTTATACTCAAAATATTTCTATTGGAGTAAGTGGGCGTTCCCTCTGCTGTTGTTTTTCTGGATCATCCTTGAATTGGGATGTATGTCAGTATTATAACACTTTAAGCTGGTGCCATCTTGTTTATGTGGCAAAGACATTTGTAAACCGAGTCATATTTTTCTGTCACTGGTCATAGGGAACAACCATGAGGCCACAGATGTGGGTTGAAAGGTGGCAGCAATGCAATGAGAGTACATATCACAAGAATCTTGTTGGGGTTAATGTAGAGCATGAAATCAGCCATTAATACCTGCGTTGCTAAAATGTAACACAGAGGCCGCTGGAGGGGAAGGAAGGTTTCAGAGAAGGACATAGGCTTTTGGAATGCTGAGGCCTGAGGGACCACTCTGCCATTGGAATGCCTCGGGGAGTTGCCTTTCCCCAGGCTTCTGAGCCCAAACAGCCACCCTGTGAGCTAAGAGATGTATCCATTGTCCCTTAGGCTATGTTTAGTAGAACACGCAGATTAGCATATCTTATCTTTCCCATAAACAGTAAGACTGGTTGTCACATCTCCTGTGCTTGAAAAACAGTGATAGGGATTTGTGATTATCCTGAAGGAACAATAAAAGCCGGAGCAAAGGAGAGCAAAGTGTCTTTGCCTCTGAGCATTGACCCCCTAGGCTTCTCCTCTCTTTCACAGCAAAATTTGGAGTAATCTTTCATCCATCAGTACACGGATTGTTGGCCATTACCGGGCAGAATCTGAGCGACCTACTCAAGCCAAGTGCTCCTACCTTTCAGACCCACACATCCCATATGTAACATTTCTATTTTGTTGGACTGTGCCTACACAGGACTAACCTTATGGATTAATGGGTCTGACAAATCCCAGTTCAGTGTGGGCAGCACAGGTTTCTTTCATTTGGTGTTCTAAGGATAAGTGTTTGGTCTTTAATAAAGACCCAGGACCAACCCAGAAGCTGTTTCTCAAAAGGAATATCCAGTTTGGGACTATTAAAAATAGGGTTTCTAGAAACATTCTCTTACACGTCTTTTGGTAAATGCATTTCAATTGAGCACATGTCTAGCAGTAGAATTAATGGATCTTTGTGTACACATGTACACAGCTTTAGTCTTTCTACTGTTTTTAACACTCCAAAAGTATGATAGATGCCTGTTCCCATTTCCACTTCTCTTGTTGATATTGTTTCAGACTGTAGTTTCCAAAGATGGCCACAATACCTCCCAAGCCATGTGTTTCTCCAACATAACTTTGCTACCCTCCCACCAAATGGTGGTAATCTACGTCTCTTCCTGTTGAATTTGGACAGGCTTACGACTATTTCAAGATAAAGAATGGGAAAAATGTAACAATGTGAGTTGTGAAACGAGGTCATAGAAGTCAGTAGAGATTCTGTTTTATCTGCTGGACCACTTGATTTGTAGCTTTGAGCCACTGTGTAAGAAGTCCAACCACCCTGAGGTTGCCTTCCTATGAGGAAACCCAGGCCATCTGAAGAAGCCACACATCGGGGCTAATAGGTCTCAGTCAGGAGTCAGACATGGTCATAGAGATGTCCAAATAATCCCATCCCCCAGCTGATGAGCCACAGTCGGCCGTCCAGTATTCCCAAAGAAGCCCCAAATATTGGGGAGTTTTATGCCTCTAACTTTAGAGGTGATTTTTTTATACAGCAATAACAAGTAGAGTGATAATTTAATTTAAAATTTGTTAGTCCTTTTGTGATTTAATTTTATGTATGAGATCCGGTTATGCCCAGATTTTGAGATCCCCAAATACCACCAGGGAGCCGAGTCCGATGCAAAAGCAAAAGAGCCCTTTATTCAAGCTAGTTTGAGCTCTGTCTCCCACACCCACCAACGCAGCGGCGTGGTGTAGAGAAAGAGAGCAAGTTTCAAAAAGCGCGACAGTTTTAAAGGGGCCAGTGGCCAATGAGATTGTAACACACAGAATGTTGCTTAGTAACTGTTTGAACTAGCCTATCACCCTGGTCAGAATTGGCGGGCAAGTTTGGCGGGCAAAAGGCGGGGTTTATATTCTTTCCTGGTCAGGGGTTCTGCATTCCTATTGGCTAACCCAAACCCAACCCACAGGTGGTCTGGGCCAATTAGCTCAATGGGAGGGCTGAGCCACACTCTGACCCTCCCAGAGGCAAGTCCTGCGGGGGCCACACACATGAAGGCGGGTGTAAGCAAAATGAGCTAGCCCTGCTCTGCTCCTTCAATCGTTATATATTCTTTTGTTAAAATTAAAAAAAAAACAAAACAACAACAGGCATCATTTAGGTCACTTAGGTCAAAGCCCTAAGTCAGTAAACCAAGACTTAATATCTAACCTAAATGCAGTTTCAACTCCCCCAAAAGGTAACCTTTAACCAGTCAACATGGGAATTTTCTGGTCAATACTAGAAAATTTACTGATAGACTTCTGTTCCTTTTAGGAGTGTGACCAGTGGATTCTTTGCTAATAATTTCCTTTTATCCATTCCCCCCTATATCTCTAAAATCCCTTCCTGTTCTGTATCCATTTGAAGCTCCCCTCTACTTGCTAGACAGAATACTGACCAATTCATGAATCAATTAAAAAAGCCAATTAGATCTTTAAAATTCACTGGTTTGAATTTTTGTTATCTAACATATTCCATGTAATTGTATCACTAATCTCAATTATTGAAAACAATTCCGTATAATAAATTTTAATTTTTATTTCCTCCTTTCAACTATATTACATTCTATAAAATCTATTTCTGTATTTTCTGTACTATTCCATTAATCATTTATCTGTCCATATGCATGTCGGTACCATGATGTAAAATTATTTAACCTTTATTATACGTTTTAAGCTAAAAAAATTCACCCTTCGTTATTTCTTTCTTTATTTTATTTTTAGCTATTTTCCTTGGTATCTGTACATGTTCATTCATCCACATGAATAGGATACCTCATTTTTGAACAATAAATTTTGATTTCCAGAATGTCAGAAATATTTTGTTTACTTTAATAAAGGATTAGAGCTTTTATGTTGAGCTTTAATGATAATTTTTTAATAAGTCATGAATCTAAGAATAGCATGATATATTCTGTTATTCTAAGGAATGCACTATTCTGCCTATTTTACATTGTTGTGCAGAATTGAAGAATTGCGGTTAGATTAGGTGACCTCTCACGTTCTTTGCAACTATAAAATCCTAAATTGATATAAAGTGAATTTTTCTGCCACAAATAATGGCTTCACATTCACGCTGGAAAATTTTAAGATGGGAATAAGGTCACTCTACATTTGCAAGTGGCTGAAAGATCCTCAGTCCTGGACTTTGCTTCTAGTAGTGCTCACTCTATTATGCTTTATTTCACCCTTGTGATTTTTCAAAATTTGGTGTAAACAAGATTAAGGGAGATACTAGGCAATTAACTCAAGGAGTGGAGGGTTCCTTTCAATGACGTTTATTTGCTTTTAGTTTTAATCTCTATACTGCTATAAAACATGCATATATTTATTCTTTTAACTGGTTGATGATTTGATTATTCCAGCCAGGTATTTGATTTTGTATTTCTTTTAATTTCTAGAATATGTTATTCACAACTCTGTAATCAAACATACCAATTCACGTGGGATGTGAAGAAGCACCCCTACAATGATCTATGAATTCTCCACTCCTATGTGTGCAGTTAATTTATGTCATGGAAATTGTGGATTTTTCAGTTCACTGTTCATTTATACCCAGGGTGAAAGCATAAAGGTCAGCAAGGAATAGTTAATGACCAGAAAACCTGCAAACTAAGGGGATTTAGGAAGTATGAAATTGTACATTTTCATCTTTTCATCCTGCCTGAGAAAATTTACATTCTGTTAAGTTTGATATTTAAAAAACATATCAAGTTCTGGCAAAATGCTCTAATTTCCCAATCAACACATAAAATGTGACATGCTCCCAAGTAAACTTTGGCCTAGCATTTTTTTTTAGTATAAAGAAACATATAATTCACAGGAATCAGTCAAGACAGTACAACATTGGATGATAGAGAGCTTTTGAATATATAAAGTTCACCATTTCCCCAATTGGGTTTAACCAGGCTTCCCTTAGGAACAGTTTCTGCCACAGAGTATTTATTACCTTGAATAATGTGACAGAAAGAAATGGAACAAAGGAAATTATTTTTACTAAATAAAAGCAGCCATCAACTCTCAAAAGATAAACTATCCAGATTTTAAGAAGAATACAGCTCCCTAGAAAATCCTGGTGTCTTAATGATTATTTGGAGAAGCAGCTCTGATTTGCGCTGCTCAAAGCGTGCGTGCACATTCGGTTTTACAGCTCAAGCATTCACAGCTAGATGTCTAAAAATTGTCAAAATCTACAAAATGGTCTTACTTTTGTTAGTTCTGCCCGAACAAGCAGGGAGGCCAAACTCCCCAAGTGCAGGTTCTTGGTACAGAGAGGAACAGTTCATAAGAGTGGCTCATAGAGAAACCAAGGCAAAGATGAAAGCTCTGTAGACACAGGGAGCCTGTGGGGAGCTGTCAGGATTCACTGTGCTCTCATGAAGTAGGAAGCCTACAGCACCATCACCGAGCTTCCAGGAAAATCAGCAGCTGGCTTTTTCCTTGGGAGGGGGGCATTGGTTTCCCCCTAACCCTTAAATCTGTAAGTGGCTAAAGATCACTCTTCTCTGGAGGAAAAAGCAGGTAACAAAAAAAGAGCTATTTTTTTTTTTTAGATGCTAAAGTAGAAAATAAAAAATCTTGGGGCGCCTGGGTAGCTCAGTGGGTTAAAGCCTCTGCCTTCGGCTCAGGTCGTGATCCCAGGGTCCTGGGATGAGCACAGCATAGGGCTCTCTGCTCAGCAGGGAGCCTGCTTCGCCCCCTTCTATGCCTGCCTCTCTGCCTACTTGTGATTTCTCTCTCTGTCAAATAAATAAATAAAATCTTAAAAAAAAAGAAAAAGAAAATAAGAAATCTTGTTAAAAACTATTTCCTTGTCTCTAACCCATTTTTTCTCCTAATGGAAATTATGTTCTCTTTTCTGACCCAAAATAGATTTATTAGATTTCTCAAGGAAAAGTTGAAAGCTTGTTGCGGAAGGTGGAGAGCAAATATATCTATATTTGCTCTCTATAAAAAGCAAATATAGATATATATTTATATATATACATCTATAGCTATATATTTGCTCTATATCAAAATAAAATTAAGAAAATGAGTACCAATAGATTTAAGGGCTTCTCTCCGCTATTACTTGCTTGTCTAAAATATCAAATACTCCCTTTCTCTGCTATTAAATACCCCCTTTCTACGCTCCAAAGTCATCCTTAAGACATTAAGTTCTCTTCTACTTTAAGACATCTATTTCCTCATTTTTAAAAAAACAAAATTAGAGAATTACCACAGAGTTATACTAGGTGGCCTTTGAGGTTCTTTTTTTTTTAAAGATTTTATTTATTTGACAGAGAATGAGATCACAAGTAGGCAGAGAGGAAGGCAGAGGGAGGGGGGAAGCAGGCTCCCTGCTGAGCAGAGAGCCTGATGTGGGGCTCGATCCCAGGACCCTAAGATCATGACCTGAGCTGAAGGCAGAGGCTTTGACCTACTGAGCCACTCAGGCACCCCGGCCTTTGAGGTTCTTATGTTAAATTTTATATATGTATAATATAACATATAACTTGTTAAATTATATTATCACTTGGCAAAACTTACTTTTCTTGTCAAGTTCTCACGTGCACGAGACTTGGTGATCTAGCATCTCTGCGGCTGATTCTGAGGGCACATAGCATTGATTGTAAAATCAGTGTTTAAAAAGGCTGACTCTCCACTGTTCAGCTGTCACTGGTTTTATGGCTTCTGAGTATATTATATTGCTTATAGAAATGGCATGTTCAAAAGCAACAAGAGATAATGTATTAGAAGCCATGTAAATCAGCATATGTGTATCAATTTCCAATGTGATTTCAGATTATTGCTGTGAAATCCAAAGCAATTTCTCATAATAGGTATCTGTGGAAGTCAACATTCATATAATAAATAATTCAGGAATGCTAAAAATTATTATGCACTTAGACAAATAACCAGTAAAATTCCAGACACCAGAGAAAGCAATAGTAATCAGTGTCGCTTATGACATCATCTCCCTCATGGAGATATTCGCTGCTTCTCGGTTCATTGAATAAACTCTTTGGGGTTTAGCTTCATTAACATAAGTTGTCATAAGAGCACTTATCTCAACCTAAATTGGAAAAATGGAAATGCTCAAATTAAACTCATATTTAACATATGAAACTTCCTGACAACACTCCCTTGACAGTGAATATAATTCAAATATATTTTTTTATGTTTAGTAGAGCTTTCAGTTATCCGTCCTACATACTTGAAAATGAATCATTTTATTTTTGCCCCGCAATTTAAGTGATGCAGTGAAGAGTAAACCTTGTTTTCTGTTTCTCAGTAAAATGCAATTTCATTTATTGGTCAAGAGGCTCATTAGAATACTCCTTCCAAAGAGCTTCCTTTTGTTGTGGAAGAAAAATAAATTATGTAATTTAACGTTTATTTTTTGAGTTTAATGTTTGTTTTTTACCCGATAAATCATCCTTTAACTTGCACTTGCCTATTTTGAAAAGCACAATTTCATGTCAACAGTGTGCGACTCCAACTCCATGAGCTCCCACCCTCATTTCCTACGTTAAGAACTGGGTGAGAATCGCCCATTGACCGTGGCACGGTTGCTTCAGCGCCTGCTCCTGGGCCTATAGCCGTCTTCCTATTTGCCTGCCTTCCTTCATACCTTCTACTTTTTGACTCTGCCTGTGTCATCCTCTCAGGCAGTGTCAATAGGAAACTCCTTTGATTCCAGGTGCAGTGTTAGTCACTAAAGAAACTATGTTCAAAGGGAAGCTTCTTATCTCTGCGGGGTTGTAACAGACACCCTGAGCAAAATTTCTTCTCAGATCAATAAACCTGTGCACAGCCCATTGTCTTCAGGCCCCTACAGCTGTATTAGTTGTGATTCTAGGACAATGAAAATCCTGAGGAAAAGATTTGAAAGCTGTATAATTCGAATAATCTCCCTACTGTTATACACACATTGTCTTTCTACATATAATTACCGGGGTTCATACTTAAATGCCTAGAGGATCGGTCTCCGAATAGCATGATGCTGTTATGTCCATAGATGCTCCTCATGGAACCATTTTTGTGAAAAAAGATGCAATGTAAGGGATTAGTTTGTTTGTATCTGCTATCCTGAAAAGACATCTTTATAGTTAACAGTTTGTTAGAATGATATATTTACCGAAAGATAATAATATTAAAGATTAGCAGGCAAAAAATCCCCCTTATTTGATTTGGTTTATTAAATATAATGATATTCTGGAGTCATAGGATATTAGGACAATAAAACATCAACTATAAAGGTCACACCATTAATAAGTGTCTAAACTGGGGGAGAATAACAAAGATGTTCATGAGTGATGATTCTATTCATGCTTTTTGTTACTGGTACAAACCATTGATTTTTCATTGAAACGCACCAATTTGATCAAGTTCATTAGTAGCTCAAAAAATGTTTCTGATCCACGCAGATGTTTTAGACTTTCACGATCTTGCGTTCCACTGAAGAAAGCTTAGTTTGCCACTACTTCCGTACCCTGACCTTCGTCATGAACACATATGTTATACTCTCACAAAGATTTATCTTTAAAAATAGACATGTAGATTGAACCCTGACTAATAAATTTGCTAATTATTTTACCCTAGTGCAGCTATTAGTCAGGATTAAATATTTAGCAGCTCTGTCTTTTTAAGACTCTTTCCTAATGCTTCTATAGGGACATCAGTGATGTATGTCATGGATTGCTTTTGGTAAGGAAGAAACTCACTGAGTCACTCAGGCTTCTATTATATGACAGTGGGATGTGGAGATGGTTAGGGAAAAAAATTAGCTCTTTCAGAGAATGAAGGATAGGGAGGAGAATGCTTGATCTCTTAGGGAAAATATTTTAGCAAGTTTAAAAGAAGGTAGCTATTAGAGTATGAGCATATTAAGTAAACACATTTCTATATGTTGTCCTGAAATAAATGATTTTTGTATAATAAAATACAAAAACTTCACTAGCTATCTATAAACAGCAGTTGTGATCAAATAAAATTCTAATATAGATTAAACCCCATGTCTCATTTAGCTGACTGTGATGACAAGATCATAGAACATTGCAGATAGTGTGCTTTTATATAAAGCACGTTTCTGGAAACAGCGCTCCACCCCCCAAACAAAGTATATAATGTTTATTAATACTTTTAAAAGACCTGGGTAAAGTGTAAATATTATATGGATATTATAATACTGTAGAGTCATTCAAGACATAGATCCCAGTCATTCAATCAGACATCTGATGTCTGATTCTTGCAAGCTCTTTTCTGATAGAAACAAAATTTACAATGATCTCTATACCTGTTTTGTTCTGAGAAAAATGTTTAGGTTTTCCTTGCTATTTAAGAAGAGAAGAAAAATATTTCATCTTCCTGTCAAATGACAAAATTGGGAATATGCTACTTGTATTCTCTGAAAAGTGAGAGCATTTTCTAATGGTCTGTGTTTCCTTTAGAGATGCATCAAAACTGACTTAACACACAATTTACAAGTATCTCTTAATGCACTACAGTGACAGTTTTAATTCCTATTCAGTGCTTACATAGATGTAAGGTTGAAAACAGCCAGTCTGTGTTGGGGATTTCACCAATGTGCATTTTCCCAGGGAAAGATTTGGGTAAACTGGCTAATTTCATTTGAGTTATTTGGTTTACATTGTGTTATCTTCTATTTTGCAACTTTAAATGGATAATCAATAAAGAGCAGGCTGAGTCACAACTATCACGGATGTAAGCTTTATGAATTCACATCATACTTGAGACTTGGAGATCTTAAAGACCTTTCACCTCTCTTACAGACTCATGAGAATAAAGTAATTGTTCCTGGAATTTAGGAGGCTATTGATTGAAAGCTCTATGGTATTTCCCCAGGTGCACAGAGACTGAAAAGGCACACAGAGAGTGAGCTCGAGCCTTATCTATTTGCTTGGCAAAGTGACTCAAAACTGGGAAAGCAGGCAATATTTTCTCCATTTAAGTTGATCGAGATTTTCAATTTTTGACTACTTTTATTTTTAGATTTTCACCAAATGAAGATTTCAGAGAGTGTTGATCTCTATAAAAGTAAGAAATGGCATTATTTTCTTATGGGAATTAAACAGAAGGACCTTAAAACAACCTGCTAATTCAAGTACATATAATATGATGAATCCTCTTTGATTAAAAAAAAAAAAAATCTTCCTTAGTCCCAAACAAAAAGATGGACTCATTATTTTTTTTTTTAAAGATTTTATTCATTCATTTTAACAGAGAGAGAACACAAGCAGGCAGAGAGGCAGGCAGAGGCAGAGAGAGAAGCAGGCTCCCCACCGAGCAAGGAGCCCGATGTGGGACTCGATCCCAGGATGCTGGGATCGTGACCTGAGCCAAAGGCAGAGGCTTTAACCCACTGAGCCACCCAGGAGTCCCGATGGACTCATTATTTGATGCAGTCCTTGATACAGTCTCAAATTCCGTTTAGGGTAGAAAATCAGAGAATGGCTATGGTCTTCCAAATGGAAACTCTACAGTCTTATAAGTTGTTATTGTGAAACTAGGCTGTGTTTTTTAAAATATATTTTAATAAACAGGCTAAATAATTTCCTTTGATTAACTTCAGGGGAAAAACTCTTTTTCTTTTTTTAAAGATTTTATTTATTTATTTGACAGAGAGAGACACAGCAAGAGACAGAACAAAAGCAGGGGGAGTGAGGGAGGGAGAAGCAGACTCCCTGCTAATCAGGGAGCCTAGATGTTGGGCTTGATCCCAGGACCCTGGGATCATGACCTGAGCTGAAGGCAGATGCTTAAGGACTATGCCACGCAAGTGCCCAGGGGGCAAAATTCTAATAAACATTCTTTGATACGGCCGCTAGGCAGGTAAGATAGCAAAGTGGTAAAGCATCACAGTGAGAAATAGTACAAGGGAACACTAAACACGGTTGACTCTTGAACATGGGCTTGATCTGCATCCGTCGACTTACATACAGATTGTTTCATAGTACAGCACTGTAAATGCATTTGTCTTGATAACATTCTCTCTTCTTTAGCTCACTTTTATTGCAAGAATACTGTATATAATACATAGGACACACAAGATATGTGCTAATTGACTGTTTTATGTTATCACGAAGGCATTCAGTCAACAGTAGGCTATTAGTACCTAAGTTTCAGGAGAGTCAAAAGTTAGACCTGGATTTTTGACTGCATGGGGGTTGGTACCCCTAATCCCCGCATTTTCAAGGGTCAACTGTAGGACAGGTCCACTAAAAGAATAGAATTTTCTAAGCACAAATCAGACATAGAATTAAACTATTCTAAATTTGTTCTCACTTAATACTTGAAAATCTCTGAAAAAAGCAGAAATGTAGATGAATCTCACTCTGAAAGGCACAACTGTGGATACAACTTTGCTGATAAAGTGTAGACATTTTCTATGGACTACAAATACTTAAAAAAACTGATACTTAGTATCTACAATTTAGGCTCTTTAATAAGAAACCGAAGCATTTGTCAGTTCAACAGTATTTGTAGTGAAATTTAGAATGTGTGATGCCTGGAATTTAAACCCGTTGGCAACAATCCAATACCCTCAGAGAGTGAAAGAGATGTTCAAAAGTGGGCTTAAGTGCTCGGCAAATGTTTGTTGAATTGTTTGCCAAAGTGTAACTAACCAAGCCCCCAATCCCTTTAGCTTCTTTATGGAAAGTGACGGATTTTTACAAGTAGGATGCCTACATGTTGTTTACTTTTAATCTGTGAATTCCCAAAGCAAGAGAAGCAGATTGGAAAAAAAAAAAAAAAAAAAAAAAGCCCAAGAAAGCATATCCTGTGACTCTTCCTCCTTGACACATAATTTGTAGGTCTTGATGTGGTTGTATTGATAAAATGTTGGTATGTAATGAAGGCGATCCTACTGCCTGACTCTCAAACAAGCTTACATTGGCTGCATGTTCACAAATCAATGATTTTCTCATAGAAGGATAATACATTTTGGTAATGCTGGAGAAGTTAGATGCTAGAGAGGTCACTGTAGGGGGCTAAGGAAAGCTATAGCAGTTGTCAGAACAGCAATTATTCCTAGGCGAACTTGGTTTGATAGAAGGAGCAACAGCAACAGTCTTGCTGGGCTCCAATTGCTTTTCTGTTTGATTATGCTTATCAGTAATTAGAAGAAAGTGTTGTGGGAAAGCAAGGGTTAGGGAGAGAGTTTTGAGGCTGTCAATCTATGACAATAAAATATCCAAGTCAAAAATCATCAGGCAGTTTTGTCCACAGGGTGCCAAATAAGCTGTTTCAAGGTTATACAAAGCCAAAAATTAATGCTCATCAATGCTTATCACGAACCTGTGCACATCCACAAGTCAATTTGAGAAATAATCATTTAATCACAAATTAGATACCTTAAGAAAAACCTATGAGGGCACCTGGGTGGCTCAGTTGGTTGCACAACTGTCTTCGGCTCAGGTCGTGATCCCGGAGTTCCGGGATCGAGTGCCGCATCGGGCTCCCAGCTCCATGGGGAGTCTGCTTCTCCCTCTGACCTTCTCTCTCTCACTTTCTCTCTCTCTCTCTCAGATAAATAAATAAATAAATAATATATATATATATAAAAAGAAAAACTTATGAAATACCATCAGTAAATTAGTAACTAAATCCTTCTGGGAAATTACTTCCTTCACCGTCTGGGTCTATAGACACAGAATAGCCCAGATATACCTTAAAACTTCTTACCTGTAGCTAGTTAAAAACAATCACATAATACATTTTCAATTAATCATAAGTAGAAAGCAAGATAGAGGTTTGCTCAATCCCTGGACAACTATAGACTGCTTCTGGACTGTTAGGAAGATCTTTTTCTTCTTCCTCTTTTTCTTCTTTTTTATATCAGGTTGTATTTCATGCATAAAAATCTCCATCTTTCTGATCACACTTTTATACAACTTCTTTTCACACTTGCTTTAATCCCTCTGCACGTATTCTTTTAACCCATGGTGAATCACATAGCATCACCTCTCAACTTCTCTCCGTTATCAGCCACACCCCTTGCCCCAGGCCTTCCTTTCCAATATACACTATAGTACAGTGCTTCTCACCAATTACTCCTTGCCTCCAAGATTCTAAACATGATTACTCCATTGTTCTACCATCCAGCCATAACTGTAGAACCCCAGTGCAGACAAGTCCAATCATCTCTTCTCTGTATTCAGGAGGAGTATTTACTGATAAAGAAAATTTTATCATCATATGGCTAGTTGCTATTATAATTTTGTGTTCTGTATTTTTTTTAAGGACAGGATTTATTTATTTATTTTAGAGAGAAAGGGCTTAGGAGCTCACACAGAGGGAGGAGGGACAGAGGGAGAGGAAGTCAAGCAGACTGCAGACCTTGCTGAGAGTAGAGCCCCATGCAGGGCTTGATCTCACACCCTTGAGATCATGACCTGAGCTGAAACCAAGAGTTGAGACTTAACCAACTGAGCCATCCAGGCACTCCTGTGTTCTCCAATTTTAACTGGCATCTCAACCCTATGCAGAAATTTAACTCGATTTCTCAATAGATTTTCAAGATTCTCTTTCAAGACTCATTTTTTTTTTACACTGCTCATTTCTCTAATGTTCTCATTATTCTTTTTAGATGTCTTCACTTTGTATGTCTTAGAGAGAAAGGGAAATATTCAACTTCCTGTGGCAGCTTAGAATAAGCACCATAAACACCAACACTTTGCTTTCTAATAGGCAGGGCGGAGTGGGGGGAGCGCTCATCTGCTTATAACCCTTTCTATTAGCACTGAAATACCTTGAAATAAACAATAAGCAAGACCACCACTGACAATGATGACTGTTTTTAAAATCCTCAACAAGCCCACATGCCCAACAGCTACTAATTTCTTTTTCCCCTTCATAGAAAAACATTTGAAAGAGATATGTCCACTCTTTTGTCATTTCGTTACCATTCCCTCACCCCTTCCCCTGCTGCCAAGTGGCTTCCACTGCTTATATTTCACTGAAACTGCCTTTTCCAAGGTCATCAGAAAACTACTAATTGATATATTTAAATGGAAGCTTTGCATTTTCTTTTTTGAGCTCTCTGCATTATTTGACCTTCTCCAATTCATATTAATACTCTCGTTTTTGGATCCAGTGGTGCCAAGTTTGACTATCTTTCTCCTACATCTCTGTTCTCTTTTTAATACTATTTTTCCTTTAGGCTCTCCTTCCTTAAATATTAGCTTCTATGTGATTCTGCCTTGGGTCCTCTTCTGATCTTACTCTGTAACTCTGGGTCAAGTCGTCTACTGCTAAGGCCTCAATCTTCATCTCTTTCTATGATCTCTACCAGTCAGGGATACATTCCTTTACAAACACCTTGGCTACAGTGGCTTGAATAAAAGGAGTATATTACTGCTGATATTACTATTATTATTATGTACTATAAAGCCTAGGAGTAAGACAGGGCAGGACTGATGCACCTTCTCAACGTTTCTTTTTTGTTCTGTTCTGCCAAACTTAGCTTCTGGTAAGTTGTCCTTAAGTCCACATTTCAGTGTTCAAGCTTTAGGTTCAAGCTTTGGACATTATAAAGGAGGTAAGGGAAGAAGAGGCACATTGGATTTTTCCTATGCCTTACTGTCCATAACTGTGGAAAGTGCTCATCATATCTCTATTGGAAGGCAAGAAATCGAGTTTTACCTTGAACAGCTTCTACAGAAGAGGGAGATCATGGAGAAACTGAATTCAGGATGCTGCTATTTGGTTCAACTATTCTACAATGTCTGTTACTCTTCTAGATCAGTCTCTTGACAAATCACTCACTTGAACTCCAGATTTCATACATACATATGAAATTTCACATACATACAGATATATGTGTGTATACCCTCCAGACTGTACATACACTCATACACACATACATATGAACATACACACACCCTGTCACCTAGATACCTACATTTTGCTGTCCCTTATTCACTTCAAATGCAACATGTGCCATGGGAACTAATGGACTGCTATCTTTCAATCCCAAACACCTGCCCTTGTGTTAACTTTTCTCAATAACGACAACTCCACCCATAACCCAGGCGTGGCACTATAGTTAACACATCTTTGTCCTCTAAGCAACATGTTGAGGGGTGCTTGGGTGACTCAGCGGGTTAAAGCCTCTGCCTTTGGTCAGGTTGTGGTTTCAGGGTCCTGGGATCGAGCCCCACATCGGGCTCTCTGCTCAGCGGGGAGCCTGCTTCCCCCTCTCTCTCTGCCTGCCTCTCTGCCTGCTTGTGATCTCTCTCTCTGTCAAATAAATAAATAAATAAAATCTTTAAAAAAAACACAAAAAAACCAAAACAAAAACAACATGTTGAATCCTGCCAATCCTGTCCTTAACAAATCTTTCATTATAGTTTGAATATTTATCTGCCACAAGAGATCTTTCTGCTTCCAGTCTTTTTTCTTTTCAAAGTATTATCTACATCACAATTATAGTGATCTTTCTATAATAAAAACAGATTATGGATGAGTCGGTGTCTATATGTTTTCCTCTCTTTCTCTGTCTTACCAGGATTAAGATCCCTTTTCTCTGCCACTGGCATGGTATTTTCTCTGTATATCTAATTCTATGCAACTGGTTCTAAAGTCTATACTTGGGGTAAATGTCCAGGGAGTGAAAATTTGGATAAGGAGACCATTTTCTTTTTTTTCTGCATGCCTTAGCCACTTTTCCTAGGGGGTCTATACTTTTGGAGTTACCATGTACTATACCATACTAGTCCATAAAATAAATGCAAGTGATATTTTAATCTTTTGTTGGCTCTTTTTTTGTCCTCAGCTGGCTAAAATGCAAAGAAATTAGTAACTATAACCCCAAACTCTCCATATTTTCTAATCTGAAGTTAGTTCCTAGAGATCTTTACATCTTAGAATGGTAGCAAAGATGATACCAACTTTTTTCAGAATTTCTCAGAAACTAATTCTTTCTGTGTTCCCTAACTCAGTTAGGATTGCCAGATTTAGCAAATGAAAGTATTTCATCTAGCAATGCAAACCACATTAAATCACCCAACATCTAACTAAATTCCAAAGGTGCAAACTGGGTGTGACCATTAACCTCATGTTAGCTCCCTTCCCCACTGCCAATATCCTTCTCACCTGGCTTACTGTTCCAGGTTCTCAACTGCTTTCTCTGCCTTCAGGCTTACCTCTCTGCATTCCATGCACTATACTGCAGTCAGAATACTCTTTCTAAACTGCAAGTCTTATCTTACATTTCCATTCATCCTTCTGGGTGAAGTCTAAACACCTTACATTATCACCCAAATTCCTCTATGTCAAGGCCTTTGTTCATTTTTCTAGAATCTTCTACGGGCATTCTACAGACCAAGTTGAAATTAGTCTGTAGGGATTGGGAGCAGCACATAAATAATTCAGATCGAAGAAGCAAAATGGGAGATAAAGAACCTGGCACATTAGAAATTATAACACACAGTAAATATGGATGGAAAAGGTGAAGGGGAATACATATGAGTAATGGAGGAACATGGTCATTGATGACCAGGTTTTACAACTAAGAGTCTTTCGTATTTCCTCTGGGAAACTTGCCATCTGCCTAGGAGAATGGATTAGGTGTCCTCCTTATGCTTTCCAAGAAAGCCTTGCATTTTTTTACTGCAACACACACCACATTCTATTATAACTGTCAGTTAACAACTCTGGTCACCTCTCCCCTCCCACCATCTTATATGCTTCATGAAGGCAGGGCAATATCTGTCTTGTTTATTTATTCTCAATACCTTGAACATTGCCTTTATTCTATAAAGTACTCAGGAAATACTTGTTAAATGGATGAATGAATGCATTTATACATCTGGAAAAAATCTGATTATGCTGTTCTTCCGCTTAAAACATATCTAGCTTGGGGCCTTAGAAAGCAGAGTCCAAGGCTAAAATAATCTGTTATAATATTATTAGGGAATGCAACTGTAGGTAAGCTCAAGTGGGGGAAAAGAAGAGTAAAGTGGGGGAAGAAAGGACACCCATTGTAAAGGCTGCTAAAAAACAAAATTCAGCTTAGTGAATTTGAAGATCCGATTGGCTTAATTATGATTCATGAATTGGGCAACACCCCATCTAGCATATAGAGGGGAGCTCCACTGAGCTAAACAAAAGAAAGGTTTTAAAAGGCAGTGATTGGGAAGAAAAAAAGGAAGAAAGGAACTGATTAGCAAGGAATGCATTGTTTAGGCAAGGTTACCCTCCAAGGGAGAGTGGAAGGAGTTCATCAGTAAATTTCCTAGTATTGACCAGGAAATTCCATGTTGACTGGTTAAACGTTATACTCATAAGGTGCTGAAATGGCAGTTAGGTTAAGTATTAAGTCTTGATTTGCTGACTTAATCTAAGTGATGCTATTTTGGGCCTATATTTTCTCTTTTACAAAGTAAAAGCTAACTACCATTTAGTATCAAGAGCAACTGTCTTAACTTCATGGATTTCAAAGGCTGTATGAATTAGGGATTTCAGGGCCATTCTTCTAGGGAAATAAAGGGAGGAGAATTTGTCCTCCCCCTTCTGTATTCCATTGGTCAAAGTTTTCCCAGAACTGCTCTTAGTTGCAGCATAAGGGGCCCTTTTCTGGGCCCTGAATTTTACAGGGTCCACATCATTCGCATCCTTCCCTGGTTGCACCTTCACCAAAAGCTGAGAAGTCTACAGTACTTGGGGCACTTGACCACCCAGAACACTTGCCCATGCAGAATACCTGACTATCTTTTTAGACTACATTTTAGGTACTTGGGTCCCTGGAATTCTTGCCCCAATAGCTCCAAGAATTCTTCTAAGGTTTGCAGAGGTCTCTTATCCTAGTCTGTCCTGGAATTAGGGATAGTGTCTAGATAGCATCTTTACCTCTAAGTCTGAGAATTGGCCAAGAAGCAGCTGTTGGTAGGATGTGTGGACCAAGATTCAATGTGTGATTTGGGTGTTCATATAGGTACATGTGATACCATTTTTGGTGTAGGGCCAAGCCAATTATAGAGAAAGAATGGGAAGGGCTCATGATCACGGGAAAAGTCTCCCTCTTTTTATGTTATGGTGGTTCAAAATTTAAAAAAGAACACAAATTTCTTGGTACTTCTCCATTCTCACTTTTAATCAATAGAACGTGATAGAAGTGATGGATAGAAGTGGCTTCTAAGATCAATACATAAAATACATTGTAGCTTCCTCCCTGCTCCTTTACTTGGATCATTTGCTTTGGGAGAAGCCATGTCAAACTGTAAGAACACTCAAGTAACCCCATGATAAGGAATTGAGTCCTCTTGCCAGAACCCAGCAAGGAATCAGACTTCTGCTGGTAGCCATTAGAGTGCAGCATTTTACCAGTGTACCCTCCAGCCCAAGTCAAGCCTTCAGATGACTGTAGCTCTGGCTGACACATTGACTGCAACTTCCTGACAGACCATGAATCAGAGCCACTTGGTTAAACTGCCTCTGAATTTCTCATACACAATGAGAAATCATAAATGCTTATTATAAGCTAAGTCTGGGGGAATTTGTTATGAAAGTAAAAAGCATCTGGTACATAAACTACAAAGATCCTGAAAATTTTAATTTCAATATCGTCTTTTAGATTGTTATCAAGCTAGAATGATGGAACATATTTTATTTAACAGCTTGTTAGGTTGATTTTCAATTCCCCGTATTTGGCATATTTAGATATACGTAATGACACACACTTTTGTATGCTTGTTCTTGAAGAATGTTCTAAGCTTACAATTCTGGGTTGCACATGCAGAGGCATCAAGCAGATTCTGTGACTTGAACTCATGCTTCTATTGCCCCTGGCATATGAGTCTAGAAGCACCCAGAGAAGGCTTGAAACTGGGCGTGTTTGCATGTGCCTACATAAAACTCTTCTGAGCCCAATTCAGAGTTGGTCTCTGGAGTAGCAGCTCGGTTGGAAAAAAAAAATGGCGAGGGGTCCCAAATGGATCTACAGGGGTGCATAAGAACTGTCTAATGCAAAACCCTCAGTATAAAATTTGGATCCTCTAAGATATGGGTCCATCTAAACTGTGCAACCTCATCTAATGGCACTTTTGTATCATGCTCTAGGCTCCAGCGAGCCTGAACTACTTTTATCCCTCAAATAGCCACGCTCTTCACTTCTTCTGTGTCTTTGTGTATGCCCTTCCATGTTTCAGGAATATTCTTCACTCTCCTCCTCACAGCTCAGTCCTATCAGTAAACCTTCTCAGAAGTCCTCTGCGATCAATGTGCAACTCTTTCCAATGTTCCCATTCATTCCATAGCTCACCGTACTTACTGTCATTATCACATTATGAAATAACCACACGGTTACTTATCTGTACTTACAGTCAAAGAGACTATAAGCTCTTTGAGGACATGGCTCAGGTTTTATTCACTTCTGGCTTTTTTTTGTGGCATATACAGCACTTGGTATATACCAGCAGCAAACCATGTTTAGAATATAAAATTTTAGAGAGTCTATCAGATGATTCTGTTGAAGGATTTGGAATATTAAAACTCTGGGGAAAAAATAGCTGCATTTTGTTAAAAAAAAGAAGAATATCTTGTGAAAAGTAATATACAACAAAAACAGTAATGGCCCAATGCCTTATTAGTGTATAGTCATGTTTTAAAAAGAACATCTTTCAGAGTTACTAGAGTTACTATAAACTGTAATGTAGCAATTACTATCTTAACTACAATACATGGTGTAAATCAATTGTGGCATAAATCTTGTCTAAATGACCAGAGCATGAGCTAAAGCTCCCTGTGTAGCATGCATTTCTCTTTAGTTGGTTTCACTTCCTTTAGGCTTATGGTGTGTGAAACAGATTTTCCTTATGGCAGGAAAATCAGGGATCATTTTATTTCAGTCTTCTAAGAATAATATCCCTAGGAAAGCCTATAGTATAGAACTAAATACCTAGTGCTTACAAATATATTTGCAGTGGAAAGCAAGAGTCTGTTGGAGTGATAAGTAGAAAAGAATTAGTTTTTATCCTTGGCACAGAATTTTTTAAATGTCTCAACGTAGTAAAACCGTGAATCCTAATCCTGGTTTTGTGATTCTTCCGATGCCTTAAAAAATTGCAAATATTCAAAACAAATATGTTTAATTCTCTTAGAACTTCTAATAGGCTTTATGAATGATTATTCTTGGAGATGGAGATAATCTAACAAACAAATAACGATAGAATTCAATTCCAAAAAATTTAGGATGCTTTGGTAAAAAACAGGATTGCTGCCCTTCGGGCCCAAAACGTTGAACTAAATATCGAAATTAAGAAAAAAAAAAGTGATATTCAGCTCTCTTTCTCTCTTTGCTTAACCCAATAATTGCAACTCTCACCTTTTGAAGGTATTCCAAATAAACTTCATCGACTATAAATTTGAATTCTATGATTCTGTCATTCCATTCCTTTTCCTCTACTGGCATTTCTGAAGGAAACCTCGCTAAATGTTCTCACTGTAGAGGAGAGAAGGAGGTGACCTTAAATGCTCGTTTTGGTTGAGCTCCTTCTGTGATAGGCTTTGCATTGGACACTGGGATGTACCCTTTTGATATCTTTAAAAGTTTTGAAAATAAGATTTAAATAGAGGTATGTGAATTATCAATACTACATACCCAGTTTCCCATTTAGTCCAACACTCATGCAGTCTCCTTTCATACAAGCAGGTAAGATTTGATTAGGTCACTTATGTCTTCTAAGGCTACATAGACATTTCTGTTGCTACCATTTCCTTTTCCTTCTTCTGTTTTCTGGTCTTTTTTTTTTATTATTATTATTTGAGATAGAGGCAGTGAGAGAGAGCATGAGAGGGGAGAAGAGAAGGTCAGAGGGAGAAGCAGGCTCCCCATGGAGCCGGGAGCCCGACGTGGGACCCGATCCCAGGACTCCGGGATCATGCCCGGAGCAGAAGGCAGTCGCCCAACCAACTGAGCCACCCAGGCGCCCTGTTTTTTGGTCTTATGTGACATTTTTGTCTTACTGTTTTGCTACTCTCTTGTTTATTGTTATAAAAAATGAAATTATCAAACTTTTAAAATTTACTTCATCTTTTTTTCTTTAGTGTACCTACTTTAGTTCATATTTATCTTAAACTTATTAGTCACCCATTTTAAAGGAAATTCAGTGAAAATAGCTTCCACTAATTTGAATAACAAAGAGAGCAATGAAGAATTCCAGGCATAATAACATCTATGGATATTCAGTTGTAGTGAAAATATTAAAGTAATGTATACGAATGTGAACTGAGGCCAAATTTAAGCTTACATTCTCAGTAAACCACAGAAGTAGATGGACCAGTGGAATTCAGTGATATGACTAATTTAGTTTCTTTAGCTTCCATAGGCTCATTTATTATATGAATGCTTTAAAATCTGTCTTGATTATCCAAAGTGAAGAATCCTAAAATGACGCTTTAATGAATCTTGCATCCTAGGAAGGGGAGTGAGGAAATCTTCAAATGCCAGCACCAACAGGCGTTAATGCTGTTATGCTTTGTAGTGGAGTGAATCATGTTCTTTTACATGCTCAGCATTCCACCAGTAAATAATCAATGTAAGCCACTCTCTCCCTGGGATATAACTAAAAGCCTGCTACCAACAGACAAGACTGCTTTATGTACAGATATGGAAGTATATGTTCTCTAGGGAATAATGATCTTCTTTCTTCACTCTGTCTGTTACAATAAGAGGGTCCTAACCTGATTTCGATAGTAGTAGTATGCTTGCTGTGAAAAATGACATTTTAATGCATAGGATACTAAAGAGTTTCTTACGTTGGTTTGAAACAAGTGCAATTAATTTGTTATCATTTCAATTATCTTGCCCCAAATGCATCCATTTAACTGAAATATCAGTGTGCTGTGGAGCAGGAAAATTGTCGTTTCTTAAAATCTCTATGGTATTCAAATGGCTAGTGTAGGCTCATTAGGAAAAATTTTAAAAACTAGACAGGCAATTTTCCAGATCCTATTCTGAGAAATATGTTGAGGTGAGCTGACTGCCCTCCTTTTCCCTGCCACTTCACTGCACTAGCGAGGATGATTTTGTATGATGCAGCACAGTTCCCTTTTAAGATGAGAAGCTAGAAAATCTCTGGGGGTCTGGGACCGCCAAAGCTCTCAAGATCCTCCAACGTGTCCAATAAAAACACAGATCAGGGAACCGAGAGATAATAGCAGGAGTTTTCAACAGAAACAGACCACCACCATGGTTTTCATGGTGGCATCTTAAGAAGATAGCAATATTATAGGGAGGAATTAAAAAATGTGCAAGATTATATACCTCAGAATATATGTAATTCGCAAAAGAAGAAATTGAAAATGTTTTTGAAAAATGATGCTTTTGGAGTGTTCAGGTAGGTGTTGGTTGAATTTCCCTTTGATTGAGGAGTATTCATTTGATTAATTATTTTGGTTAGTGTATTAATTAGCACATTTTGTTAATGTAGTTTCCTGTGAAATAACTCTCAGGGAAAATTATAAAAAATAAGCAGTGGCCAGTGTTCCTGGGATCCTTTGCCAAATATAAATGTTCAAGACCTGTCTTCCCCTATTCCTCCCACTTCCTCAACTTCCTAAATATATAAGCTACATACAGCAGAGGTGTTTCTGTTCATATTTAACATGTTTTTATATTCTTTTGTTAATTCCTGATATAGCTGAATTTCTGCCCCACATGATCTATTCATTAGCTTATTTCACTATGACCTTACAATTCTAGGATATTTATATCAGAAAGGATTTATGGGTCATTTAGTCCAACTCCCTAGGGAAATTTAAACCCAAAAAGGGAGCATATTTCAAGATCACATTTCTGTTAGTGGGCAATCTGAGATGAAAACCAAGGTTTTCTTATTTTCCATAGTCAAAGGAGCACGTGTTGAGGAGTTTGAGTATCTGAGCTTAGAACCTGAGTCTGTCTCTTTATGTCTTCAAATCTCAGTTCTGCATTTATAAAATAGGAGCAGCAGCAGCTGTTTTGCACACTCACAAAAATATGTAAAGGATGCCAAGTGATGACACATATGACAGTATTGAATAAGGGTAAATGGCAATCAGATATTTGCAACATTCAAACAGAAAAGGAAATGAGATGAATGCTGCCAAGAGTCTCACTGGCTTTCCTGGAGGCTGCCTCATTGAGCTGAATCACCTGAGGGAATTTTCTATGGTAGAAAATCTGGTGACCTGAATTAGAAACCCGATTTTGCAAGTAAAATGAATGAGAATAGAACTGTTTCTCAAGGGTAAACTCACATTAATTAGGCTTACAGTGGCAAAGTTGAAAATTTGTCAATTTAGAAAGGGAACTCTGGCTGGTATGTAATGTGGAACTCATCCATTACTAAAACTGGCATATCTCGCCTACAGGCGAAACCATGCAGGAAATGAAATTATAATCCGATTGTTTCCAAGAAGTCATGGAGCCAGGGTAAAGGGAGTCAGTTAAGTGATTCAAATATTCAGTGACATCAGGCACAGACAGCCCTTTGGCGCCATTTCCATGAAATAAACAAGAACCAACATTTATTAAACACCCATCATGTGGCAAGCATTGTGCTAAGTACTTTGTAAGAATTATCTCATTGAATGTTCACAACCATCCTGGGCAGAGAGCATCTTTTTTATACCTATTATGCAGAAAAGGAAGCAAAACTTAAGGGAGTTGGCTGTCTTACCTCTTCAGTAGGATCTCCCATGAGTCTCCTGGATATTCCCTCACCTTCAGTCACTCTGCATTTCTGTCAGCTCTAGAAAACCTTAGACACATTCCCACTGCCAAGCCCTTGCACTTGCTGTTGTCTCTGCTAGGAAAGGCCTTCTCCTAGATATTCTCATGGGTATTTCCTGCTCTTCTTTCCAGTTTTGACTCCAAAATCATTGTCTCATTGAAGTTTTTTCTTGCTTGTATCTAAAATGTCCAATTGACCTCACTCAAAATTTCATGTACCCTGAACCGATTTTACTTCTTTTTTTTTTCTTATGGTACCTATTAGTAGCAAATGTAGTACATAATTACCTTATGTATCATTTTATTGTCTGTCTCTTCTCCTAGAATATAAACTCCATGAGGATTGTTAGTTTTCCCACAGTCCTCTATTGCCAATAGACTCCTACCTGACTCTGTGAATATTTGATAAACATTAACTAAATGATTGAATGAAGCCACTGCCCAAGGTGATAGCTTGAATGGGGAATCCATTCAGGCCATTAAACATTATCTACTCCCTCCTTAAGCAGTAGAAAAGGACCAGCAGTAGAGACTTTGCTTCAGTGACCCTCCTTAGGCTATGATGTTTCCGTTACTGACTAATTTGCCTCCTAATTAATGCATTTTTTTCTTTAACACCTTCAGTCTGCTCATATAATCTAGGAATCAGACTTTCAGGGTACTGCTTTATAGGAAATTCCATCATAAGAAGATAATTTAATGAAGGCAAAGGGCACAAAGTAAAATCATTTAAAAGAGGAAACAAATTTTCACAGGAAACTGAAAAAAATTAGATTCTTACATCTTGAAATTTTTAATAAATTTATTTCATTGTATATTTAATGACATGTCTCATAATTGCCCTTATGTGCTATCTTTTTAAAGAATAGATAACAAATGAATCAAGTGATGTTTTCTATAAAAATACATAGTGATATTATGATGTCATGGAATCCTTTGCTTTTTTTTTTTGACTTTCTCAGTCTGACTATAAGTAGGTTCATTTTATAAAAGTATTTGCTAATTTAATTGATTTTCCCAAGGTCTTGCTTTAATCTTTTAATATCTTAATACTTCCCCTTAGGAATGCTCTATTCTATATCATCATCCTATTTTTTTTTTTCCTTTTTGCCTTTAACTCACTAACTGCTGGATCCTCATCTCTAATATTATGTTCAAAGATTTTGTGAACTCCTTCATTTTATTTTCATTGTATTATTGTATATTAACAAATGACAGAATCAAACAGAGATGAGTAATGAAGGTATAGGTGGGACAGACAAAGATAAAGGTAGTAAGAATTAAAGATAAAGGATGTGTTAAGCATATTAGTAGATCTTTTGTGTTAAAATTTTAATTTTCCTTTGCAATTTCAAAACTCTGGATAATTGGTTGCTAAACATTAAAAAAACCGTTGCCTTTGTGATTCCTTGTGAAGTTTTTAAAGAGCAATTCATTCTAAAAGGGCATCTGAGCTGCTGTTATATGCCAGGTATTACGCTAAGAGTTGTATATGTATGTTAGTCTCCACAACAACTTAGTAATACGGACACTGAATGCCAGTACTCTGCTCCTAAATGATAGACATTGTCTTTCCAACTCTCCACAATATCCTGGCTCTTTCAACACAAAGTTAAGCATTTGAATAGATGAAGCTACTAATGTGTTTCTTTCTTTTTTTTTTTTTAAAGATTTTTTATTTATTTATTTGACACAGAGAGAGAGAGAAATGACAAGCAGGCAGAGAGGCAGGCAGACAGAGAGGGGGAAGCAGGCTTCCCACCGAGGAGAGAGCCCGATGCGGGGCTGGATCCCAGGACTCTGAGATCATGACCCGAGCCGAAGGCAGAGGCTTTAACCCACTGAGCCACCCAGGCGCCCCTACTAATGTGTTTCTATTCAAAGAACTCGATATAGAAGGTCACTCCATCAAATCATTTCTTCCTCTCGCTTGCCAAAAATTCTTATTGGAGATTCATCACGTGGAATTTATGACTTTAAAATTTTAGTGTGCGTGTGGTTTTATGCCAAAGACCAGTTTTTAACAATTAGTTAAAAATGAAAATAGCAATGAACATAGATCCCAGACCCCTGCATTCATGTTCCAGGGTTTTAACCTCGATGAGTCTGTTTTTACCTCTGTAACCTGAGGATAAAAACTTCATGCGAGATTGAATGAAGCTGAGAGAGACAAAATAAATAAAATTGAAATGGCAAATATGTTTGTTATTACACAATAGTTAACAGATAAAAAAGTTAATAGATAAAACACCTTAACATACAAATGAATATCTACTTGAAAATAAAGCTTCCTAGTGTATCTACCTGGTAAAGACTGCTTGCTCATTGTTTGGCAACTTGAAGAATATTAAAGGAATGTAAATAGTAACTTGAATTGTTCAGGATGTTTTCACCTGCAAGCAACAGTAACTGCACATTCAAAGTATTTAAAAAATAAGAGCATTTGGGGGCGCCTGGGTGGCTCATTTGGGTATCTGCCTTCAGTTCTAGTCATGATCCTGGGATCTAGTTCCATGATGGGCTCCCTGATCTTGGGGGCCTGCTTCTCCCACTGCCCCTCCCCCTTGCCAGTGTGCTCTCTCTTTCTCTCTCAAATAAATAAATAAATAAATAAAAATCTTTAAAAAAAGGGGGAGGGCTTTTGTTATCTTATACAGAAAAGAGAAAGAAGATGGGGAGAGTATGCCAGGCCACGATTTCCACCTCACATTGATCTCAGGCTCTGATCTCTTCTCTCAGGCTTCACCCTTTGGTCTGGGAACAAGATGGCCACAGCAAATCTAGGCATCACTCTTGGCCTCAGACATTAAGTTTCCTGCTTTAGGGCCTCTGTATCTTCTATTCTTTTTGCTAGGGATAGTCTTCCTCTGTGGTTAATTCCCCCACTGTATTCAGATCTCTGCTCAAAAGTCACTTTAATGAAAAATACAAGTTTTATTTTGCTCACATAGGTACTTACTTTGCACACCAAATATTAGTCAGAGATTTATTTTAGTTTTAAAATAAATGTTTCATTTATTTACTGCTTTCTTAATATCACATTCTTAATAGATCCAACTTACAGGTTTGATTATTCTGTTTGTAAGACTAGTAATTTTAAAGATTATTTTTAAAAGAACATTATTAATATCTGTTCCTTTTTATTACCTTATTTAAGTTTCTTTGAATATTTAAACTATATTTATAAATTTTATATATTTATTTTACTCAAGTACTATGTTTATTTACTTTAAATAACAAATGCTTCCAAAGTAAAGTAATTCTTTTTTTTTTTTAAGATTTTATTTATTTATTTGACAGAGATCACAAGTAGGCAGAGAGGCAGGCAGAGAGAGAGGGGGAAGCAGGCTCCCTGCCAAGCAGAGAGCCTGATGCGGGGTTCGATCCCAGGACCCTGGGATCATGACCTGAGCCGAAGGCAGAGGCTTCAACCCACTGAGCCACCCAGGCGCCCCCAAAGTAAAATAATTCTTATAAATATAATGAGGTTTAAATATTAAAACAAATCAGAGGACTTGTCATTCTAATAGGCCAAATTCTCTCCAACCTTACATGTGTAGCCAAATATTTGCATTACCAAGTAAACACGGCTTTCTTAATATAAAATATTAATAGAATGGGTTTTATCTTATTGTTGCAAACTTTTTTTAAAGATTTTATTTATTTATTTATTATTTGTCAGACAGACAGAGAAAGGGCACAAGCAGGGGGAGCAGTAGGCAGAGGCAGAAGTAGACTCCCCACTGAGCAAGGAGACCAACAGGGACTCAATCCCAGGATCTTGGAAACATGATCCGAGCCGAAGGCAAATACTTAACCAACTGAGCCACCCAGGTGTCCCTGTTGCAAACATTTCTAAACTTAATTATAGATCTATTGAGGTTTCAAAGATGACTGTATACAACAAGGAAACATATCATATTACACAATCTTCTGAAATATCATTCCAAATAATTTTTGAGGTCACTTTCTTAGCTTGGAGGCCTGAAGTGACTTAAATTTAGTGAAATCTGTTCATAGTCCATAGCAAGGCCTTCATGATATAGAGGAAAATGTGATCATGTAGAGACAGTCCTTATTTTTTAATAATATCAGCATTAATTTTTAAGTGAGATTAAAGTCTATGACTTCCATCCAAATGGTTATATCATTTGAGTTAGTTTCCTTTTCTGCTACCTCTTGAGATATGCAAATATCTTTGTTAGCTATATGTAAAGATCACTGGACCTGACAGACTCCTGCATTCTCTTTTTTTAAAAGAAATTATTTATCTATCTTTAAAGATTTATTTATTTATCTGAGAGAGAGAGAGAACTGGCAAGCCAGGGGAGATGAAGAAGGAGAAAATCTTTAGGCAAACTCTCCACTGAGTGTGGAGTCCAGCATGGGGCTGGAGATCACTCATGAGATCACGACCAGAGCCGAAAACAAGGGTCCAATACTTGGACCCCCCAGGTGCAAGCCACCCAGGTGCCCCATTTATTATTTTAGAGGGGAGCTGAGAGGCAGAGGGAGAGGAAGAGAGGGAATCTCAAGCAGACTCTCACTCAGCATAGAGCCCAATGTGGGGCTTGATCTCATAATCCTGAGATCATAATCTGAGCTGAAATCAAGAGTCAGATGCTTAACCAACTGAGCTATGCAGGTGCCCCCATATATTCTTATCTCTTAAGATCACACATTCATTATTGTCATTAAAATGATATCCATTATATTCTAATTTCTTTCCCCTGACTTTTCAGTCCCAATTTCTATGTCACTTTCCATGGAGACCTTTGCCAACCACATTTATTGAAAATAATGTTCTTCATCCTTACATTTCTGCCACCTTACCTGATTTTATTTTTCTTCATAGCATTGTTCACTCCCTGAGATAGTATTTATTGATTGATTTATGTTTGTTTTGTCTCTTTCTTCTAAAGTCTAAGCTCTGTGGAGAGCAATGGTGTTCATCTCCTCTTGTAACTGCCTATATCCTCAATGCCTTGAAGAGTGATAGGCATTCAAAAATGATTGCTGAATAGATGAATGGAAAATTGAAGAGGCCAGACATATATCCAATGCCTATTCATAAACTAATGTATTTGTAGAGAGAATTAGACTGCCATGATTGTCTTAAACTAATGGGTACTTCAGAGCTGGATATAATTTAATTTACCCACTGTCATGGATACTTAGGTGGATCCCGAACCACAATTCTGTAGGTAAACAGCTGGAAATGGTCCACTTAAATGATTCTAATAATCGCATTTGGGGAAAAAGAGAAAGGAAGCAGAAACAGTTTTAAGGTGATAAAACACAATAATCCTCCCAAAGATTTCTGAACACCCTGGAAAGTTTTACAGAAGAAACCACATGACTCTGATGTTACTCTGACCTCTGTCTTAGAGAATGTAGTTATAGCACCTCTTATCCCAACCTCATAGATCACATCATAGAGCTAAAACAAAGATTAAAACTTATTTTTTATTTGAGATGTAAAAGAAAATCATTATTTTGCATACTGGTTTTTTTCATTAGATTTTTTTTAGATAAATGATAATAAGTAATATAACTTTCTATTGACAGGTCTTCTTTAACAGAGCCCTCACTAACTTAAATACTACAATAAATCACATTCCATTCAAACTTACTTGCCAAGGTGTAGGTAATTCTATACTGAATAAAATGTTGCTAAGAAAGGTAACCAATCCAGCTGGCTAATAGAGAACATTAACTGCCTCAAAATTCCTTTCCCAAATGAGATAAATACTGTTACCCAACACAATATCTATGTATCACTGGCCTTCAGAGTAGTTGTTAGGAGCTGAGCTCTTCAATATAGAACAGAATGTGGCTCAGGGAGATCTACCCAATTCTTTCTTTACTTAGCAGCACAAGGCTCCTCAGCTATAAGGCGAGTCATTTTAGAATTAACAACTTTAGTACAGTTATGCTCTCTTTATTATGCAGTTAGGGAGATACCATATAGTCCTAACTTCAGACAAGTAAAGGAAGGGGATTTCAGGAAAAGGACCTCAAATAATTGAGAGAATTTCTATTGATAATACTTGAAAAGAGACAAAATTATATACTGGGCTACAAATTGTCTCTAAAAACAGATGTATATTAAAATGTATTTCAGTGGTAAAAGTTGACAAAAACATATCATTCTATATTTAGGGAACCTTAGAGAGTCAAGTAACTGCTTTTGTTATTTGTTATTTTGATAATTCGGTAAACTGAATCCCAGATAACATTAAAGGATTTGGACATAGTTGCATAAGGAAGGACCTTAGCCAGCTGTATGATGGTCCTGACTCCTAATCTGGTGCTCTTTCTTCCCTGATGTGTTTGGTAAAAGAATGTGGGTAAAAATCCATGATAAAAATAAAATCTAATGAAAAATAGTACATAGGTGGATATCTCCTTAGAAAAGGGTTTTCCTTTAATCTGGCTAATTATAAATCATGTTAATTTATTAATTCAACAAATATTTATTGAGTGACTGTCATGTGTAATAGGTATTATTCTAGACACTGGGAATACTTAGTTAATGAAAAAGACAAAAATCTCTCCCTCTGTTTCTCTCTCTCTAACATATGATATATAATATGTAATATTGTATACATATATATATATAATTTATTCCTTTCTTTGAAAAAGTAAATAATAGTCCATTAAAAAAGTAAGGCTCACATTAGTATGATAACAAGATAACTACCAGGAAGAAATGTAGTAAATAATAAATATCCAGGCAACTATTATCAATTAACAATTAGAAATTCACTATTTATTTTGGCTATAGAATAGATTGTAAAGGGTTTTATCACTTACCAGTAAAGGATGAACCCTTTGGATTAGGCAGCATTTTGCATACATAAATACAGATAATTAAAGATAAGATTAATTCTATGACCTTTTCAGAGTGAAAGGGTTGTAGTGACTAAGAGATCTCATTTATTCAGCTTCACTGGGAAGTAACAACTTCCACATTTGTGAATTCCCTAGATTAACAGATTCATTCATTCATTTGACAAATATTTGTGGAGTACTTTCTATTTTCCAAGTCTTATTCCAGGAACAGAGATAAAGGGAAATACAAGATGGTCTTGCCCAGATATAGTCATGCAATTAACAAGTAATTAAATACAGAGATATAACCAGGACAAGCACCACGAAGAAAATTAAAGAGCCTAAGAATTCAGGGAGGGATTGGAGAGGTGTTATTTTAAATAGTATGGTCATAAATTGATTCTTCTTAGAATCAAGACATAGTTTCGGGGCCTGGGTGGCTCAGTGGGTTAAAGCTTCTGCCTTTGGCTCAGGTCATGATCTCAGGGTCCTGGGATCAAGCCCCGCATCAGGCTCTCTGCTCAGCAGGGAGCCTGCTTCCCCCTCTCTCTCTGCCTGCCTCACTGCCTACTTGTGATCTCTCTGTCAGATAAATAAATAAATCTTAAAAAAAAGAAAAAGACAAATTTTTATATGAATATTTTACAAATATGTTACAAACACACAGAAAAGTTTTTTCAAGGACTGGTTCACCATAAATGTTTCAAAAACCTAGGTGATACTAGTGTTGATCAACAATAAGAAGACAATTTAATAATCGCCATTTAAATAACATATGAATACAAGGAAATACATATGTTGTAAACATGGTGATGGCGTTAGATGGAGAGACATATTCATATCTTTCCTTTTCCTCAAGATCATACTCCTAAAATCCTAACAATACTTTTCCTTGTTCCACAATCTTAACATGGACTAACTCACTTCTAGTTTAGCTCTTGGCTAACTCTCATTTCATGTACTTTTCCTCTAAGTGCGGTCCATGTTTACTTAATATCCAGAATAGATCTTACGGATTATTAATACTGGAAGGAACAAAACATGCAGCGTGCATTTTTTATGGGGGTATTAGAAAATAAACACTATCAATTTCATAAACAAGATAACAATGGAGACTTATGATGAAGATGTTATGGAGAGAAATCAGTCAGGTTGGGGACGGCGTGGGCAGGTACACGGAGAGGCAGAGGAGCCCGGGATGGAAGGGAGGCCAAAACGCAGATCTCTTCGGATAGCTTCACTAAAGGATGAGGGGATCGACTGCCATGAGTCAGAGAGAAGAGTATTCTAGAGTATTCTAGGTACATGTGACACAGAATGCAAACGGCTGGACTCAGTCAAGAGAGTTTATTTTCTACAGACAGAACGGAGGCCAGTGTTACTTCATCATAGTAAGCTCAGTGATTGACTTTGAGGAATTTGAGAGGAGCAGGTAGGATCCCAATCATGAAGCACATTTTAGGCCATCGCAGGGATTTTGGAATATATTCAGAGTGCAATGAGGAGCCACAGAAGGGTTTTAGGCAGGGAAATGAGGTGGGATGATTCGCATTTTAACCAGTTTTCACTGGCCCCTACTTCAAGAACGGATTCTAAGAGATGAAGAGAGGCTGCTGAGAAGCCCACTGGCAGGTTATTTTAAGAGTCCAGCTGAGAGATGGTGTAGACTTGACAAAACACACAGCTGCAAATAGAATTTATGTCAGCACAAAAGCTTGCGACCTGTTCACGGAACCCCTTTCATCCGAGCCCTAAACAAATATTGATTGAAAAGTAGAACTACAAAAGGAAAGTCCTTTCTTTTCATTTGTGACGGTGGCACTGACATAAATTCTGTCTATTTGCAACTGTGTGTTGTGTCAAAAATCTACATTTTTAAACATCTCAAATAAGAAATCAAAGATGGTAAACAGCCCATTCTGTTAATAATAAACACACATGAATCTTCACAAATATTTGAGATGTGCTATGTTCATAGAGTCAATAATCTGAAAATATTAACCCTATATACACATTAATGTGTGGCCGATATTAGAATCTGGTGATTGATGGGTTTTCATTATCGAACGCGGCATGACTTTGGATTTATATGGAGAAAAATGTAGATGTCCCTTCAGACTGAGATGGTTATTCATATTGGTGGGAGTGTTGACTGCCAAGAATTTATAACTGAGTTCCTTTCCGGGAATTGCCCTGGAACAAAGTAAAAAGCCTTGTCCAGGGTCCTTTCCCTTCCCTGGGGGCACCACATCCAATGACTTCCCTTTTTGCTTCAACTTGGGGCTCTGAACTACTACCCGTCTCAAGCTCCATAGGATTGGTTGAGGTCCTATTGTAACTGCATCACATTTTTTTCTCTGACACGTTGTGCTTTCTTGACTCCCTCGCAGGCATTCTTATGAACACTCTCTAAGAAACCACCTCCGTGAAAATATCCACGCTCAGAGTCTGTTTCCCAAAATGAACTATGCCTAAGATTAAAAAGAAGCTTATTTCTATCTCAAATGAGTGATGAAAAGCAAAAAATGTTTTGTGGGTCAGGATAATCTGCAAGATTTGTTAAGAAGCTGCTTTCTTTTTTTTTTTTTAAAGATTTTATTTATTTATTTGACAGAGAGAGAGAGAGAGATCACAAGTAGGCAGAGAAGCAGGCAGAGAGAGAGGGGGAAGCAGGTTCCCACCGAGCAGAGAGCCCGATATGGGGCTCAATCCCAGGACCCTGAGATCATGACCTGAGCCAAAGGCAGAGGCTTTAACCCACTGAGCCACCCAGGCGCCCCTCTTTTTTACATTTGTAACTTGAACTATACTCGCCATTTTGAACTACAAAAGCATTCTGCCTAAAATATGGAATCAGTATTTTATGCATGACATTAGCTATTTTACCTCCCTCTCTTTGTCTCTCTTTCTCTGCAAAACTGTTACACTGTCCAAAATAACTTCGATAAAATGTGATGTTTGGAGGCCCTTCATCACATTACTAAATCATCTTAATTTTGAGCCACATTGGACCATTTGTCATTACACTTTGTCTGAAAGCTGACAAGAAACTTGCATAATCTTTCTGATGCAAATACCTCTTGGAAGAAAAGGGGTAAGAGATTTGCTGTGGGCGTTTGGCATGTTAGGGAGTCTAGCTCCACAGCCAGAAGTTGCAGTGTCTACAATCTTTGTGTTCTGGTTGGGTTGTGATTGTCTCAAAACATTTCAGCACTTCAATCTGTGTTTGGAGCTTGCAGCAATTTAGGAGAAAAGTGGTCAGAGGTTCAGGTGTCCCCTCACACTTTCTATTACCTCTGCTATGTATGAGAATACAATAACAATCAATATCATTTGTTCATTATGTAAGATGACTTAGACCTGTAGCCACTAGACCCTATCCCATAACTGTTTCCCCTATAGAAATTCTTGAATTATCACTGGTGACCTTCAGCTAGAAAGGCAATGAATCTAATTCTTTTTCTGTGAAAAAACCTCACTCCATGAGATAAAAAAATATCAAGAATTATGCTCGCTGGATTTAGGAAATAAGCATCATGGCAATATGACCAGTAGTATTGTCTTGAACATACTTTTTTTCAATTTTACTTTAGGGCCCACCAGACTTTCGAGACATCAGCCAGCTTTTCCAGTTACAAGCATGTAACTTGTGGGGTCGATGCATGCTAGCTTGTAGGGTCCTTAGCAAGTTTCTCAAAGGAAAATAAATTCTGGGTGAAAAGTGATATAAGTAGTTGAGTTTTCCTCAATTCTGAATGGATAAAGAAAATGCTGACCTATTTAAACTCTCGTTTGGATGTTTAGACTTCCTGAAGGGTTTGATGCAAGACAATGTTTCCGTTTTCCTAAAGGAAAGGCTTACTTTAGATGCTAATCATGTCATGTTCAAATAAAAAAAAGATATAGGGAACTTCTTTGTGTCTTGAGTATCACTACTGGCTTCTCTTCCACTTCAAAATTATTGCCAGTATCCATATTTGTCATACGGTTCAAGCCTTCCTTAAGATCCCTTATAGCACAGGCTCAGAATTGACAGTTTAACAAAATTCGTGGAGGCACCGTATTATGGGGACAATGTTTCAGCCATCAAAGAGCTCTTTGGGGGACACAGTGCGCATACCTTAATCTAGGGTGTGAATGATGACTGTGCTTTGCATTTCATGATTGTTGCTTTGCATCACTAACATGAAAAATAAAGCTTTCACATTACTTTCCAAAGGTCACAGAAAAGAATTTATTTCCTGCTAAAAGAAACTTTAATAAAGATTTTTTTCAAATGTGCTCATTCTAGAAAATTTATGATAAAGAATTTTTGAGCAGTCACAAACAGACATTTCAATGAAGATTCATATTTAAGCTGGACACTTATTCTTTGCTGCACCTCGTTCCTTTAGTGTATATGGTATAGAAGGGAGAACTGGTACACAGAGTCTTTGAGTGCCATCATTGCAAATCACATATACAGCTGTAGAAAATAGACCCTGGGGAATAATATTGCTGCGTGAGAGAGATGCAGCCCAGGCCAAAGTAATTTAATTCATCTGACCTAAATCAAAATTTCAAGACTCATTCATGAAAGAAGTGTATGTATTATCCTTGTTTCTAATTCTTATTTGTCAGGCTAGCCTGTTTCCTTGCCTCCCACCCAAAGCAATGTTAAGTACAAGGATCTTACTCTTGAAATTGTTTATTAAATAATTTAATAGACACTATAATAGGCTTCTTTAGTTTTCCAAATGCCACATGTTATTTTTAATGATACATCATATTATTTTGCATATGTATGTATAAAATCTATTTGGAAAAATACATAGCAGAATCTAGGAGACAGATTATCTTAGGTGGCAGTTCATGTTGTCTGAAATCTACTATTACCAACTTACATGGTATTTATTTATTCAGAATGAATAATAATCTTCATTTCTCAAGGGCAATGCACTAGAAAATGTACATAAAATCTTGTCCCCTGATTAACCTAACAGATAATAAAAGAATATGAGCATCATAAAATTTTTAAAAGTGTAAATGAGGAGGTAATACGAGAGGTAGGATTTAACAAATCAAAAAAGAGAGACAAAGCTAATTTTAATCTACCTTCTATGGTATTGCATTAGAGATAAAAACAGAATCATTTAAGTTAAGACAATGATATCGGCTACATTAAATCTTTTTACTTTTATTTTTTTATCTCAAGAGGTGAAAATATAAAAATAATTAAATGCTTATAGGAATATTTAGGGCTCTATTTAAAATATTTAAATTATTTTGAACTTAAATATAATTTTTACTCATACTGCTGAGCAATGAGTATAATTAGAATGATCTTGGCAAGGCTGGGTACTTGAATAATTAAAGATACAAGATTAATTTCAGGAGAAGCATCATTATCTAAAATCAAATATTAGAATCCATATAAAAGACAGGAATAGGGACAAAGGATAGCAAGAACCACATTTTACAATTATTTAGGCTCATTAATACCATAAATTTCCTTAACATAATATAAGATTGATTTATATTGAATATAAATTTCAAAGTCTCACAACATTATCAATATTTGTTTCTTATAGAAAGCAATAATTGAAGCATCTTGTCTATAATTCTTACATTAGAGTTCAACAACAGTTTCCCAAATTACTGTTTTCTTAGTCATTTTTTGACTAGGCAATGCATGCAAATTATAAATGCTCACAAAACTGAAAAGTAAAATTTCCTCTCATCTTTTTCCCCAAGCCAATCACTCTCCACAGAGCAATTATTTTTTCTCCCTGGTTTCTGAAGTATCTTACATATCTTGATACCTTTTTGTTTAAATATTTGATGCTTGGGTAGGCTTCTAAGATACACTGTTTTCTCTTTCTTTTAATCATTCAACACTCCCTGTATTGATTATTCCGTATTAACACATAAAACTTAAGAGCTGCATAGTATTCCATAATTTAATCAGTCCCTATTGATAGATATTTGAGGCTGTTTCCTTTTTTATTTCCTATCACTACAAACAGCACTAAAATGAATATAACTATGCATACATATTTGAACACGGCCATGAAATGACTACTAGAAGTTTAATTTTTGGTTGAAAGATACATGGATTAATAACTTAACAAATGGCTATAATAACCCTCCAAAGAGGATTGACCAATTTACATTTTCATAAGTAACATGTGAGTGTATTTTAAAAAAAAGTGTCAAGGGAGCCTGGGTGGCTCAGTTGGTTGAGCAACTGCCTTCAGCTCAGGTCATGATCCTTGAGTTCCGGGATCGAGTCCCACATTGGGCTCCCAGCTCCGCGGGGAGTCTGCTTCTTCCTCTAATCTTCTCTCCTCTCATGCTCTCTCTCACTTTCTCTGTCTCTCAAATAAATAAATAAAATATTAAAAAAAGTGTCAAAATAAGCATTTTACAATTTTTAATCTTAGCTAATATTCGTGAAAAATGGAGTATCAATGGAACTTCAGTTTGGATTTATCTGTTTTGTGAGGTTGAGATTGTTTTATATTTATTTGTGCTAAAATGCCATTGTATATCCTTTTCTGGAAGCTGTATGTTCACATCCTATATTCATTGTAAAAGCTGAAAACTTAAAAATATTTTGGATTTGCAAAATTTGTGAATTATTTACAAGCACCTATTTCCCACTGGGTGAACATTTCCATTGTTTCACATTCTTGGGTAGTTAGTAGAGTACCCTTGTGTTACTTATTGAAGCAAATCATGAAATCAGTTTTGAGCTTAGAAAGATAACTATGGAAAATATATATTCACCATAGTAGTATCTTATTCCAGGGGCTGAGAGAAAGAGAACAGTGAATAAACATTTGCTTATTAAAATTCCAAAAATAGGGAGAAAATATTCTAATGACAAAGTATTATACTTCCAAAAAGGAGCACCATAAATATGAGATTGCACTCTAATTTCCAAAAGTACTGGTTTCTATAAATACCTGAATTTTATCATCATTGTATCTATTGTATGTCTTTGTTTAGAACTCATAGAGACTATTAAATTTAATTACTTTCCCCTGAGGCTTGCATGGTAAAGGTGCATGCAAAGGTGGGGCTTCCAAATTAGAACAGATTCTCATGAATAAGGATGTCATTTATTTATTACAATTTGGAAAAAGCAGTAGGTCTGAAAGCTGCCTACTTCAAGTTCTGGACAAGAATAGTGGTATGAGAGAAAAAGTGTATCTAATTTTGAATGATATGCCTGAGGAACTTTTCAGCAAGACCTAGTCACTATTTCTTTGATAGACTCTGAGCTTTTATGGACAAGTTTCACAAAGAAAGACAGGAAGAGGTCTTAAACATCCATACTTAACTCTTGCTCCTCTCTGCTTCCTATCAGTTAGGCCTAGTAATTTTGAAGTGAATTTTTCATATTATTAAACACAGAAAATAAGACAGTAATACAAAATACATACTTAGGCAGTTCATATTTTATATATATTCTGTTACATTAGGACATTAATACTACAAGTTACAGGTTCATCTTGACTTATGTTTTGAAATTTTATATCATTTTTTCAATTTAAATTTTATATTTTTTGGCCGTGGCTGTTCAATTAAAAAACAAAACAAAAAAGTTCACCTGAAATTTGTGCTAAGCCATCCTCTTCTTCCTTCCAAACTTTTTCTCCAAAAACATTATTAAAAATATTCTGACTATACGGACGTACAAGAATTCCAGGTTAAAACAGGTGATTTTGTTTTGTTTGTTTTAGACATAAACCACCACCACCAAAAACAAAAACACAAGATAGACCCTGTTTGGATTATCTAGTCACATTTATCTGGGGGCGGGAAGAAAACCCAGTCTCTCAAGTATGTTACACAGATCTAGGAAAAGACAGAAAGCAGTGAAATGAAACATGAAGAAATGAAAACCTTGTCCGTGAGAGTAACTATTAATATTAAAGGTATCTCCTCTATCTAGATTTTATAATGAAGCATCTTTGATTATTTTAGAATTTTCCCCAAGATATTTTAATATGAGATAATCTATAAAGAAATTTATGCTATGTTTGTCAATTTCCTACTTGACTTTGGGTACTTGGTACAGAGATGTACTCGATAAATATTTGCTGAATAAATGAACATAGAAGTGTATACAGATGCTTTCTAAATTACCAAACTCAACTAGACATATAACCAGGTAGATAAAGAGAGAATAGGTTCTCTGTGGGGAAGTCATCTTCTCTTAGATGAGAACCTCTACCATATCAAGTATCTCTCATATTACAAAACAACTTGATAATAAGAACAAAGGGACTGCTTGGGGGAATGAGAGACAATGAAGAGTATTTAGAGAAAAGAGGAATGTGGATATAAGATACTGTACCCTGTGGAGACTTAAAGGCTTAGATTTCAGTTTGGGCTCTACCATTTACTAGTTGTGCAGCCTTGGACAAGTTCCTTAGTCTCTCTCTCATCCCCTGTATCCTAATCTTTACAATTTTTATAAAACATTATTTATATTATAGAAAAAACATATTGATCACCAGTATTCATGGTCTTCTCCTGCATCAACTGGGTGAAACTGTGTGAGACTATATGACACCAAATAACTAGCCCTGAGTAATGTGCTATGAGTGGAAGTGATGTGTGTCATTTCCATATAGAAAAGTTGGACAGCCAATGAGCAACCATCCATAAGTATTCCTTCTACTGTGATGTTAGAGGAAAAAGCACATTCCAGAGATGGAAGACCCCTGGCACCATAGATGATGGTGTAGAGTGGAAATCTCTGCTACCTTCCCGTACAAAGGATTATGTACTCTGCATGAGGATTACTCTTATTTATTTTTATATTAAGCCTCAAGAATTAGAGATTAATATGTTTTTATAAAAATTAAACAAGACAGTGATTATAAAGGTCTCATCTCAATAAACATCATGTTATAAGAGCATGATATTTAACTCAGTGTTTGGAAATTTTCTCTGTAAAGGGTCAGAGAGTAAAAGAATTTGGGTTTACATATCATACAGTCTTTTTTGCAAATACTCAACACTGTCAGTGGATTTCAAGAAATGCCAACACATTATATGAAAGCAACAATAGAATATATGTTAAGAATGACTGTTGCTATGTTCTAATAAAACTTTATTGGTTTTGGCGAAAGGAGTCAGGGAACTGGTTTTGGCGTAACGGTCATAATTTGATCTACCTTCTATTAACTCAATATTGCTTCTTTATGATGATGAAGAAAATGACAAAAAGAAAAGGGCTTGGCTGAACTGAGTTAAAGTCATTTGTACCTAGAAAGCATATCAATGTACTTGGAACTCTGTTATTTGCTGTGGGAAAGAAATGGACGCATACCAAGCATTCTCCATGTGGCAAGCAATCTGTTAGTTTCTTTATATACATAATTGTATTTAATCTTTACAATTCGGCATTTTGCCGATAAGGATCTTGAGACCCAGACAGGTTAAGTGAGGAACTCAAGTTTACACTGTTAGTAATTCTCAGATGTAGGATTATTATTTTTTTTAAGATTTTATTTGTTTGACAGAGAAAGAGAGATCACAAGTAGGCAGAGAGGCAGGTCAAGAGAGAGAGGGGGGAGCAGGCTCCCTGCTGAGCAGAGAGCTAGATGCGGGGCTTGATCCCAGGACCCTGAGATCGTGACTTGAGCCAAAGGCAGATGCTTTAACCCACTGAGCCACCCAGGTGCCCCTCAGATGTGGGATTAGAATCCAATCCCATTTGACCCCAAGTACTGAACTCTTTCCATGTTCTTGTAACTATTATATCGAATAAATAAGACCCAGAAGCGCAATCATAAAGACATTTTCTGCTCGTAAGTGTCTCTACAAACCCAATCTGTGGGCCCTCTCATGCAATAAAATTTGGGCAGATAGCCCAGATAGCTTATCTGTTCATTCTAAGATAATAATAATATTTAAAAAATAACCCTCACGTTGCTTTAGTCCTTCAAATAGTCTCAGCTCAATATATCCTGTCCAGTGCAATAATAAAACCTCTGAACTTCAAAGTAAAATCTTAGCCTTAACCTTAGTTCAGGCCTGCTAAAGGCAGGCAACGTGCTGTTGGGAAGGGCACCCCCAGACAGCAGTGGGGAATTTTTTTTTCCCTGTGCCAGCTTCTCCTAATTATTCATCATACTTCTTTTGCTAATTCTTCATCTACATCTTCTGATCTGTCCACGTTGGGAGCTTGGGGCCTGGGAAAGAGGGGTAGAGGCCGGTCTCCTACCCCATCGGCAGAGATCTGGCTATGAAAGGTGTTCGAAGGTGTTCCTTTCTCTTCAGCTACCACCTGCCTCTGGTGAGGATGTGGGGAATGCTCTCATTTGCCCTGTCCTTCTCCGCACCCAGGTCATGTCCTCCTGCTGGTCCCTTAGCCCCTCTGAGCCTCTTTCTGTCAAGGTGTGCTCCTCCTTTCAGGAGATGTGGGCAGGAGCTAAAATAATTTTGTCTTCTCTCTCTCTTTCTCTCTCTCTCTCTGTGTCTTTGTCTGTCTGCCTCTTTCTCTGTGTCTCTCTTTCTGCCTTTTTCTCTCCTAACTTTGTACTTCTGGGCCACATCAGGATTTTTTAAACTCCAGGTGTCTTATTAAAATACTTCTCATTTCAATTGAGGGGGGGGAAAGTGTCTCCTACACCCCATCTTCACCCATGGTTGGGGGTCCTTATAGCACACCTCAACTCTCTCCAGCCTCCAACTCCTGGCTGCTCCAACTTATGAATGGCTTTCAAAAATTTGCAAAAACAAACAAACAAACAAAAACAAAAACAAAAACAAAAACCCAGAACAAAACAAAAAAAAAAACCCAAAACAGTATTCAACCACCTCCTCAGCTGTTCCTGCCTGGTTGGTAAAACATTTTCCAATGAAATGTAAGAGAAATTAATGTCTTATCCTACAGGATCTCTAGAAGCCTTTTAACAGTATTATATAAAAGCCTAAATACTTTATTTTTTCTTAAATCACTTGCAGTATAGTCGTGCATACAAAATGAATACTCTAGATGCATATACAAAATTCCTATGGATCTGAAGGGACTTGGAGGTCAATAAGTTCATTCGTTAGCTGACTGATGAATATTTACGCAGTACTCTGTATTTGTAAAATGCTGGGCTAAGGCTTAAGTAAGACTGAAACAAAATGCAGATGTCCTTACAGTCACTGCTTGAGTAGCTATAGTTTGGAGGAATTTATTACCCCTTTGAAAGCTCACTTTCCACAGTTTTTCTAAATCTTGAGTTTTCCTTGTTATTTTAAATGCAGATGGCTGCATGTTGAGTAATATCAATCTTCACAGAATAGCCATTTAAGTGTTGAAGACAAGGCTGCTGTTTGCTTTCATCTTTCCTTAGACTTTTTATGATACGCTCCTCTTTCGTGATGCGTAACAGGGGTGCCTATCACCCTTCAGTTGCATTCAAGCACAGATGCTGGGGCTCTCTTTTAGAAACAACCCTTACCACTGTGGGCAGAGGACCCATCCTGCATTTCTGGAAGCTTCCACATGGTTTGTGCCATCTCTTCATGTGGACTGCGTATCTTTGCGCGTAATCTGGTCAGGTCCATTTCCTCATACCTGGCTTCCCCTGCCTTTAATCACATTACTTCCATCTCTACCAAACATACTCAAAATGGTGGTTTTCAAGTAATTAATATCTTTTCCAATGAAGAAATGAGCTCACAAAAGTAAGGGAAATTCCTAGGGCTTTGGGAAGTAGAAGGTGATAAAATGAATGTGAAATAGTGGCTGCTTACCAGGAAAACTTGCCATATTATCATAGTAATGAGGAAATGGCAAAATTAACATCAACATCATTCCACAGCAACAAGATGGTATGAATTTAGAAGTTGGCCAATAGCAAGTGCAGTTGAGGATGTGAAGTAAAAAATGCTCTCTAGTCCTGGTGGTAGTATAAATTGGCAAAACCACCTTATTTAGAGCAATTGGACAGTATCTGGGCGAAGGCAAAGAGAGGCTGACCCTGTTAGCCAGCAGTTCCTCTCAGGTAAGCACATAACATAAAGACATGTGCACATATGTGTACAGAGATCTGTAAAATAATATCTTCACGGCATTTTTCATGACTGAAAAAAACATCAAATAAACAAAGAAGAACAACAGAACCTGAGACAAGCTTAATGTCCATGGTAAAATGAATTTTAAAATGTGGGTCATTCTATCCTGGGGTACTACTATACAGCAAAGAAAATGAGCAAACAAGATTTAATAATGAAAATGTGGATGATTCTCATAAATTTAGAATATAAAAACCAAATTGCACAAGAATATTTACATAAAGCTGAAAAACAGAATGGTACTATATTTTCTTGTAGAGAGACATACACATGTAGGAAATGTATAGGGAAATGTATGATAGAATCAGATTCTGGAAAGCCATATAAAAAATAAAATAGTGTTGCTTGAACGGGAAGAAGTAAAAGGAGCCATGAAAAATGAAGGCAGGGGTAGGGATAAATTATAATTATATACTATTTATACTTGTAATTATGAATCTGTGATTACATTACTAAAGGAGAAAAGGCATGGAAATGCTTCTTGACTAAATTCAGGTAGAAGAGATGAAAGAGAATGTGATTGGTTGGAAAGAGATACAAGGGGGCCACAGTTATAGTCATAATATTTTATCTATTATGCTGAATACATATTGTTTTATTATTCTCTATACCTTTTGCTTGTCTGAAATATATTTAAAAATAAAGTTTTAAGCTTTCAAAACCATTGTTACTCTTAAAGGCTTGGCAATCCTCTATTTTAGAGGTCAAAGACTATTGACTCTTAGTTCTTCCTGGTAATCTTACTGTAATAATCTCAATTTATGTCAGAAGTGCGGATGACTCTGACAAACCATGGTAAAGGCAAATTACCAGGAAGTATGGAAGTATGGAAAAGCAAAAGAAATGACCATTTCGAGATAATATTTCACCTAGTGTACATATCTCTCACTCTCCTTGACATTCTGGACTTATAGTTTTTTTTTTTTTTTAAGATTTTATTTGTTTGTTTGTTTGTTTATTTATTTATTTATTTATTTATTTATTTATTTATTTGAGAGAGAGAGAGAGAGAGAGAGAGAGAGAGAAAGAATGCAAGCAGGGGAAGGGCAGAGGAAGAGGCAAAGCAGACTCCCCATTGATCAGGGAGCCCAATGCAGAGCTGGGTCCCAGGACCCTGGGACCATGACCTGACCGGAAGGCAGAGGCTTAACCAACTGAGCCATCCAGGTGCCCCCCAATTTTGATAAATTTCTTAAGTTGTTTTTTCAGAATTAAACAAATTTCAGATATTACTTCCCAATAATAATATTTGTAGTCTCTGGGTTAATCTATCACAAAGTTGATGTAATATTCTATTTATATTAATACAGCCTTGATTTTATAATACTTCTGAGCAACTCTCATATATTTTACCCTAAGAAAATGAACCTGATGTCATAAATCTTAACTTTAGCTTTGATTCCCCTTTTAGGGTTTGCTTTTGGCAGGTTAATTTTCTTCTTCGAATGTAGGTTTCCTTATCTTTAAAATGGATAGAGGCCTATGCAAAAAGGATTCTGTGAGAAGATATCCAATTAAAATACTAACATTACAGGGACAATGTACATAAAGCAACTAACTTAGTGTCTGAAACAAATTACCCAAAAATTAATTATTCCACCTTGTCAATAAAAATAAGTATAAATGTGTCTACGTTTTTGACCATTCTGGACCCAAGGTCTTCAGATCATTATTACCACCCTCCAGTACATTTAAATAATGCCATGAATGTATGAGTGAGCATAAATTTGGGTAAGTACATACATATTATAGACTTATATAGATGCTTTAGTAGTAAAACTTTGATGTAAACTAACTTTTAAAAATTCTTGTCAATGTTTTCTATTTTTTTTTAAAGATTTTATTTATTTATTTGTCAGAGAGGGAGAGCAAGTGAGCACAAGCAGGGAGAGCAGCAGGCTCCCTGCTGAGGTGGGAGCCCGATGTGGGACTTGTTCCCAGGACCCTGGGATCATGACCTGAGCTGAAGGCAGCTGCTTAACCAACTGAGCCATCCAGGCGTCCCTTGTCAGTGTTTTCTAAAAGTACTTTAGCAAAAAAGAAAAATTTCAAAACAAATTAAAAGCCTATTAACAGTTTCATGGGAATGTATTACAGTGCTTCCATGTAATATAGACACAAATATACTTTTCATGACTCACGTATATGTAAACTCTTCATAGCATATAAAGAAGCATAAACATGAATATATTAAATATATGAAATATCTAAAATAAACACACATGTACCAACATGTTTGTGTAGATGTGTACATACATATGCGCATATAATGAAAGTCTGAATCTATAAAAAAAATGTAAATTAGGGAGAGAGTCTTTGCTTTATAAGAAAATTCAAAATGTTATTTCTTTAACCCATAATTTCTTTTACAATTATTTTAAATACAGCCTCTTAGGACAAGTCTTACATAAAGTGAGTTAAATACCTAATAATGTTTCTCAAGTGCTAAAATTAATGAGATGAGTTTTATATATTGTAAAAGGAGTAGAAAGAAAAAAAAACTTTGGCCTGTACATTAAGCTTCCACTTAAAAACTAATTGGCAGAAACTCCATAAGAAACTAAAAAATATCAAAAATTATTTTTCTCTTGAAACTTTTTTCCTTTTTGAGTAAATATTAATTTATTGTATTCAATGTATACATACAGAATTAATTCAAACCTCATATTTCAGGGTGAAGTAAAGACTTTCAATGGTGTTCTACTGTAACACACCATAAATTAAGGAAAAAACAACTTTACTTGGCACCTGCTGAGATTGTTTTAACCTCATAGCTCATGATGCATTTCCCCTGTCTTGGCAAACAGGTGGTGGTGCTATTTCGTCTCTAGCATACAGCTTGTTTTGAAATGCAGTATATATTGGCTGCACTGACCCCCTGCCATAGTGAATTCCACAGGTAGGAGTTCCATGCTATCAAAAGTGGTATTCAACTAGAGGGGTTCATGAAGAAAGTAAAAGCCTCTCAAATTAATTTCTCAAAATGCCCTAAGCCCCAGCCATCTCCCTTCCGATGTTCTTTGCAGCTGCTTAGCACTTCTGGACTAGTTGAGCCTGGGTGAGTTGGCTGCCTACCCCTATGGCAATATTTCCTTTTCAAAGGGCAGTTGCCATGGTTGTATAATTTTGTTCAGGGAGTGGGAGCTTTTGTGATTGACCAAGCTGTGCTGAAAGATAACAAGCACAAAAACGACAAGTTGAAGCTGAGGAAAACTTTATCAAACTCCTCAGTTGAAAGTTGGAAGAAAGAGTGCTTTCCATAATGAAAATGTGTTGCATTTTTAAATCATCTAACTGCTCACTACACTTAAAAGCTTTTATTAAATTTGGTTAGAACTTTCTGTCTCCTAGTGCGCATGTAGAGAACAGAAGAACTGAAGACGGAGAGAATTAGTACAAAGTAGAGTGGGAAAGAAACTAAAACTCTTGACTCATTTATTGTCATGTCTTAGATCATGTTAATGGCCTGTACATCCCAGAGCGCCCTTTTGCTCTTGGTGATGCCCTATCATTCACCTGACATTCTTATTACTATCTGCTATCCTTTGTATCAGGCAATTAGCTCCTTCCACGTAGAATTTACTTCTCTTGAAAGACTGGATTTGAACAAATCTCCTATGCTAGTCTTGTTAAAAAAATAGTGAAATACAGCCTAGATAAGATAGCACTAGGATAGATTTAAAAATAGCAAAAGAACTATATTCGAAGACTGTTGATCAGCAATAAGACCTATATATACTGAGCTACATACTGTATGTCAAGAACTAGGCTGGGTGCATTTGCTTACCTTATGTCGATTAATCATTTTGACAGGCATGCTAGTTGAAAGCCAATTTATCTTTTTTTCTATTTTTACTAAAATAACTCCAACAATTTTTTTTCAAGATTCTACTGTTTCCATCTGAGTCCAGAATCAGTAAGTTCTGTTGCATCTAGTCATGGTCATGTGCGTTGTTCTGGTCAATGCAATGATGAGAATCTCTTAGGGAAGTTTCCCTTTCAGAAATCTAACTTTAGAAATAACAAAAGCAAATCCCTGGGAATATCAACTTTTGCTCTTTGTCCTTAACTGTTTCCTTACTCATTCTTCCCATCTAGGACAATGGTGTATACCAGGAGGAGGAGCAGCATTCATCTTTGAGGAAATCACACATGGAGTGGAAAGATAAACTAGGCCTGAATTGTAGATGATGTTTTGGGCAGTCCACCATGGTTGAACTCTACCTCCAGCATTTTTGTTCCATAAAAAATATAATCCTTTTTTTTAATTTTTTTAAAGATTTTATTTATTTATTTGACAGAGAGAGATCACAAGTAGGCAGAGAGGCAGGCAGAGAGAGGGGGAAGCAGGTTTCCTGCTGAGTGGAGAGCCAGATGCGGGGCTCCATCCCAGGACACTGGGATCATGACCTGAGCTGAAGGCAGAGGCTTAACTCACTGAGCCACCCAGGCGCCCCAAAAATATAATCCTTTTAAGTCATTTTTTTGGTCAAGCTTTCTGCTACTCCCAGTGTAATATGATACGCACATCAAAACAACTCTCTGAGCTATGTAGTTATATCCCATAGCTAGAAAGTAGGAAGGGGAACTAGGATTTGAAGCTCCTTTTGTAAGTCTAAATCCTATTCTCCTTAACATTTTCTGTTAGTGACTTTAATGCAGAGGTAGAAGAGTCAGTCATCAGATTCACAGTTTCTCAAAGCTTGAATGATAGCGAACATACCAGTCTGAGGCTGCAACTGTTTTGACATATCGGATTTCCTATGTCAAGCTTTTTACCATTGGTTGAATTTATATTCAAGTAATTCATAGTTTGGTAAGGCTATCAGACTCTAAGTGTAGATATTGAGTAAGTGGTTGGATATAGTAGTCTGAAATTCAGATGGAAGATCTGCACCGAGAATATAAATTTATTCATCCATGACATATAGATAGTATATTAAACTGTGAGACTTGGTGAGATCACAAAAGAAAAGAGAGAAAATAGAAAAGGAAATTGGATGAGTGACCAAAGCCTGGACTTCCATAGTAATGTTGTTGATAAGGGTACAGGATACAGAGAAGATCAATAACAATCTAGAATATGGTATCCAGAAAAATAAGAGATGAAACTATATGATTCATGGTGATCAAATACTGCTAATTTGTCAACTAAGATAAAAGAAATAAGCTGACCCTTGGATTTAACCTATGAAGACTTTTGGCAGGGTGACTATCCATCCTCATAGGCCTGTGGCTCTCCCAATTCCAATTTGTACCTGTGTTCTTGGTTAATTTATAATAATGTTTCTTTTATTCTTAAGTGTCATCATTTCAAAAAATTATGCACTCATCTTATTCATTGGTCATCTTAACATGGGCAGTTTCATGGGAATTCTATGAGCAAAAATCTGATCTATAGGAATGAAGGAAGAAAGTTTAGTGGAAAGACTGGTTTAGAATGGGTAAGTATTGGAGAACATTCTTCAAAGATCTCTTGCATTTCTTTGTTTTGTGGGTGAGGCATTGATTGCCCTGTGTTCTGGACTACTACTTCAAGGACATTTGTATAGTCAGCCCCCTTGGAAGGAGAGATAGAAACTTTTTTCATAGCAAAGGGTAGCTTTGCTTACAGGAGGAAAAAGATAATGTCTTCCTTTGGCGTAAAGGGCAAGAATATTTAGTGCCCTTTATAACAATTTGTAATCACCAATCTCAGAAGTCCTTTCCTATAATGTACCCCACTGCATGTTCAAGTATCTAAGATCTTCTTCATGCTGCCTATGAGATCTGGGACTTGGAGAACTAGAGTGAAGTTTCTGATCGTTGGGCTATTGCCATTGCTACTAGAAATCAACTGTTTTACATCTCTGATCCAAGAATCCTACATCTCCTACTACCTTCTAAGAAACATGTGGGCCCACTTGTTTGCTTGGAAGTAGGGGAAAACATCAGCCTTTCCTGATACTTCAAAATCAGATCTTAGATAACCTAGAATAATAAATACTGCAAATATAGTCTCACGTTTTTATTATGTTTTTCACTATATATTAAGACTTAGGTTTTTATGTTAGTAAGTCAGCCAATCTAATATTTGATAACTTGTGGGTTTCATGGCTTGCTTAGAAAGATTTTATTTGCCCTCTTAAACCGAATAAAAGACTGTACTTTATTTTCTTCTAGTCTTTATCTTTTATAGTTATTTTTTAAGGGTTAATTATTGAATCCACATGAAATATGTTGTTTTTTTTGTATGAAATAAGTTTTCCCCTGAAATAGTAATTATCCCAGTACCATTAAAGACCATCTTAATGAGATTTATTTACTTAAAATGTCTTTTAATAATATGTTAAATCTCCATTATGGAAAGGTTTATGTTATGGACTCTTCATATTGATATGCATATATACATATGTGTATATGTATATATGTTTATACACATATACATATGTGTATATGTATATGTAAATATATTTATTCAATCTTTTCTTTCAACACATGTTTAGTTAGTGCCTACTTATGTGTTACACACAATGGTATGAATTATTCCACAGCAGTTAGCAAAACGGACCTAGTTTCTATTCCCATGGAAACTGGCACCTAGTTGGGAAAATAAATACTAAAAAGGTAATCAAATACATCATTTAAAAAGTATGGTAAGTGTTATGAAGGAAGTGAAAAAGATGCTTTGCTGGAATATTGAGGCAGGAGGGAGATCTACACATGTAGATCTCCTCTGAGGAGGATATCATTTAAGCCTATACCCAGACTATAAGAATTGAGGATTACAAAGAGTGGGTGGAAGGGTGTTCTAAATTGGTGGAACAGTATGCCACAGATAAAAGTTGTTTCAGAAAAGAGTCATGCAATGGTTTTTGCTCACCAACCAACATAATCTGCCATCTT
>CM052807.1:80635359-80750883 GCA_028533885.1 Nasua narica
TTTTTATTTTTTAAGGATTTTATTTATTTATTTGAGAGAGAGTGAGAGAGAACATGAGAGGGGAGAAGATCAGAGGGAGAAGCAGATTCCCCATGGAGCTGGGAGCCCGATGCGCGACTCGATCCCGGGACTCCAGGACCACGACCCAAGCTGAAGGCAGTCGCTTAAGCAACTGAGCCACCCAGGTGCCCCGAGGCTTTCTGTTTTTGCAACTAAAAGCATTCTAATACACATAACATTTAAAAAATATATTTTACTCATTTATTTGTCAGAGAGAGCACAAGCAGGAGAAAAGGCAGGCAGAGGGAAAGGGAGAAGCAGGTTCCCTGTTGAGCAAGGAGCCTGATACGGCTGATTCCAAGACCCTGGGGTCATGACCTGAGCGGAAGGCAGACACTTAACAGACTGAGCCACCCAGGCGCCCCTACTTGTAACATTTTAAACTTAAGTCTGAGGCCCAAAAAGGGGAAAGGATTCTCAAAGCTGAGTGGCTGATAGCTTTAAAACTCCCCAGCCGTCCTGGCTCAAATCAAACATGTTTATGTAACATTTCTTGAAATTACTCATTAACAATGGGAGAATGGCAATGTTTTTTGTCTACCATGTCTTGTTAGCCTTTATGATATGATGGAATTTTATTCCTTATTTCTGCTTCTCTTTAAATAAAAGCATGGCAAAGTGTGTTTGGTATTATACCCTTGGAAGTCACACTCCTTCACTGTCTGTTCCTTACTTGCAAGCCCTGGGAATAAATTTAGGATTTTTCTCCACAGAACTGGGACCTTTAAGTGGAGGCAGAGATCAAACCACACTGGATGTACTGAGTCTTTCCTTTCCTGTGCTCTTGCCCCATACCTGTACCTCCCAGGTTCTGCCTTCTCCTTGTGTTTGCTCCGGAGTTACGTTTATGTCATACAGATATATTTCTTGGTGACCAGATCAATAAGCAGAGTTGTACAGACCCTCTCTGGAATATGTAAGGACGTTTTTAATACCTATTTACAGTGATAAAATTTTACTTCTTCTACAACCTTAGGGAAAGAGACTGGGTTCAAAAAAAAAAAGTGGGGTAGAAATGACTATATCTTTTATGTGGAACACATTTTCCCCTCAGGGCCGAAGCCTTATTAGAGCCTCTCTTTGAATTTTTTTTTTCAGCCATGCATATTGTGATTGCACTCCCAACCAGTTGCACCTTTAAAAAAGGTCTGTATTCCTGATTCTATTTTCCATTCCTCACTGATGAACCTTTAAACTCTTACCTCTGAAGCTACAATGAAACCTTTTTATCAGCTATCCTGCATAGCCTTTTCAAATTTGAACTATCTAAAAAAAAAGCTTCTGTGTTGCTTTCATCGCCATTGTTAATTGCCTGGCCACTCACACATTCTAACATTGCCTTTACTTACACATTGGTTGCTGTTTTTAAGCTGTGATTTTTTTTTTAGACCTGATATTGAGCCTTTTTTTCTAGTGTTACTGTTTACCTGGGGAATAGATATCCTTTTTCAAGAGCCCTCTCTCTTTTGATTGTTTTTTTGCCCTGCAGAGTGGTAGGGGTGTGGCAAGAATGCCTATTGTTAGAATGCATACTATCAAGTAGATTTATATTTTTTTGTATTCAGGAGATGTACTTCTGGCATAATTTTAATCCATAACTGGTTTTGGTGAAAATAATTGCTCGAGTAAAATTATGACAACTTTTTGACCTGTACACTCACATTTTTTCATGGACTTCAGTTTTAAATCAATTAGCTAAAAACATAAATTCACTATCAATAGAAATTCCTACACACAAGAACAACAACAAAAATAATCCCACAGTTTATTTTGCTGCTTTCAAAGATATCTCCAGAAATTAAATATCACAGAGCGCTGACTGACCAAATCAACTTTTTGATATATCACTGCCTTTATATTATGGAATTCCAAGTTGAAGGTATAAAAAGGGTTAAACAAGCATCCAACTTGTCACTAATATGATTCACTGGAGTATTTTTTGCCCAAGGAATTTAATTAGTGTGTCTGAAAGCTAAGGGAATGAAAATAATTGGTGGCTGGCAGAAGATACCTTTAATATGGTGATTATTAATAGCTGTTAAGAATACATGGGATAGAAGTAGTAAACAACTAAATATTAATCTTTCTTCATTTAATCATTATATTTAAAAAATCATTATATTTTGGTGTCTCTAAATTTTAATTCAAAAAATTTTAGTGTTTAAGAACTCTATTTTACAAATGGAGAAAGACCCAGGGAGAAAAACATTTTCTCCTGGTAAGTGATTAGAATAAAAAGTAATATTGATTTTTCTCTTCATTGCAAATGTGCCAATGGACAAAAAGCATAAAATCGAAGTCATTTTAAAAAATTAAGTAAAAGAATTTAAAAGTTAAAAAAGTCATCATTCCTTTCCTGGAATTTTTCTTCATCCTCTTTGAAATGGGATTAGCATTAATGACATATGAATAATGAGACTAATGTAGACCTCAAAATGGGGCAGCCCTGGGTAACAAAATTTGGGCAGACTATTGTTTAAATTATGTGATATTTGAGTTATATATCTCCCTTTTGCAGTTGATTTTGCTTTGAAAAAGGAAATTGAGAAAAGCCTTAAGAATCATCTGCTAGCATCTTAAATTGTTATATGAAAGTCAGTATAACAATTGGTCTTGAACTGCACCCAAATATATTAATTTAGTTCATAAATCAGTTTAATCTCTTTCTTTATTTTCCGGGAAGAGAAATTAAAATCTTCCCCTGGCTATTTTGTAATTTTTCCATTACTGGATCTACAAGCTGTTAGGTCAAATAGATTATTTTCTAGAAACAAGTTATTGATGATCATTTAAAAACACTCGTGTATATGGATTGTGCTTTAACGTCTTACTTCTGGAAATGCAGATGCAAACTGCGGTGGTTGTGAAATGGCCCGAAGGACACAGTTCTGAGTGCTGTGTGAGCAAGACTCTTAGAGAAAAAGATGCATGGAAAGTAAGAACGTAATGTTTTAAACATGTGGCACTTAAATCATTAATTTATGAGTTGAGTATGGTGTTCCTAGGATAAAATTGCTAAAAAGCAGCTTAAATACCCTCTCAGGAAGACATCATTGAACAGAGTGTCGTTTTCGATGTTTCTCTTATGTGTCCTACTTCAAGTTCAGATGAGGCTTGCAATGCTTGTTAATTGTCTATGCTTCCCCTTTTATATGTTTATGAGCCTTTTGTGATTGCTTAACTGAATTTCCCACTCATATCCTTTACTCATTTTAATGGGTTGTTCGGCTGATCCTTTTCTTTACTGAAACATCATTAGAATTTTTTATATGTATATATTCATATAAGCATTAAAATCATGCTGTCTAGTATTAAAAAAAAATTAGGACTTCTATTTCTAGGAAAATGGTGGGCTATATTATTGGGAGGATTTGTGCTGAAAATATCAAAATATTTAGATATAGGTATTTTAAAATCATTTTAACCATAAAAGATCCAGCAAGACAGTAAATCCATTTAAGGAAATTAGGAACCAGGAGAGGTAAGTAGAATCTTGAAGTCACGTTTGCCCTAAAGGTATTTACCAATCAATGGCTGGGCAAAAATTCTGTTTTAATGGCTCTGGTGTCAGAGAACAGAAGTCAATGTCTTGGGTCTTGCAAAGTGGGGACTCCAAAAGGATGCACTCCATAGTAAGCTAGTAAACTAGTAAGCTGAGATTCCTAAAAGATAAAACCTCAGAGTAAAGGATCCAAAATTACTACCACCAGGAATTATCGAGGAGCTATTCAGAGCCTGACAGAGGAAGAGAAAATAGCTTCTAAGCAATTAAGATGAAAAGCTGTTCTGTCAATTTGCAGTTCCAACCGTATATGTATGCCATTGATAGATGACAGAGGTGAGACTGTAGATCAGTGGAGAAAGTGTACACAATTCTGAGTTGGAGTTAGCCCATTCCGATTTTTGCATTTTACATAAGATTTGGATGGGAAAAAAATGAAGCATCAGTCCTATCCCTTTATACTCAAGAGGCCACAGTCACTGTTATAATTCACCTATTACACTGTTGTAACTCACCATCTTACCTGTTCAGTGTCAAGAAGAAGCCAGGTATGCAGGTAGAATTATGTCCCCCAGACAGAGATCTGTGAATTGACCTATTTGGAAATAGGGTCATTGCAGATAAAATCAAATTCGACCAGGACATACTGGATTACAGTGGGTTCTATTCAGTTTTTTTTTTAAAGATTTTATTTTTTTGACAGAGAGAAAGAGATCACAAGTGGGCAGATGGGGGGTGTGGGGGGGAAGCAGGCTCCCTCCTGAGCAGAGAGCCCGATGTGGGACTCAATCCCAGGACCCTGAGATCATGACCTGAGCTGAAGGCAGAGGCTTTAACCCACTGAGCCACCTAGGAGCCCCAACAGTGGGTTCTATTCAATAATAGTGATGTCCTTATAAGCCCTGAGGACAGAAAGCCATGAAAACAGAGGCACAGGTTGCTGTGATACAGCTTCAAGCCAAGGAACACCAGGGAAGCTAGAAGAAACACAAAAAGATGACTGCGAGAGCCTCTGGAAAGAGCATGTCCTTGCCGACACCTTGATTTTGAACTCTTAGCCTCCAGAACTGTGAGATAATAAATGTCTGTTGTTTTAAGCTACCTAGTTTGTGGTCTTTTGTTAAAGAAGTTCTAGAAAACAAAAACAGTAGGTCTACCAAGCTGGCCAGATTTTCTCTTTTGGCTTCTCCCATTCTCCATCAAGGGGTAGGTTTATCTGAGATGAAGGGCTCTGGCTTCTGCAGAGCAGCCCATCATCAACACTTTCAAAGCCCAGACTTCAAAGCGGTCAGAGACAGAAGAGGTTTCCAGTCTAATCTTGTGTATTCCCGTTCATTCTCACAGGTTCCAGTTTGTCCCTACCCTCCTCATTGTCCCCACTTTCCATTTTCTTTTCCTGTTTTTCTAGTAGATGTCAAACCTGAGCACCAGGCACAGAAAGAATAGCCATCTATTGTCTTCCAGTGGTTCTGCTGCTCTAATTGAACCTTGACTGGTAATACCCAAATCAAGTATGTTTCCATGAACTTATTTTGGTTAACTATGCAAAAAATTATCCAATATTATTTCCCGGCAAAAGTGTGGTATTTTGTCTTTTTACATAATTTTTACATTATTACCTTTAATTTTATATTTTAAAAGTATATAGTGAATATTATATTATAATTATATCATTTTTATTTTTAGTTAAATATATGCTTTGAAAACCCAAATGGCTGCACCTGTGAAAAACAATGGGTAAAAATGTCTTACCAGTGTAACAATTAGAGCATTAGCAAATGCAATGGACATGAACAGAACCTATTCTACTACTGAAAAATAGAGATATTGCTTATTTTTATGGAGCCTGAACTAAAAGGAGCTAGGAAATGTTTTGATTAGAAATGTTCAAAAAAGAAAGAAGCATAAATCAGAGGATATATTCTGAATATGAGGATCCAATTATAAATAGCAACTTCTGCTTTAAAAACCACAACTCTATATTTTACTTATCATACTAAAATATAAAACATGAATCACAGTAAAATGGAAACTGATGTATGCATTCCATCTATAGGTAAGAGTCTGTGAGTATATTATTATTTAGAAAATATTTGAATCTGATACTACTCCTGAGTGCTAAATGTAACTAACAGTTATAACAGCTAATTTTTATTGAATTTTATTATATCCTAGTCATTCATATGCTGGGGATTTTGTGTGCATAATTCATACAATCTATGCACTATATTACCAGGAAGATACTGGTGTTCTTTGAAATCTATGCATGAATTCTGGATCTTCATATGTTTAGGTAACCCTCCCAAGCAGTTAGGGAACCAGCATTCACATTTCGTTACTCATCCTTACTCTAGAGTCTGTGTTTACCTGCTATACATGCCGCGCTGCCTCTTTACTGGTCAAATAGTAGATCAGTCCTCTGGATTATGACAGAGTAAGGGGAAATATCAGTTACCTTCTAAACTGTCCATAAATGCATATGTGAGGGAATTCTTTAAAATAGTATATGTAACCTATAACAGTTAATAGTTATGAGGCAAGCATGCTCTCAAGAGGAGCTGGTAAATAGGATTTTAAAACCCAGCAGCAGGAGTGCCTGGGTGGCTCAGCTGGTTAAGTACCTGACTCTTCATCTTGGCTCAGGTCATGATCTCAGGGTCATGAGATCAAGCTTGCATCAGGCTCCATGCTGGGGGTGGAGGGAACCTGCTTAAAATTTTCTCCCTTTCCCTCTGCCCCTCCCCCCACCTCGCTTTAAAAAAAAAAACAAGGGGGTGCCTGGGTGGCTCAGTCTTTAAGCATCTGCCTTCTGCCTTTGGCTCAGGTCATGATCCCTGGGTCCTGGGATGGAGCACCACATCAGGCTCCCTGCTCAGTGGGAAGCCTGCTTCCCCTCTCTCACTCCCCCTGCTTGTATTCCCTCTCTTGCTGTCTCTCTCTCTTTCTCTGTCAAATAAATAAATGAGATCTTTAACAACAACAACAACAAAGAACCCACTAGCGATTGTGATTTCTGATATCCAGAACTGGAAGACAGAATGGACAAACTGGACAACTGTGCAGGGTGCTGAACTACAGGTAAAACAAAAATATTCCTGGACTCAATATAAAATCCTATAGTAAGATTTCCACATTCACTTCCTGAGGTAACGGGTAAAATGATCGTTGATCACACTTTGGCAAATTAGACACTACTTAATTATAAACAAATAAAATAAATAAATAGAAAGATAAAAGAACAAAAATTTTACCAGATTGATTTCAAAAATTACGTGCAGTCAAGTAAAAAGAATATAATAATTATATAGTAAATTATTTCATACTTCAAAAATGGTATCAGTTGGCGTTTGTGGAGAGAAGTAATAAAATTTGTCCTCAGTTGTTGGTACTGAATATTTATTATTAATAAATTTTATTTTTTAGTTTGGTCCAATATTGTCAGCTGTGCAAGTTTTGCTTTTTTAAATGCATTAACTTTCTGAGGCAATATATATGATCAGCTTTTATAATTAGGCAATGGAGGCTTGCAAACATATCATTAATTTTGTAAAAAATCAAAATTTAATAAATATACATGAAAGCTCTTTTATAAAGTCATTATCCCAAATACTTTATATTCTATTATTTAACCAACTTGATCTCTTAGGCCCTGTGAAGTCTATCAGTATAAACATTTCTGTCACCTTCTCTTCATATTTCGAACATTTTTCTTTTATGTGTTTGGTACTTTTTAATTTGGAGACTATCTTTTACAACAGTTAAAAATAAGTATAATAACACCATGAAAGTAAAAAATTACCCACAGTGTTTTGTTTACTATTTCTAATTCAAATTCTCTTTTGAGGTTAGTGTTAATAACCTTTCTTTCTTTTTCTTAGCTAGCACATCTAAGAGATCTTTGACCTTTATACTTTCCTGTTGAATTTCTATTTAAACATATTGCATCTTGGTGATACATATTGTAACTTCCATCTCAAGGTAGTGAGCTGAACACATACTTCATTCTTACCCTCCTGAATCAAATCTCTGGAAACAATATAACACAAATAACAAGAAAATAAACTTACCCAACAGACATAGGCTCTCTCACTGGACCAGAAGTTATGACTGATTCCTGAAAGTTAGACAACAAATAAAATTGAAGAAGTAAACCTCAGCTAGGACAAGAATAGGAAATTACTACCATGAATGATGCCTCAAGCTAGTAAGAGACTGGAGTGATTAGAACACACTTTTTCTGAAACCTCTTACATTCTACTTTCACATGATATGTGCTAGGTATTAAGTGATGGGTTGTTTGCCTCAACAGACCCTCAAAACAAAACGAACAAATGTAAAAATTCTTTTTAAATTAGTATGATACAATATTCACCAAAATTGGCTATGTTTAAGAGGAGACTCAGAAACATTTAAAAAGTTGATAATATACAAGTCAAACTCAGTGATCATAAAGCACGAATTTAAAAAACTGATGAAATATCCCTTAATTATGAAAAATTAAAAATCTGATTTATATTTCTAACTAACTGGGTTTGTAGATAAAATACAGATCATTAACTATTTAGATCCATATGACCATGTCAACGTTACAAAGAATGCCTCCTATTTATTGTGTGTTTGCAGTATATAGATGTTATTCTAAATGCGTCAGCTACACTCAAATATTTAACCCCTCCCCAAACCCTCTAAGATTAGTACTATTAGTAATCTCACTTAGAGATACGGGGAGTTTAAGTAATGTACCAGTTTTCACATAGGTAATGTGTAGCAGAGCTAGGATGTGAAATCAAGCAGCTTAGCTCCAGAGTCCGAGCACGGAGTCACTATGCTTTACTTTCTCCACATTCCATGGTAGATATTATATATGCAACTAAAGAACCAAAGTAACAGTGGAAAACATAGCTTTAAATATAATTACTAGAAAACAAGAAGAGTAGGAAAAAATAAACTAAATCCCCATTTCAAAAAGATAGTGAAAGAACAATGAAATACATTTCTAAACAGTGGAAGAAAAGGAATAAATTCTAAAACTAGAAATTAATGAAATAGCAAACAAGCAAATAAAAACAGCAGAACTGACCAATAAAGAGAAAAGCTGGTTCTTTGAAAAGATCGATAAGATAGACAGGCCTTTGGCAAATACGGTCAAGAGCTAACAAAAGAGAGGCAGCACAAAGGGAAAAAAATATGTGGAATGAGAAAAAGAGGTCAGGATTGCAAGTCCAGAGAAGATTAAAATAACATTTCCAGAGAACCCTGTATACAACTTTATATCAAAAAATTTTAAACTGAAACAATTTTGAAGAAAACTATAGATTGCCAAAATTGGTCCTGGAAAAAATAAGAAATCTGACTAGAACAATAACCTTAGAAAAAAATAAAAAAGATTTGCCCTTAGGAAAGGTATAAGCTCCATGGTATGGGAAATTTCAAACAATATTTCGAATGATAGATAATTCCAATCTCAGGGAAAGTATTTGAGAACTTAGAAAAAGACGGGAAGTTACACACTCTTTTATAATGATCGTGTATGACATGATGACATAATTGGATGAACACAGAATAAAGGAGAAAACCAACTAAAAGCCAATTTTACTCCTGAGCAACATTGCAAAAACTTAAATTATTAGCAAACCCAAATATTCCTGTTTTGGGCGTGTGTGTGTGTGTGTGTGTGTGTGTGTGTTGTGTGTTTAATGTCACAGGAAAAAATGCATTCCCTAAGCTATGTCTAGATGCTCATTTCCTATGATAATATGGCCAAATATTCAGACTCCCAAAGATCTATTGATCTGAAATCATGGGCCATATCAACTTGGGAAAGTATTTCTCCACCACAGTTTGGATTATTGATTTTGATCTTTAAATATACCAATTATCTTCTGTTCAAATTGCCATTTTCTGTTTTTATTTCTGATACTGTTTCATGTCTTTATTCTTTATGTACTCTAGGAAATTATCTCTTATTTTTTCCTCCACATCAATGATTCCATTTTCTACAGAATCATTTATTATATTTCCTGGGTTTTTGTGCACATATTTCTTTGTTAACTTTTGCGTTTACCTATTTCTTTCCTTGTTTTATGTAGTTTTTAAATAAAACTGTAAATTAAGTACATATCTTTTTAATTTTAGTTGAATTGCCTTTATCATGTCGGCTTTCATATACCCATTTATGATGTTCTTAACTTTTTTTTTTAAGATTTTTTATTTATTTATTTGAGAGAGAGAGAGCATGAAAGAGAGCATGAGAGGGGAGGTCAGAGGAAGAAGCAGACTCCCCAGTGGAGCTGGGAGCCCGATGTGGGACTCGATCCTGGGACTCCGGGATCATGACCCGAGCCGAAGGCAGTCGCTTAACCAACTGAGCCACCCAGGCGCCCCAATGTTCTTAACTTTTAAGTCTACAAAGGATACAACTAGATGCTTTCTAAAATTTATACCTTTTTATTTAATTGATATATATGTATATATATTATTTTAAATAAAAAATAGAAGTATTTTTCTTTTTTTTAAAGATATTTTATTTATTTGTCAGAGAGGGAAAGAGGGAGAGGGAGAGAGAAAGAGCACAAGAGGGAGAAGTAGGCTCCCAGGGAGCCCGATGAAGGACTCAGTCCCAGGACCCTGGGATCATGACCTGAGCTGAAGGCAGATGCTTAACCAACTAAGCTACCTAGGCATCCCAGAGAAATATTTTTCTTTTTTTTTTTTTTTAAAGATTTTATTTATTTATTTGACAGAGAGAAGGGGTCACAAGTAGGCAGAGAGACAGGCAGAGAGAGAGGGGGAAGCAGGCTCCCTGCTGAGCAGAGAGCCTGATATGGGGCTTGATCCCAGGACCCTGAGATCATGACCTGAGCCGAAGGCAGAGGCTTTAACCCACTGAGCCACGCAGGTGCCCGAGAAATATTTTTCTTAAATCTTGCATATAATAACACAAATATAACTACTGATCTCAAAATTTCCAAGTTTATAAGACATATATTGGGCAACAAAGGACTACACGATAGTCAATAAAATATTGAAAGAGTGAAATTTATTGTTGTTTTTGTTATATATAAACTCCCTCACAAACCAAGAACAAATATGAAATAAGACATATTTTTGCAGTGATCAGATAATATAGTGCATATATCCATAAAGTGTTTAACTGAAAAATATTGTTTCATATAGATTATGTTTGAATATAAAAGTAGCTCTTTTGCAGAGCTAAATTGAAAAAAACCCACAAATGAAAACACTTTTTCCAGCTCAGCATGCTCTTCTGGTCTATACAAGGTCTAGAAGAATCTGTAGCAAGTATGTAAAACTGCCAAGTACACATTGCATTGTCTTCTCCCATGTCAGAGAAAAAAATGGCACAAGCCCTGTTTGACTTTGAGCACTGGAGATTCCAATATGAAACTGTAGTTTGTGAGCAAGCAGACCAATACATTTTATTAACGTTTAAGCCATACCTTACACACACACACACACACACACACACACAAATATACACACACGCGTATAGTCACATTAATTAAATTGTGGAAATTAAAAATAGAAGTGCCTTCAGGTTAACATGAACTTTAGAATAGAAAAGCATGCATAAAACTGAAAGGTAAACAGGAAAGAAACTTGAAGAAAATAACACATCCAAGTTCAAGTAAATAAATGTTTAGGAGATATGCATGAACCGCGATTAGGATAGCTATGGAATAGTTTGTGCGGCAGAGCTCTCCCCTGTGAGCCACTGAGTCTCTCTTGCTGACTTGGTATGTGAAAAGTTTCTAGATACAAACAATGTTACTCTACGACACAGGCCTTGTAATAGTATTCACCATGTTTAGGATTTACTTCCTTTATCATAATCTCCATTAGGTGTTCTAAAATATCAGTATTTGTGTCGGGGATTTTATATCTCAGCTCTTTTGAGTATTCTGTCCAAATACTATCCTCTTCTTTCCTCTCTTCCTCTTCCCCTCTCTTCCTTCCACCCTTCCTCGTCCTATATTTTGGGCATATGTGCAAATATGTGTCAAGAACACTTTCTCTTAATTGGCTATTATGAAATGCATTTGGGATCAATTAGGGCAATACACATTTTCACATTATTATATCTCTTGTTCACTTTCCTTAAATGCTTGATAACAATGCAAATAAATATTTTTAAAATCTATAAAGGCAACTTTACATATGCCCTCTGTCAAAAAAATTCTATTTTATCATACGGAATATCCACACAATGTTCCTCCATCAAAATAGTAAACAATTAGTTTCTATTTTCTTAAAGTCATTGCACAAAAACTGACAAATCAGTTGAAAGCCTTCTTACCTACGATTTCAAATATCGTAAACCCTGACATATAAAAACATATTTATACATACATTTAAAGTAGCTAGTCAAATTTTTACATAAATAGATTCTGTTTCATATATTCTGGACTAAATGTAACCTAGTTATTTAGATTTTATAAATAATATAGCTGCATTACACATTTTAAACAATTAAGAATTAATGTTTAATGTTTATTACATGAATTTTAAACCTTCTCTTCTGAATTAATGTACTCCAGTATATGAATGTATCAGTGCTACTGTTCTAGGTTGTAAAACTCTCTCTATTGCCTTTTTATTATTGCAATTTCCAGGTCCCCACAGACAACTTCACCAGTTCATGATATTTGGCTGTGAAACCTGCTTGAAGCTGAAGAAAACAGCATCTGTTGTTAAAGCTTGTTTCTGTTTTGGAACATCATCAGAAAGCTGATATCTTTTTCTAGAGGAGATCGAGAGGATCAACAATATCTTGAACTATGTCCTCTTGTGACATTAGCCTTTGATTTTATGACTTTGGTTTTCATTTAAAAACCAAGTGAAGGAAATTTTTTTAAATCCTCAGGCTCTCTGGTGAATGGGATGTTTCCTTATTTTCTGGAGACTTTTTTTTTTTTTCCACAGCAACCCATTATCACTAAATTGGTAAATTAGAAATTTAGGTGTCAACAGTATTTCTTCTAAACAATTGTAATAATCAGATTTCAGGCCATCAGGTCCAGATTTTGCCGCAAAGTCCTGCTGACAGTCACTTGCTCTAATCTCGGGATGATACAGTTCCCTCTTCATTTGCCTTACCATCACCTGTTCAGTTTTTGAACAAACAACAGCAAATCCTGCATCTTTAGGTTTACAGGTTAAATGTTTACATCACTATGTGGGAAACCCTGGGAATCTGGGAAGTCATCTTCTATTTTAGTTATTTCAATGATAATTTGATAATTCCTTTTTTTCCCCCTCTTCATGTGGACCTCAAGATTCTTCGAGTACATTTTTTAAAGATGACTTCTGGAGAAATTTCCTATCCAGGTCAGTTCATGGCTAATCAAGGCATGCTTCTTTACAAAAAAATGTAATAGTGGAATCTTGAAGATGTTTGAATCTTCTTTAAAAATCACTTCTTTTTGAATCAAATCTATGGCATATCACAAGTATTTTCAAAATTCCCCCCCCTTGTGCATCATCACTCATCTCAAAGGTATGGCTGATCATGTTGGCCAACTTCCATTTGGTTTTTAGCAGTTCTTTCACTTTTTTCAAGTCCATATTGTGGCAATTGCTTATTCCTACACTCAGATACCAGATGTCAACAGCATAGAGTACCTTTTCTCTATCCTTTAGCAAAGCCAGGGAACAGATGAGGTGCCTAAGTGGCACAAGATTGCCCACACCTTTTGACTCCCTATAGTACTAAACTGAGGGATGTGTACCAATATTTAATTGAACAATATTTAATTGAGGTTCCTAGGTCCTTTGGTTTTATTTCTACCAAGAGATATTTCCAAGCATGTAGGTAAGTTAGAAGTACACTGTTATCAAGTAAAGTAAGACATTGATTTAGAACTCCAGTACTTACAACCCAGGCCCCCCAAACCTTTCATAACCTTCCAAAAAAAAATTGAATGGATTTGTTGGCCACGCCCACCTATCCTATGACTTTCTAACATTTCTTTTGTCTCCTTTTACAGAGCCACTGATATTATCACCACATTGTTGAATGATGGCATTTAAAAACAAAGTATATTATCCCGGGCAATCTTTTTTTTTTTAAAGATTTTATTTATTTATTTGAGAGACAGAGAAAGTGAGAGAGAGCATGAGAGGAGAGAAGGTCAGAGGAAGCGGACTCCCCGTGGAGCTGGGAGCCCGATGCGGGACTCGATCCTGGAACCCAAGGATCATGACCTGAGCCAAAGGCTGTCGCTCAACCAACTGAGCCACCCAGGCGCCCCATATCCTGGGCAACCCTGATGACACTTCTGTAACAGATATAGGAATTTAAGAGAATTCAGACTTTTCCTCTCTTTTTCCCTGAGATGGCCTCAATCTTCTTGTAAAGCTTTGTTTCTAACTATTAACCCAAAGCTTTGGCCCCAACCTATTACCCAGAGTTATTCTGCTTTCCTCAGATAGCATCACAGATAATTTCTCTATCGTGGTGTAGGAGGCAGAAGGTGGCATGGGCCTCTGTGCCCATCTCTTGCAGTAGTATTTCTTTACTTTTTTGCTTCATGCTCAAACACGTACCACCCGGTACCAGACACTGTGCACAAAGCTCTGAGACATGAACTCAGGAGTACCGGCAGTGACCAAGACATAAATGATGGCCACCATATTCCTCATTACCACCCCTTCTCTCCCTGCCCCCGACCTGAGTGAAAATACCCTTCCTCCTTTCTCCACTTCTGTCTCCTTTACTTGCCCTAGCTAGAGGTCACATCAGGGGTGATCTCTTCAAACTACATTTTGGCATTTTTTTGCTAACATTTTGAGGGCAAATTCTTATCACAGGATTCAAGTTCTTTTCTTTTCCTTTATCCTCCCTGTATTTATTCTTTATTATTCTCTGCACAAGAGATATTTACTTGGTCTATTAGTAGCCAATAAACAAGATCAGTGGATTCTCATTAATAGCCTACCAACCCCATCCCGCTGACCTCCACCACCGTCATCGGCCTGGATGCTGTTGAAAGCCCGTATGATTTTAATCAGGAGAGAATTGTTGATGTGCATAGACCTTACGCAAATTTCTCAGGTCTAGGTCATTTATCGGCTTTTTCTCTGCTGGGCAAAGAGGAAAGCTTTTGCTCTCAGAAACGATTTGCTCAGCAGTGTGGCAGAAAGTGACCCTTATCCAGTATGGAGTAGTTTGGAGCACTTGCAACATCAGACAGAGCATAGATGACCATAACTCCTGTCACTCCCTTGGCTTTTGTATTGTTACCCTTCCTACTGCTGAGATCACAGCTCAGGTTATAATGCACCATCATCTGGTAATTTCTGCCTTTGGCCATGCTGCCCTATTGGGAAGTGTAACCAAAGGAATGTAGAGGAAAAGTTAGTAATAAACTAATGGCCTTGTGTAACTAGTTTTGAGCAACACAGATACTGTGCTATAGAGTTAGAAGGATTTTCTAAGTGAAGTACCTGGGTTTTTAAAACAGCAGAATTCAGTGGGGGTTAGTGCAATAACTTCTCAAGTCTTACTTACTGTCCTGCTATTTTATGTCAGTCCATAACATATTTTTGCTATTGGAAATTCCTCTTGGGTTTTGGTGGATTTGACAAATACTGCTAGTTTCAAATTATGTCACCACTTTACATGTTTTCTGAAATTCTTCTCTGTTCAACATCTGCAGAATTTATTTCTCTCTGTGCTTTTATAACAATTATGGAAGCACTTGTATAGCACTTACCAGATAGAGTTATGTTTTTTTCTTAAATATTGTGGAGAGAAAAAATGCTTGTGTGGTAATAGTTGCTTGATTCAGAAGCCTATGGATTTACTGAATCTAATTAGGCATCCAGAAAAGCTAGTGGTTTTCCACCTTGTGACCAGCCCATCATGTTTTCTTAACACTACTGATTGCTTTGACTTGGCACTGATTGACCTAGCAGGTCATCATAGTCAACATCAGTGTCTTTCACGTTCATTACACAATTGTAAATTGTAAATGTAAGAATTGGTCATTACTGTGGAGGGGCTTAATTACAATAACAAGATCATAAAGCAGAAGGTTCTATCATGAGGTGTGTCTTTAATAACAATCTGCGGACTCCTTATTTTCATAAATTGTATCTTAGTTCCCCTCTTATTAGCAGACTGTACTTAAGATTGTGGCCCAAGGAAAGTAATTTTTAACCATTTAGTTAATGGAAATTGAAATAGAAAGCACAAATATTTTATCAAGAAATAGAGATTAGCACTGAGAGATATGCCTAAATGATTGTGGAATCTTCTTTAATTTTTAAATTTATTTATTCAATAAAAATATTTGTATCTGCTATATACCAGGCAAGGAGATTTTTTATTTTTCCAAAGCCTATTTCACACTTTGGAGATTAAAAAATTACTGGATAGAATTTTTGAATGTTACCAAGCAGAATGGTTAAAAAAATATGGAGGTCCTCAAAGTCAAATAATTGAAAACTAAAATAATTCACTTGTCTGGCATCAACAGAGTTTTGTTCTTTCTCTTGCCAAGCGATGTGCACGAGTTAGATATCTACTAGTTCTGCTATTTCGCTGAACTCATGATTTACTTTGTAATCCATTAAAACTCAGATATATTAAAAAAAAACCCCTCAGATATATTGAGAAAAATTGAAAACAATGATAAACATTATGAAAGTTAGGGTCCTTCTTATGAACTCTATTTAAGGTTCATTAACAAGTTTATTAATACTTGGCCAGTATTTTTTCTGTTTATATTTTTGGCATTCTTTCTGACCTCAGAGTCTGGTGACTAGACAGCAGCTTGTTCAGTATGGGGCACTGAAGAGCACTTTGTTTTTTTGTTTTTTTTCTGAAGAGCACTTTGAACTGCCCTCCACTATTCTCACGTGTCCTTGAGGGGAAATCTTCCATAGAAGGCTGAGGGAGGTTTATGCATTCTTCTGCCAATCACGAGACTTTAACTATGGATTAAGAGAGATTATAACCATAATCTTTTTATATTTATAATCTCAGTAAACTCTGAAAGGAAGATGTTGAGATGCAGAGTGTATTTTAATTGGAAATAGGGCTTTTCCAACTCATTTAAAATATCTATGTTAAAGATAGAAATAAACAATAAAAGCACAGTTATCATTCTGTCAACAACATTGGCCACAGACCAAAGGAAAAAGTGTAATCCTTGCTAAACTAATTTCATGGGCTGTTATTTACCATCAAGATAATGTGGTGATAAATTCATTAAAATGGGAAGTTTTCTCTTTGATCCAAGTAGATTTCCACAGGGAAATGACTCAAATGGAAAAGTATATATTGACAGATTCCTTCCAATCCTAGTATTCAGGCTCCTAAAGCTATTATGTCAAATAGGAGGAGATATAAAGTTCATAAGACTGTCAAATTGGTTCACCACATCTGAGAAATCTGTATGCATTTTAATAGAAAGTTAATATATTAAGACATTCCAATTTGTTCTTTCCAGGAAGTTGGATTAAAAGAAGGAAGGAATACATTATTTTTAATACATCAGGTAGCTCAGAAATTAAACCTTTGATGTTACAGAAAAATGTTATAAAGTTTTATACCAAGAGAAGTATCTGAATATGAGAATATATAATAATTCAGAATTTATTTCACCAATGGAATCATTGTGCAGCATATCTCTGTATTGGTTTATGTATAATGTACAAAGCAAGCTTTGATTTTTTTTAAGGTAGAAAATACGAAATACTAAAATTTTGTCTGCAGCTGTATTGGACTCTTAGATAGTATATATGTGGTCATGAAGTTCTAAACTGTCTTTTTTTTTAAACATATATACTGAAAAATACATTTGAATGTGTGCCCTTTGGCACAGCCAACATGGTAATTAATACATGTTTTTCAGAACTGTTTCCATTTATCAAAACTTTTGTGGACCCTTTTGAAATTGCTACCTGATATTGTGAGTAACATAAGATTGTCAGTGTCTTGGTTTCTTTACCTAAGTTGATACTAAATAATGTTTGGCTATTTTTAAAAAAGCCTTTGCTAAAAGAGTAGATTTTAGATTCTCTCACCACACACACACACACACACACACACACACACACACACTGACCACTATGAAAAAGAAGTCTATGGGAATCCAAATGCCCAAATCAGGATTTTGATGACATCTGGTAGAGTTTGGGAATTAAAGAGGTTTCTAGTCTGTAATGAGTACATAGATGTTTCTTATCTTAGTCTCCATTTTTTCCATATGTCTAAAATTTTCCATCATCAACAAGTGATAAAGATAAAACAAAAAAGTTCTATAAAGAGAAACTAGGAGTTTGAGGATATGCAAAACAATACACTTTATTCCGAAAGAGTTTCAAAAGGGTTTTTTAGGCTAATATTATATTTAGAGAAATCATTATCTTGATACTTAATACTTGATACTTGATACTTAGTTACTTGATACTTAGATACTTGATACTTAGATACTTGATACTTGATACTTAGATTACTTATTTTCATAATCATATAGTAATACCATCTTCCCTATAAAAGTCCAGGACAAAACCACTTTGTAGAGACACTCTGATTTTGAGATCTGATATATGCCCTCTACTGCAATAATAGCCTGAGTAACATCAATCTCTTTACTTGTTCTTTTTTTTTTTGTCCTTGATAATTGTCTCAAGATCTCATGACACCGTAGACATTCTAAACAAAATGGAAAAATCTGTTTTAACTTATAAAATATTGTTTAAGAAGGTATACAAGTAATGCCTAGGAACATTTTAGACATATGTGTTTGTGTATTTTAACATTTTAAGAAGTAAATATTGAGATTTCTGGCTTCAATTTGGAATTAAGAAAGCTGGAAATACCATTGCTTCTACCCTTGAAACAACAAAGAAATATTGATCAAACTACAAATTCACAACTTTCTTTAAACCATCAGGAAGTTGAAATTGCAGAGTAACCAACTCACTTGAAACCTAAGGAAAGACTAGCACTTTCAAGGACATTTCTTGCTTCCTTGAAATGAGGCGGCTGGACAGCAGGAAGAAGAATTCAACTAACATTGTTAACAATGAAACGTTAAGAATGTTTGAAAAGACCAAGTATGGAAGAGGAAAACAATAAAGCTCCTGGGGGGTGCAGATATAAGGAGAATTGATTCATTTGCTTTTCTCCACAAACCTCACAGCATGTGCACAAACAAAATTTATCAAAACTCCTAACAAGATGCCTCTCATGGTACAGGACTGAGGTAGGGGAAGAGGCAGTGTGGGGGAAGGTACACAACACCACCTTCTCTACAGAACAAAAGCTTTAAATTAGGGAGAGGGGGAGAGTTAACAAACAGTTCCTTTGGGCATTGCTGAAAAGCCTTTGTGTCTAGAAGAAGGCAGAAATAAAGACCTCTACTTGGGGAGGGACAGGAATACTTGCTGGTCTCAGAACCACCACTGGGAGAGAAGTAAGAGCTCTGAGAAGGCCACACCATTCAAACCCAGAGATGCAGTTTCTGCCTAAAACTTAGGCTTAATTAGTACAACAGAGAACCTTCACATGCCCCCAAACACCCCTACCACAAAGGACATCAATGCTGACTAAAAAGCTGCCATGTTACACTGCTAAAAGAATTATGAGAGCATACAGAAATCTTCTCTAAGGCACAGTGCAAAAGGGTGACTTGGGCTGAGGACAGCCCAGATACTACAAAGAGAAAGACCTCTTTGTGAAACAGTCCCCACCCTAAACAGATGATACCACTAGAGCAATTTGAAGCTTGTGGTACACTGAGGGTAAAAATAGCTAACTCTTCTCACTGATTAATTGAACTGGCTCCATCTCCCTCATTAAAGGCTACAATAAGAAAAGGCATATCAATTTTGATCCTAAAAACTTCAAATCAGTATCTATTGCCCTGTACAGCTTATTTGGCTTTGAATAAAAAAAGTTATGAGGCATACGGAAAAGTAAGCAAAGACAACACACTGTCAAGAGAGAAAGAACTCTGACATGGATATTCAAACTATTTGAGAGGAAATTTAAAATAATGATGATTAATATATAAAAGCCTTTATAGAGAATATGGATAACATGGAAGATTGATTAATTTCAGCAGAGAGATGGAAACTCTAAAGAATTACAGCTATATACCAAAAATAAAAAACAGAGTAATAAAGGTAAAGAATGCCTTCAACAGGTTCATAGTACACTTGACATAGTGAAGGAAAGAATCAGCGAACTTGAATATAGGGCAGCAGGACATATTCAGATTAGAAAGGAAGAAATAAAGCTGTCTGTAGTCATAGATAACATGTTTGTCTACAAATAAAATCTCTCCACAAAGAAATCTATAAAAGACCTTCTAGAACTAATAAGTCAAGTTAGCAATATCATATTGTACAAGGTCAGTACTTAATAGCTTTATTTCTACATATAACCCAAAACTTTGGAATTTCAAAAAAATTACCATTTCCAATGTCACCAGTAATGAATAAAATATTTAGATATAATTGTAGCAAAATGTGTGCAGGATCCACATGCTAACAACTACAAAACACTGATGAAATAAGATAAGGAATACTTAAATATAATGTGTTCATATATTGGAAATTCAATATTTTTATGATGTCAATGAACTAATAAAAACCTTAGCATGATTTTGTTGTAGACATTGACAGACTGATTCTAAAAATTATATAGAAGGGCAAAGGAACTAGGATACCAAAACAATTTGATAAAGAACATGCTTGCATGACTGATATTACTTAGCTTAAATACTTAAAATGTTACAGTAATCAAGTTATTATGCCACTGGTGAAATGATAGACTCATAGATTAGCAAAGCAGATTAGAGCTTTTATTTTATTTTATATTTAAAGATTTTTATTTATTTATTTCGGGGGGGGGGAGAGAAAGAGAGAAGCAGATTCCCTGCTGAGCAGGGAGGCTGATGTAGGGCTAGATACCAGGACCCTGATATCATGACCTGAGCTCAAGGCAGACACTTAATTGACTCAGATACTGAAATGCCCCCAGAATAAAGCTTTTATAAATAAATTCAAACAGGGGCACCTGGGTGGCTCAGTTGGTTAAGCATCTGCCTTCAGGTTAGGTCATAATCCTAGGTCCTGGGATCGAGCCCTGAATCAGGCTCCCTGCTCAGCAGGGAGTCTGCTTCTCCTCCCTCTGCTTGCTGCTCTCTCTGCTTGTGCTCTCTTTCTCTGTCCAACAAATAAATAAATCTTAATAAATATATTCAAAGAGATATAGTCACCTGAATTTTTCTACAAAGATGAAAAGACATATAAATGTAGAGAAGATAAGTTTCTTTTTCTTTTTTCAAATTGTCTTAATGAAAAAAAAATGAAACTTAACCCATACTTTGCACTTCATACAAGAATTAACATAGGTCTAAATGTTACAAGAAAACAACATTTCTGGAAGAAAAACAGGAGATAATTTTTGTTATCCATGTTAGGCAAAAGGAGTTATTGGACAAGATTCCAAAACCACAATCTATAAAAAGAAAAACCTGATAAACTTAACCATAATTGCAAAAGTTTGCTCTGTAACATACATTGTGAAAGAAGAAAAAGACAAGCCACAGAGTAGGAGAAAAAAGATTTACAAAGCAAGTATCTGCCAAAGGACATGTATCAGAATATATAAGGAATTTCAGAAGTCAACAATTAAAAATCAAACAACCTCCACTTCTCCCAAAATGGGCCCCCAATTGGAGTAGACACTCCAAGAAGGTATATGGATCGCAAGAAAGCATATGAAAAGATGCACAACATTTTTTATTAGGTAAATATAAGTTAAATCCACACTGACATGCCACTACACCAATATTAGAACAACAGAAACAAAAACAAAAGACAAAAAATTAACTTACAATACCAGAAGTGCTAGTAAGGATGTAGAGCATAGGAAGTCTCATACTTTGCTTGTGGGAGTGCAAATGATACAACCATTTTGGAAAATAGTTTTGAAATTTCTTATATTTGTCCTATCAGCAATCCCACTCCCATATACTTGTCCAAGAGAATAAAAACTTATTTTTACACTAAAATCTATGCATAAATGTTTCCAGTATATTTATTAATAATCACTGAAAACTGAAAATGTTCTTCAATTGCTGAATGGATAGACAAACAATGGAATAATTCTTAGCAATGTAAAATAACAAATTATATAGACAATAACTTGGGTGAATTTCAAATACATTTTGTTTAGTAAGAGAAACCAGATCCAGTAGGCTAGATACTGCATGATTCTATTTGGCAAACTTATCAGTTCACAGAACAGACCAGATCAACAAAGAACAGAGGTAGGGCTAGGGATATAAAGTATGAAGGAATTTGGGAGAACACATAATTCTTTTCTATCGGGTGAGTAAATGACTATTTGTTGAAACTCAAGAACTGTATATCACAGAGTGACTTTTACTGGATGTAAATTAAAAACAAAGTTTTTGGAAGTATCTATAAGAAGTAATGTGATTATATTATTTTATAATAAAATATGTATGAATGATTCATCTCTAGTTAATATAATACACTAAAAAACATTTTGTATTATCATTCAATGTGGCAAATAAAACGTTGCAATATGATCCTCAGACAGCTTATATTTTTTACACCTCAAAGATTTCTAGAGACTTTTTTTTTACACTATTAGCCTTTTGGTATTTCCATCAACTGCATACATAATATATCAGAAATTATAATTGGTTCTTAAAGGCACAAATTTGTCAGCAATATAAATTAATATAATTTAAAACAGTTCTTTTATCTTAGTGGCAATTGCATGAGGTATAATTATTTAAACTATTTCATTCCCTATCTTATCTGAGTCAGACTCCTGGATTTTTTTAAAGATTTATTTCTTATTTGAGAGAGAGAGAATATGAGCAAGGGGAGGGGCAGAGGGAGAAGGGAAGAGAGAAGTCGACTCCTTGCTGAGTCAAGACCAACATCAGGCTCCATCCCAACATCCCGAGATCATGACCTCAGCTGAAACCAATAGTCAGACACTTCACCAACTGAGCCACCCAGGCTTCCCAGACTCCCAATTTTTTTAATTGACATTCCTTTAGGAAGTTAGTACATTTTCTATGGCTACACTTAATTATAATGTTGAGAATAGTTTTTATGATCTAATGTTAACAATCTATTGGCCTTAGATTCTAAAACAGATTCATGTTTTCTAGTATTTTATTAATTTGATTATAAGCATGGTTTGAACACATAAATCATAAGATTGCCGTTATTCTATCTCATTGTGGGGAAGATCTGTCTGAATTTAAAATACCCTTAGAAGTTAGTGAACAGATGAGAGTCTGTTGTTTTGTAACTTGACCATTTTTATTTAAAGTCATAGCAGCATCACATGGTTGGAAATACATATAGGCTTAAGTTAAATGTTGTTGGCCACCTACATGGTCGAAATTCCCAAACCAAAAAAGAAAAAAAAAAAAAAAAAAGAAATTCCCAAACCAAGAAGCAAAAGCGCGGTATAGAGAAGGCTACAAGGGGGAAGCTAGAAGGGGGCAATAGAAAATATTAAATTCAAGCAGTGACAAGTAAATGATTCAAAATCAATGAGCCTATTCCAGATCCAAACTGGTGGGTAATACAAGAGCAGAGCACAAGACTTTGGGCAAACATTTGGGCATGTGGAGAAAATGTAGTTGTAGTGGGGCTTTTTCTACAAGTGTTATATTCTGACTCTAAGCAGGCTACATGGAACTTAAAAAGGTCTCATACTGACTGTACTCCCCATATCCTCTCCTTACGCCACCAATTAGTGCATTCTGTGACAGTACTGATGTGATGTGACCCTTCCCTAACAAACTGAACTGAAGGCATGCATGCTCCTGGAAACCAGAACTGTGGTGAAAATGTTCTCACAAAATAACTCAGATGCCTCTGCTGTTGTGAGAGCTTTACCCTGCTTGCTACCTAAGAGTAAGCCTGTCACAGCTTCATCGTTTCTAGCAGAATATATGAGACTCCTGGGTGAAACACAAAGGATTTTCTTACTCATGGCTCCGCAGACAGTGGGAACTGTGTGTTTGCATCACTTTCCCTCGTCCTCTATGTCCCCTGAGAACAATGTGAGTGGCCTTGAGGAAGCTGGGCATGCAGTACATTTGCCTCTTCGCTAAGGAATCCTGCGCCTAGGAAGCTCCTGGTCTTTGCAAGGGACTGCGGGCAAAGCTGTTCAGTCTTTCTCCTGGAAGGAGACGTTATCTTTATTACATTGGACAACAAACAAATCTGCTCTCTGAACCAGGAGACACTATCTCTATCTTCCGAAGCTACTTGCTATAAAAATATCCTTGTAAAAGGAGACCTAAACAAAAGTTGTCACGGTCTCTGCTGACAAGTTGTGCAGGAATGTGAGTCCGATAAAGAATATATCCACGGCAAGGACAATATCTCATTATTTATCAGTAAACAATAAACCAGCACATTTTAGTCTTTGTATTATTTCCACACCGTTTTATCTACCGCTTTGCTAGTCATCCAACATTGCTCTGCCTCATGGATTCCCTAGACATCATTCCACAGATCTTGGACCTCAGCCGGCCAACAGTTTAGGAAGTTACTCTTCCAGCCCTCCTTTTCTAAGCCACCAGTGTACTACTAATTCTGAGAAGTTCTCAACTAGGTTTTGAGTGCTCCTACTATAGCTACAGGTGCTACAAGTAACATGTCTTCTACCCACCAAATTTCCATGGAGTTTTCATATAATGTCACCATATCCATTGTATCTGCATTCACAGCAAATTTCTGTAGAGGCTGCTTTTAGGTAAATAGGATTGAGCAATGGAATGTAGAAGGGGCCCAGTGAGTACCCCTGGCTAAATACAAACAGGCCCATCAGGTGACCCACCTCAAAATCCCCAGAGGCCCTCATTGACCAACAGGCTACTTACAACGAGTCACAGTTACTAGAAAAGGGAGAATTCCATATGTCCCCATACCTCCTCACCCTCCCCCTTTAAATACAGCCCCCGCCCACTTCCTTGGGGCAGACAGCCTCTCCTCCACTGTCCCTCCCACAGCTCTCTTACGGTGTATTCAATACACTTCTATCATCATTGTCCTGCCTCGGGTGAATCCTTTCACTGCCCTCGCCACTGGATTCCAGACATCATTGCTTTACATTTGGGTGCCCTTACCCGATTGGGAGAGACACCACAATTTCCATCCTTGGTATTATTCATAAGTTATAGAATTACCAGCACTGCTGTATCGCAGCTAGTAAATAAGGGAGACAATGTCTGGATATCCAAGGAATGACATATAGATATATTAGCCAGTGTTTGCAAGTATATCCACACAGGAACTACTATTAAAGTCGTCTGTTGATGAACAAGTGTCAAGGCCAAAAACTGGAGAATAGCAACTTTGAAATCAACCCTACCTTCCTATACTTCTATCCTGTGTACTAGACCCTTTAAATGAGTCCAGTTTAGCCACATTGGCAGAAGTAATGAGAAAAGTTCAAACTCTTCATCACTCCTACTTTGAAAGAATATAATATTCTCTATTTTTTTTTCTTTTTTCTGTTCTTGTCACCAGATCCAGATAGTTATTTCTAAGTTGCAACTTGTAAACTCGATCATGTCACTCTCTGGCTTAAAACATTTTGACATCCAGCCTCAAACACCACCACTTTCCTATATGCCTCTTTTCCCCCTAAACTACTTGCAGTTCTGAAGGTAAAATGTTATAGGCACCCATGTTTTAGTCTTTATCTAGCCTAATCTGTATGCATGCCCCACATCCCTTTCTCTCTTCTCACTCATTCTTAAGTTTAGTGTAGAACGGAACATCATAAAGATGCAAGCCCCCAAAGAGTGATGAGTATGTCTTACTTACCGTTAATCCCTACTGTCTAGCAAATTATAGGCGATCGATATATATTATTAAATGAATTGCAAGCATGTGTCTATCAATTTTCAGATGTTCAAATGAAGGGCTGTCATATTTCAGAAATATATTTCAAACCACTTCTTAAAATCAATATAAATACCTCTTTGTAAACTGCAATGTGAAATTTCAATAGGAATTTGGTTGTTCCGGTACGTGTGACACTCTGCCATATATAACTAGAGGCTTATAATTCTTTACTCTTGTATAACCTGAAGAGTTAATTTAAATTCAAGGCTACAGCTCTTTCTACTGGTAGATGCCATGAGTGTGTCAGAACACTTCAACTGAACTTTATCAAACTGAGTGGCAGATTGGTTTATCTAAATTGAAGAGTTTTTTTTCCCTCTACCTTTTAATTGTGGATCATTCTTAAGGTGTTTTATTATAATTGTTCACAGCTTGTGCTGCTTTATTGATTAAACTGCTGTGAAGCTCTTGGTGAAAGTACAGCATAAACCATGTGATATAAGCCTTTTAAGGTTATTGTTCTGCTTGTAGTCAGATGGCTGCGGAGTGATGGCTGTGATTGAAAAACAAATGAAATGTTTTTAGGAAACTGTAATCACATTAGTCTTGACATTTCACTACTTCCCCCTGGGTAACTAATAGATTCCTTCCATTTCTAAAAGGAAACTTCTAATTAAATATTATTTTTCTTCTTTTTTCTAAGGAAATAATTCTGAGTCTATAAAGACCTAAGAGCTTATATGAACTTTCATCTCTTCATATTTAAGTTCCAAATATGCTTGATACCACACACACACACACACACACACACACACACAAACCCATACATATAGTCTTTGTGTCTCACAGTAAGGAAATATACATAAATGCATATATTCCAAGAGGTTTAGGTATATTTCTTTACTGTGAGACACAAAGAATTATGTGCTTAGGAGTAATTAGATTTTCTTAGGAAATACATAGAGAACTCAAATTGACTCAGAATAGATTTCTCATTGGTGATTTAAAATTACCAACTTTGGGGCACCTTGGTGGCTCACTCGGTTGTGTCTGACTCTGATTTCAGCTCAAGTCATAATGTCCTGGTGGTGAGATCAAGTCCCATGTCAGTCTCCGTGCTGGGTGTGGAGCCTGCTTGGGTTTCTCTCTCTCCCTCTTCTTCTTCCTCTCCCTCAACCCTCCCTCCCAAGCCAGGCTCTAAATAAATAAATAATAAAATTATAAACTTCATTGAGTGTGCATGAAAAGCACAAGAGATGGACTGTGGGTTCCTTAGATGTCATAGTACTATTAAGGAACTCTACACTTACTAAGCCAGAATGGCAAAACCTTAAGCTGGTTTGAGAGTCATTTTGCTGGGATCTGAATTTAGGCTTTATCACTTACTGACTCTGTGCTCTTGGGCAAATTATTTAACCTTTTATGTCTCTATTTCATCATCTATAAAAGGAGGATAATAATAACACCTAACTATGATTGCTGTGAGGTTTTAATAAACTACTTCAGGTATTTAGCACAGTTCAATAACTCAGTAACTATTTTATTTTCTACATTTCCTCTCTTCATTCAGCTAAACTCATCATGAATACGTAAAACACCTACCTATAAGAGGCACTATAAGACACAGGATGAAAAGAGACTCTCCATCCATTAGAGTATTCAGGTACCCATTGGATATATAACACAGTCTTGAATGCAAACTTGGTAGAATTTGATTAGCATCATTTCCCTTGGGGGGAAAATGGGAATGGAAACATTACCAAGTCAATAGACGGTAACTGTGTTGCATATGAATAGTGTTTATGTTTAAAGAAACATTCATACTGAGTCACAAATGCTGATAAATAAGTTCAGGCTCTGGCTGGTCAGTATTTTCTTCAGAATTGATGTTACCATTTGCTTTGTGTTCAGAGATTATGTGTAAGTAACACTGAATTACTCTTTGCAGCTCATTACATGTGCAAGTACACACACATAGTCAACTAAAAAAGAAATATTGAATATTCTCTGCTAGGCAAAGTCTCAGGATATACCCATTATGGATGAATCTGACCAGCATTAATTATTTGGGCATTGTAACATCAATATTCAATTTGCCAATGTTAGGACCCTACTCAGAAGTAAAATAGCTATGATTTATCTCTGTAAATTAAAAAGGTTGAATGGTATTAACTCATATACATAATTCATTTTAATTAAATGCATATTCTCGAATAGCTTCTTAATGGCTATTCAATGCCTCATTAATCTTAAATGTAACAACCTGAGATCCTTTGGGAGGTCATGTGATAACTCAAAATTCACAAACATAATTTGTAATGCCCAAGTAGTAAGTCTGCGAGACAATCTATGCAGGTTGAGTATATACCAGCTCTGAAATTCATTTTTGATATTGTAAGCTCAGGCAAATACAAAAAAGATAAAAGACATGGATTCAAAAGAACTGGATATTCTACCATTACCACTTTCAAAATTTTGTGTCAAATAATACTGGGATACTCACTTATTTATTTATTTATTTATTTATTTATTTATTTTCACTTTATTATTTTTTATTAACATATAATGTATTATTTGCCCCAGGGTACATGTCTGTGAATCATCAGGCTTACACATTTCACAGCACTTACCATAGCACATACCCTCCCCAATGTCCATAACCCAGCCACCCTATCCCTACCCCGTTACCCCCCAGGTACCCTCAGCTTGTTTCGTGAGTTTAGGAGTCTCTTATGGTTTGTCTCCTTCCCCATCCCATCTTGTTTCATTTCCCTCCCCCATGGCTCCCCACCCTGCCTCTCAAATTCTTCATATCAGAGAGATCATATAATAATTATCTTTCTCTGACTGACTTATTTTGCTTAGCATAATACCCTCTAGTTCCATCCACATTGTTGCAAATGGCAAGATTTCATTTCTTGATGACTACATAGTATTCCGCTGTATATGTATACCACATCTTCTTTATCCATTCATCTGCCAATGGACATCTAGGTTCTTTCCAAAGTTTGGCTATTGTGGACATTGCTGCTATAAACATTCGGGCGCACGTACCCCTTTGGATCACTGGATTTGTATCTTTAGGGTAAATACGCAGTAGTGCAATTGCTGGGTCGTAGGGTAGCTCTATTTTCAACTTTTTGAGGAACCTCCACGCTGCCACGTTTTCCAGCATGGCTGTACCAGCTTGCATTCCCACTAACAGTGTAGGAAGGTTCCCTTTACTCCTCATGGGATACTCTTGATATTTTAATTTATCTTCTGTGAGGAGAGTTTATGAAGGAGTCTAATATATACTAGGCTAACTCAAATCAAATCAGATTACTTTTTGAAATAGGAGTTCCTGTACACATTCGATTACAAGTTTTCATAAACAGAAATTTCGGTCTTTTTTTTTTTTTTCTGAGCCATCAGAATCTAAAAAGTCCCCTGACATACAGGGATTCAGTAAAAATTTCATGAGTGATGAATGATATTTGAATACTTTAGAATGCACTGTGGTGGCCTGAGAATCAGATATGTCAGCATTAACCTACTTGATTTTGGCATCCATTTTTGTATTTTTTGATACAGTAGTGTTTCACTGGAGGTAGTTTGAGAAACATTCCTCTAGTCCATAGTGTGTCTTCCACCACAATCTCTGGTATAATCCATGCCCATCTGGGATATCAGACAAAAAATATGATGAAGAAGTACACAAACCCACCACCATTACTAAAAGAACAACTGTGAGCTGCCAAAATAAAACAAAACAGAATTCTTATTCTATGAACTCTCAAATATAGATGAATTAATCAGTGAATGTCTGAGATATATACCTTACATATTCCCTTCTTTAATTTTTTTTTTACAGTGCCTATAAGATGTATAAACACAACCTACAGTCTCTCATTATTTTGGCAGTTTCTTTTTGTAGCCTAGCTCCTTTACAAGAAGATACTTCTGAAAGAAGCAAAATAAATCTCTGAAGTTCCTCGGTCCATCAGTTAATATGAGGGAAAGAAGAAAAGTCAACTAGGATGCACAAATACACACCTTTCCAGAAGGCTAAAAAGGATCCGAACACGGCCAGTCACAAACACATTGCTTTTTACTAATCATAAAACCACCTTCTTAAAAGTTTGAGAATTGCATGTGGCACTCTGCTTTTTGAAGCACTTTTACCTTATTGATTAGGCAATGCTCACAGCAACTTAGCAGAATCAGAAGCATGATCCCCAATTTATAGATAATGAAATTGTGACACCATGAAGTAGGAGTAATTTGTTCAAGGTCATTTGAATAGTAAATTGCAAAGATAGGATAAAAGATTGTAGTTTCTAAATATATACACTGTTATGATTGTGAATAAAACACAGAAGAGGGCTGTGGCAGGGAAGAGACAGAATTGAGCAGGGAAGTAGAGATTGATATGGAAAACTGGCAATATGTCACTGATCTTCATAAGTCCTGAGAATTCTACAGAGGAACTTACACTGAAAATAGAATCACACACAAAGAATACAGTGAGACTCAGAGGAATGTTTCCTAATTGAAATGACTCAATGAACATTCTTTTAAGCAAACTATTTTTCAATTTATTTAAATGTAATACAAGTAACCCCACTTTGTAAATTAGAAGATTTAGGCAAAAAAAGATTAATTAACTTGTTCAAAGTTGTGTAGCTGAAGCTCGAATCCAGGCAGTTTATTTGCAGAAACTGTTTTGTTACGACTATATATCTTTGCCTCTAAATGACTGAGTTATTCTCTTTTCTCATCATCTTGGACTAAGAATTTGATTGAATTGGGCTATTTTAAGGGTTAAATGCTAGGAGTTGAAGGCTGACCCTTCTGAGTGTCAATGCTAGGCCTGAAATGTATTATTTTTCTAAGATTTATTTCTTTATCTTACAGAGAGACAGAGAGCCCTAGCAGAGTTTGGGGGGAGAGTAGAGACAGAGGAAGAGGGAAAGAGAGAATACAAGTAGCCTCCATGCTAAGCGTGGAGCCTGACTCAGGGCTGGATTCCAGGACCCTGAGATCATGACCTAAGCTGAAATCAAGAGTCAGACCCTCAACCAACTGAGCCACCCAGGCAACCCTGAAATGTATTTTTTGTGTGTGATTTTGACACACAGTTTTCTCCGTTGTTGAGTTGAAGTAATAATAGTATGTAAAGACAAGAAGAATTAAATGAAAGAACAAATACAAAAATATTTAGTGAAATGCCTGACATTTAGTAAGGAATAATTTGATGTTAAAATATTATTATCGACTGAATTAACCAGTTGTTTTTAATATCACAAAGTTTCAACCATGTAGAGAAAGAACAGGTACAATAGGCAAAATTCATATAAGTACTTTTGTTATAGCTATAGCCACTTAGTTAGGTGTCCTTAGCCAGGTATCTATACTGCTCGGAGAGTTTAAAAGGGCATTTTAAAGTGTTTGTATAAAAAATGGTTCATCTAAAAATTGTCAGATTACTAAGACCCATGGACAGAAAATATCTTGATATAGCTCTAAAATGCAATAAAGATATTTTCAAAGTACTTTCATTGAGGTTAGAACCATGGAATTGAATTAAAAAATTGATGCTTCAAGAGGCATCCTCAATGAGGTAAGACTAATTAGGAATTAAAATAGGATGAATTAGAGTCTTTAAACAAAGTAAAACTTTCGTTAAGGGTTTTGCTCTTTAGGAAAAAATAGTTAATTTTTTAATATATGGACTATATATATACAATAAAATAAGCAAATGTTAGGTGTTTGGTTTGATGAATTTTGACAATTGCATATAGCTGTGTAATCACCAAACAGATCAAGATAAAGAATGCTTCCATCCCTCCAGGCGGTTCCCTTAGGGCCCCTTTCAATTCAATCCCTACCCTCAACTCTATTTACACCTTGCAGAGGCAATCACATTCTGAATTGTCTTGCACCTCATACAGAGTATGTCATACTTCTCTAATTCTCCATAATAGATTTTGAGAATTCACTAATTTTCTTACAGTTTCAGTGGTGCATTCGTGTGTGTGTGTGTGTGTGTGTGTGTGTGTGTGTGTGTATTTTGTGGGCTATTATCAAACTGTATAAAATATATCTTGATTCACTTGTTGCTGGAAAATTTTTCCATTTTCAGGTTTTGGCTATTATAATTAAACTGCTGGAAACATCCTTGAACAAGTCTTATATACACTTATTTTCATTTCTCTTAAGTACCTAAGAGTAAATTGATGAATCATATGTCTAACTATGAAAATGAAATGGACAGTCTCCAAATTTTTATCGTTATACATTCCAAATAGCAAAACACAAGGGTTCCAGATATAGGACTATTTTCATTTTCTATATCTTCTTATGTACTTCTGATAATTTTAAGGAGCCTGTCCATTCCATCTAAGTTGTCAAATTTCTCAGCATTGATTTATGCACAATACCTACTTTGGTGTCCATAGAATGTTTGGTAATAATCTTTTTAAATCCTGCTACTGGGAATTTGTGTTTCTCTCTCTCTCTTTCTCCTCCTTTTTTCAGTACAAATTATTGATCAGTCCTCTTCACTCTTGATCAATTTTCTTAATTTTTTCAAGAAACCAACTTTTGACATTGATTATTTTCCACTGCTATTTTACTGGTTCTTTTCTTTTCTTTTCTCTTTCCTTTCTCTTTCTCTTTATTTCTTCTTTCTTTCTTTCTTTCTTTCTTTCTTTCTTTCTTTCTTTCCTTCCTTCCTTCCTTCCTTCCTTCCTTCCTTCCTTCCTTCCTTCCTTCCTTCCTTCCTTCCTTTCTTTTTGTAATCATTTTGGGATTGCCACTTCTTTTAAACTCTTAAAGTAGAAATTTTAAACATTGATTTAGACTTTTTTCTTTTCACATATAGCCATAACTTATATTTCTAACTGTATATATTTTTTCTATGTAACTCTATTCTGGTTGACTGTCAAAAATGAGATTAACTCTCCACCCAAGATGACATCACAAACACCAACAGATTTTCAAAAGGTTTATTATGCACATAGTAGGACTTTCTGGGGAAAGTATGACAGACTTAAGTCAGTTTAGGTGGCTTCAGTGCAGCAGTTTGATTTTTGTTATGACTAAAAGGTAGGCCTTGGAAGATTTCATATATGTGCAGATCAGTTTGAGCTCAGAAAGTCTGAACAACCTGCCAAGCATCTGGAAAAAAATGCCTGCCCAGAGTTGGGACAGAAGACAAAAGGGGAAAACAGGCTTATAAGCTATCAGCAAAACAGTGAAATAAGCAAACACTGAAAACAGTCTTTTTCTTTACTATGTCAGTGTCTATCTCCATCCACTAATTTCATTGTATTTCCCTATTTCGTTGTATTTCCCTATCATCTGCTCAAAAATATTTTCTAATTTGCCATGTGATTTCTTCTTTGACCTAGGAGTTAGTCAAAGATGAGTATTTTAATTTCCAAATATTTGGGGATTTTCTTGATATCTTATTCTTGACTTCTAATTTAATTTAATTAGGAATTTATCTTAATATCATTGTAGTCAGCAAGCAAAACTTAGTATGTTTCAACTCTGAAATTTATTGAGATGTGTTTTATGGCCCACCATATGATATATATGTACTTGAAAAGAATATGCATTCTTATGCTGATGAATGTTGTCTTCTATAAACATCAAGTAGGTCCAAGATGTTGACATTGTTGCTCAAATATTCTCTCTCCTAAACCATAGTTGTTTCATTATTCTCTTAATTACTGAGGAGAGCATGTTAAAACTTCCAGTATGATTATGAATATGTGTGTTTCTTTCTTTTTACTTCATGAATCTGAATCTCTTTTAGTTATATGTCCTTTTAGAATTAATATGCCTTTCCAATTGACTTTTTTACCACTATGAAATGTTTATCTCTGGTGAGACTGTATTTTATCTTTTATATTGAATTTGTATCTCTGTTTCTAAATTGGTCTTGTTTTCTGCAGTTTGAATAGAGTTTGCCTGTGTGTGTCTACATATTTGTATTTTCAGGTTTTGCTGAGGGAGTGGGGAGGTTGGGGAATATTTATTTTGAATTTCCTGAATCTCTGGTTTGGTGTCTGCTGTTAATTTCAGAAAAAATTTCTTTCATTGTTACTTCAAATATTTTTTTCTGCTCTGTTTTTTCTTTCTTCTCTTTCTGGTATTAAAATTTTGTATGTTAAACCTTTTGATATTTTTCACAGTTCTTGGATGTTTGTTTATTTATTTATTTTGCATTTCAGCTTGGCATGTTTCCCTTATCCTATCTTCAAACATATTGATTTTTTCCTTGGCCATGTCCAGTTTTCTAATAAGTCCACCAACATGGACTTTATTTCTGTTACTGTGTTTTTTATTTCTACACATTTCCTCTGGATTCTTTCTGAGAGTTTCCACCTCTCTGCTTACATTGCTCATCTGATCTTGGCTATTACATACTTTAGCCATTAGAGGCCTTAACATATTAATCATAGTTATTTTAAATTTCTTGTCTGATATTTCCATCATCTGTTTCTTACCTGAGTGTGGTTCTGATGATGTTTCCTTTTTTCAGAGTGTATTTTTACTTACCTTTTGGCGCGATTTTAAGTTTTTGTTGAAAGCCAGTATGTTGATTAGATAACAGGAACTGAGGTGAATAGGCACTTAGTGTGAAGATTTCTGTTTACCTGCTAGGAGTTCAACCCTTTTTAATATTTGATATAGCTCTAGATACCAAGGACTTCTAATTATTATATTCTGTATTACTGTTCTCTCTGGTATTCCCTGTGTACTCCTGCTCAGAGAAAGTCTGTCTTGTAACTCTTCAGGAATGATGCACTATCACTTTACTGGTGCTGGCTGGTGTGGTTGGAATTGGGGATAAACTGAATAATCTACTCTTTCAATGGGACTATTTCTCAGGGGCAAGACATTCATAAGCATTCCCTAAGTGCCAGTGCTTTATGCTTTTTTCCTCTACTCCCTTGGCTACAGGGTTTCTAGTCCATTTCCTGAAAGCCCTGTATAAAGAGGAATCCTCTTAAAGTTTCAGATTTGTGCTCTGGCTAAGTCCTTTCCCAGGGGACATCAAGCCTTCGTCATGGAGAAGATTCTAAGTGTATTTCACAAAGGCTACTCTTGCTTTTTGCTGTTAGAGCCACCAGGGGGGATTGCTTATGAGAACCTGGTGGGGTTTCTGGAGGGAAGTTCCAAGAAAGTGTGTCTTGCCCCACCCAAGACTGCAGCTCCCAAGAGTTTCTCACTCTTCAGCTAGTTCCTAATCAGCTTCCAGAAATTAGTCACAGTTCCCATTAACTGTTCGTACCAGTTTATTGATTCCAGTGGCTTCTGCCTCAGGTAAGTAGATTTCAGCTCTGGCTCCATAAAATACACCCATGTCTCCAGATTTAAGGGTGAGAGTTTACTATGCAATCTCAGATCTCTTATGGGTCCAAGAAAACTCATTCATTTTCAGGGTTTTTTTTCTGGTTATCTGGATGGAAGTAGTTCTTTGCTTGTTAGAACTGAAACCAGAAAGTCTATAATATTTCTTATATGCAGCATATAGTTGCCTTTCTTCTTCCTGGCTTGACAATCTCTGCCTTTAGTTGGAATGTTTAGTCCATTTATACTTAATATCACTTTTAACATGCACATATTTAACTCTACTATCTTAACATTTGTTTCATATTTGATTCATCTGTATTCTGTTTCTGTTTCTTATTTCTTGGCTTCTTGTCAGTGCACTGAACATTTTTTAAATATTTCATTTTATCTCCTCTGTTGGTGGAGTTGTGTTATTAGCAATACTTTATTTTTATATTTCAGTGATTATTATAAAGTTTGCAATATTTGTCTATAACATTACAACGTAGCTTTAAATAATGTTATGTGACTTCATGGCAAATGTATAAAACTTACAATGGTTCATTCCATTTACCCTTCACTTCTTTTTGTTTTTGTCATATTTTATACTTCTTCAAATGCTAGAAACCTTACAGTGCATTGTCATTATTTTGTTCTTAATGACCAATAATCTTTTAAAGTGCATATACTTATCTAAATGTGCTTTCAAACTTTTACAGTTACTGCCTTAAATTTGGTTAAGGCGTTGAATATCTCTAGGATTTCCTTTCAGTTTCTCTCTTTTTTTTTTCTGAAGATTTTATTTATTTATTCATGAGAGACATAGAAAGAGAGAGAGGCAAGGCAGAGGGAAAAACAGGCTCCCTGCAGAGCAGGAAACCCGATGCAGGACTCAGTCTCAGAATCCCAGGATTACGACCTCAGCTGAAGGCAGACGCTTAATCATTTGAGCCACCCGGGCACCCTCCTTTCAACTTTGTTGTCCTGACTCCATTATTCAGGCTGATGTTGCTTTGTCTTTTTTAAACATTTTATTTATTTATTTGAGAGGGAGAGCAGAGTGAGAGGGAGCACATGGGTAGGGGGAGAAAGGGTAGAAGCAGAGGGAGAAACACTTCCTGTTTGAGCAGGGAGCCTGATGCGGTGTTTGATCTCAGGACCCTGGGATGGTGACCTGAGTCACCAACTTAGCCAACTCAGTTGGCTTAACCAACTGAGGCACCCAGGTGACCCTGGTGTTTCTTTGTCTTAGTGGAGGGCCCTACATATCTTTGGGAGAATCTCTCAGTTATTTTACCTTGAACTCAGTCTTTGCGCTACTATTCTGGATCTGTGGAAAGAGTTGGCAGGTGAATACAACTTTCTTTGTGGTTGGGGCTTTTTGGGATTCTAAATTATTATGTCAGCCTCCATGTGGCCATAAAAAACTTGATATGAATTTATCTGGTATCTTCTTTCCTCAATCTATGGAAGAATCTTCTTTTTCCTCCTGCTTCACCAGGGATGAAAATAGTGATGATATCATCACTTACACTAAGGACTTTTTGGTTGCTCTGCATTCTTCACTCTGAATTTATTTTAAAATATTGTTTGGTAATTTGTTCAGTTTATTCTCATTTTTATGTTTGGACCATTATTACTTTTTAAACCCTAACTGGAAGTTAAAGTCTTCTTATTGTTTAAAACATCTTTCTCCTCTGTGGCCAGTGCCATTACATTTGTAGATAACCTATTTAATATGCAAATAAAACTTTTTTACATCTACTCTTAACATTATACACATTTATGCAGAATAAAGGATGAAGAACCAGTGCTATAGGAAGATCTTACCAATTTAATTCAAAACTCCTGCTGGGATACTATACAGGGTTCATCACAGGTCATGCAATTTATTCAGCTTGACTAGTGAAGCATACCACTTTTTTCACTGTGTCAATCACAGGTCCTAAGGCTTCTGGTGTCATCAGCCTCAAGGAGAATTATATGAACATTGGACTGTGAGCAGCAAGAGAGAAGTGAAAGCATGAGTTTTTGCAGAGATGTGAACAAGAATAAAGGTCAGAACAATATCTGTTTAGCAATCTGTTTAGAATTTCTAAGTGTCTAGCCCCTTCTGTTGTGCCCGCCACCCAGGAAGAGGTGTGGAAAACGACAGCCCCTAATAATGAACAGTTTCTAGTCTTAAAAATGCACAGTGTGGCTATGGCCCCTCAACCCAGTCATGGAACTACTCATTGGATAATTACCTTTCATATGGATTCTGCTTTCATATCCCTTCTCCTCAAGTCCCTCTCTTTCCTAGAACTTAGGACCTCTCTCTAGCCCCCAAGCCACACAGTATAATGCATGAGAGTATATATTTTTGAGGAAGCATTCCAGTATCTTTCTAAAATGGACTTTATTTTTAGAAATTTTAGAGTTACATAAAAATTGGAAATAAGTATAGTGTTTTCATATACCCTAAACCCTACTGTTAATATCTTACATTATTATGATAGTTATTAGAATGAGAAACATATCATTAAATCCACTGTGTATTCAGATTTCCTTAGTTTTTATCTAATGTAAAAATTCTGTTCCAGGATCTGCACTTTAGGATATCACATTCCGTTCATTTGTCTTGTCTCTTTAAGGCTCCTATTGGCTACGACAATTCTCAGACTTTCCTCATTTTTGATGACTTTGGCAGTTTTGAAGAGTATTGGTCAAGTATGTTTTAGAATATCTCTTTTGGAATTTGTTTGATTTTTCTCCGTGATTAGACTGGGATTATAAGTTTGGAGGAGGAAGACCAAAATGTTAAAATGATCTTAGTTCATCATACCAAGGACATGTATTATCAACTTTATTTATCATAACTGATAGATAGCCTTCACTTCTTCCTGCCCCAACACTACAGATCAGATCAAAGTGAAAATTTAGGATCTTTCCAGGTCTTTTCTGAGCATGCATACTGCCCTGGACATGCACATGTACTTGGCTTTACAAATACCCCAGCCCTTTTGAATGCCCTAATTTCCCAAAAAAATTCTCTCCCCAGCTTTTCCTGCCAGGGTTTCACACTGCTTTGTTTGCATTGTTGCTTTGTTTGCTTTGTTGCTCCATTGTAATATTTTGCCCAACACGTGGGCAAGTTTATTTGCTTTAGAATATTTTTGAGGAATGATGGGTGTCTTCCATGAGTAAATTCTGAGTTAAGAGTAATAAAAACATGTATTTTGTGTCAGTTCTTTCATCAGCTTTCAATCAAGTCAAAGCAGAGAAATGCAATTCTTTCAAAACAGGTTCTGTTTTGTCTCTACAGAACCTGGGAATAGCAACCTACGACGGCAGTGCGGGCTGCCATGTCTAAGACTGACTCTGAACTGAAAAGGAGAATGTGGCAAGGGCAAGAAAAAATGTTTCAATGCTTTCTCATCATTATAAAATTGCCTTGGTCTGGTTTCAACATTTGCTTGGTTGCTGTAAACGTTTGACAATTTTTTATTATTCTGATAATGTTGATTCTGACAGTTTTTGCTTGATTTTTCCATGTTTCTTGGGAGTGATGGGACTATGAAGTTACCTATTCCATCATTTTTGCTGACCCCACTCTCATATATCTTTTTTTAGTAAGATGGCTATTCAAATCTTTTGCCCATTTTTTAAATTGGGTTGTTTGTTTTCTTACTGTTGAGTGTTAAGACTTCTTTGTTTATTTTGGACACCAGTCCTTTATCAGATATATATTTTGCAACTATTTTCTTCTGGTATTTAGCTTATCCCTTGATTCCCTTAAAGGTGTCTTTCACAGAAAGAAATTTTAATTTTAATGAAACTGAACTTATAAATTTTTCTTTAATGGATCATGCTTTTGGCCTTGTATCTAAACATTCATCACCAAACCAAGATTGGTGATTTTGTTTTTCTTATATTATCTTCTAGGAGTTGTATAGCTTTTCATTTTACATTTAGGACCATGGTTCATTTAGAGGTTATTTTTTGAAAGGTGTGAGGTCTTTATTTAGGTCAACATTATTGCATGTTGATGTCCAGTTGTTCCTGTATTATTTGTTGAAAAGAATATTCTTTCTCATTAAATTGCCTTTTTGTTTAAGGCCAACTGACTATTTTTATGGGTCTATTTATGGGGGGTCTCTATTCCATTGATTGTATGTCTATTTTTTCATCAATAACACAGTCTCTTAATTATATACCAATTATATACTCTATTATAACTTTATAGCAAGTCAAAAAAATCAGATAATGTGAGTTCTCCAACTTTGATCTTATTATTGTGTTGGATCTTCTAGATCCTTTGCCTCTCCATATCAATTTTACAATTAGTGTTTTTTTTTTAAATCTATAAATTACTTTCCTGAAGTCTTACTGGGATTGTGGTTAATCTATAATTCAAGATACAAAGATGTGATATCTTAATAATATTGAGTCTTCCAATCCTTGAATATGAAATATCTCTATATTTATTTAAAATTTTTTATTTCATCAGGATTTTATAGTTTTCCACAAATAAATTCTACACATATTTTATTATATTTCATTTTGGGTTGCAATACTGTTAGTAATGTTTTATTTAAATCTCAAATTCCAAATATTCATTTCTGGTATATAGGAAAACAAGTGAATCTGTATATTAACCTTGTATCCTGTGACCGTGGTATACTCACTTATTATTTCTGGGAGTCTTTTGTTGATTTTTAAAATTTCTTCATGAACAATCAAGTTTATGCTAATAAGAACAGTTTTTTTTTCTTCTAATGTATAGCTGTTAATCTTTTTGTTATCTTATTGCACTAGTTCCCAGTATGAAATTGAATAGGAGTGGCGAGAAATTATATATTTACCTTTTTCATGTACTTAGGGGAAAAACATCTAGATTCTCACACTCATGATAAATATGACATTAGTTGTAGAGTTTTTGTAGATGTTCTGTATAAAGTTCGGAAAGTTCTCCTTTATTCTTAATTAGCTGCAAATTTTTATGATGAATGGTATCCTACATCAATTGATATGATCATATAGTTTTTCTTCTGTAGTCTGTTCATGTGGTAAATTGCAATGATTTTTTAATTTGAACCAGTTATATATACCCAGAATAAATTCAACTTGATTATGATATATAATTCTTTTTATAGATTGTTGGATAAGATTTGATAATATTTTATTGAGGATTTTTGCAATTATATTCATAAGAGACATTGGTTTGTAAGTTTCCTTTCATGTTAAACCTTTATCTAATTCTGGTATTATATGATTATAATTATATAGAATTATATAAATAATATTACATATAGAATATATAAAATTATATACAGGATTATAATTATATATAGAATATATAAAATTTACTTAGAAATTTTTCCCTCTAGTTTTCCAGAAGATTATGATGAATCGGTATCACTTATTTCGTAAAAAATTATTCACTGGTAGATTTTTTTTCCTCTAAATTTCTATGGGATCTTTAGTGATGTATCCTCTTTTATTTCTGATATTTGTATCCTCTCTCTTTTTTTGTAATTTGTGTTCTCTTTTTTTCTTAGTCAGTCTAGCTAAAGGCTTATCAATTTTTTTATTTCATTGTTTTTTCTATTTGTATTTAAATTTGAGATATTTCTAGTGACCTTATCTTAAAGCTCACTGATCTTTTACTTGGTCATGTCCAGTCTGCAGATGAGCCTATCAAAGGAATTCTTCATTTCTGTTACTGGGTTTTGGGGCGCCTGGGTGGCTCAGTTGTTGGGCAACTGCCTTCGGCTCAGGTCATGATCCTGGAGTCCCTGGATCGAGTCCCGTGTCGGGCTTCCTCCTCAGCAGGGAGTCTGCTTCTCCATCTGACCTCTTCCTATCTCTCATTCTCTCTCTCTCTCTCAAATAAATAAAATAAAATCTGTTACCGGGTTTTTAGATTGTTAGAATTTCCTTTAGATTTTTCCATAGAATTTCAACTATCTCTCTTCATTGCCAATTCATTTTGCATACTGTCTACTTTTTTCAGTAGAGACTTTATTCATCATAATTATTTATATACTCCGTCTGATAATCCCCCAAACTGTTATATCTGAGTCTGGTTCATATGCTGCTTTAGCTTTTCAGAGTTTGTCTTGACTTTTAACATGCCTTGGAATTTTTATGTTGAAAATTGGACATGATTTATGGCATAATACGAACCTAGATAAATAGATCTTTACTGTGAGTTCATATGTTAATGTGGCTAGAATTGGGACTGTGTTTAACATTTCTGTATTTCTATATTTCTCTGTGTGCCAAAAACTTCAAATCCTCTCTCTTTTTCTTTTTCTTTCCTTTTTTTACTTCTTTCTTTCCTTCTCTTTTTCCTTCTTTCTTTCCTCCTTCTTTCCCTTTCCCTTCCCTTCCCTTTCCCACCTTCCTTCCTTCCTCCCTCCCTTCCTTCCTTCCTTCCTTCCTTCCCTCCTCTCTCTTTCTCTTTTCTTTTCTTTTTTTCTTTTTCTCCTGTTGTCTTTTGACTTCCTTAAGAGTTGCTCTTTACATAAACTTTCTATTTTTAGTTCATTCAGCTATTATTTAATGTTAATATACTGGAGTCCTGTCGGTATGATGATAAGGTGTGAGGGAGGGTGAGTGTTATATACTCTTCTGTATATATATATATATATATATATATATATATATAATTTTTAGTGGGCCTGTTTTCTTGGGCTATGACTTTCACAAGTGATTCTGAGCTTTTATTCTTCTCTTTTTAGGTGAGACCAGAAGTCTAGAAAGAAATGGAATCTAGAAAATGACTTTTCTCCAGGTGAAAAAGGATCTGGTAAAGTCTTTTCCTTGGAAAGTAGGCTTTTGTATGGAGAGTACTCTGGCCATATTTCACAGTGATTGCTCCCCGCCCTCGCCTTTCCTAAAGCCATGGGGGATCTCTCTTGGCTCTTCCCCTTGAGAACACAATGTTTCTTCAAGTAAAACTCATGGAACTGTGTCAGTCCTCTCCAAACTATCCTTCAGGTGTTCTCATTCTCATGCTAATTCATAATTAGCTAGCAGAAGTTCATCAAAATTACCGTGTATGTGTTCCTAGAAGTATATGTTTTCAGTTGCTTCTGATTAGGTAAGAAGATCTAGGTGTAACTCTGTATTTGCCTATTGTTCCAGATTTTGGAGTGGCTGGTTGCCCTGTGACTCACCTCAGTTTTCTCCCAAGTTCAAGAAAAGCACTTGATTTTTAGTTTGTTCAACTTTTTTCTAATTGTAAGGATGGGAGTAATTACTTCAAACTCTTCAAATGTTTGAGCTAAAACTGGAAGTTAGTATATGATTTTTTGAGGGATAAGAATAGGGCATGCTTTTTGTAGTTTTTTTCTGCTGTGGAGTGAGGTTTTAAATATTAGAGAAAGTATAAATGGATTAGAAATAGTGGCCTAAATGGCAAGGAATTTATTGGGTCCAGAGCAAGACTCTTGGTATTATTTCAATATTCATAGTTGCTAGCTTTCTTTCAATAGTTCAGCAATCTACATTGAATTTATACATCTTCTAACTGCATTACTGAAAAAATTTCTCAGTAAATATCATAAACCCAGAATTACATCAACAATAATCAGAAAGTGTACAGCTTTTGTTAATTTTCTTGGTTTAAACACATAACTTACATTTCTAACTCTACCTCGCAAAGATAAATAGCCTATAATATGTTTCATTATATTCATTTTAATTTCATGACTATGGGTGCCAAAACATAGAATAAAGATTTTATTATTGAAAGTGATATATCAGTGAACATAAAGGGAAATGAGTAAATGCGGTCATTCTAAATTTGGCCTAGTTCTCCCTTGCCCTAAGCAGTCCCTGCTCCAATAACATTACATACTATAAAGGGACCCATAATAATAGAAGGCTTGCACTTTCTTCATAGCCCATCATGTCATGTTGGGATCCTTTATTTTCACAGATACAAAAGCTGTTTGGGGATTTCTATGGTAATGCTATAAAGATACTCAAAATCTGAATATGAATTTAAATGCTATGTGGGTGTTTTCCAGGATAGCAGTAGAGTAATGCTGTGCCTTAATTCAAATCTTCTCTAACAATGGCAATGTGTGGAGAGCAGAAGGGTGTGTGTGGGTGGGTGTGTGTGTGGGTGGGTGTGCATGTGGGGTCAAGTTCCTAAAGAAAGAAGCTGATATGTTAGAAACTGAGTAAAACAACAGATAAACATTTAGGTAAACAAGGAGTTATAACTAACAAATTTATACTTAATTTAAGGATTTATATTGAAAATACAAATTTATTTGTTTGCCAAACCTGAAGACTGGTGTGGATCAAATCTGAAAAATGTGTTCATATAATTTTTCATTTAGTTTTTAGGAAATAAAACTTAAAAAAAATTTTAACCCTCTTTAAAGGCATATCTTAAAGAAAAATTGAATATATATATATATATATATAGAGAGAGAGAGAGAGAGAGAGTATGTGCCCAAATTGATTAATACATACTTTTGTGCATATGAATTTAATGGTTGGATAACTGAAATTTCCATTCTCATCTTGCTGGCTGTTCGCCTGCTAGTACACAGGTGAACCTAAATATACCCAAGGTAAAGCGTTTCTGATTTTCAAAGAGTAGGAGGGAATATCAAGCATTATTAGGTGAGTTTTACTAGCTTAGATGGGCAACTTTTTGAATAGCGAAAAAGCCTGTGTCATAGGAGAGACTTATCAAATTATCTTTTGATATTCATTTGATTTAGGAGTATCAGCTGAAATCAAAAGAAAAATTATTTTAAATATAAAATAAGAAGAAATGGATAAAGATATTACAGAATACACAAAAGGTTAGAACCTTCTAAAAGGCAAAATATGCAAATGATATAATCCGATAAAAAACGTACACAACTCAACACCAGAAAAAGCCCAAACAATCCAATGAAAAAAATGGCAGAGGACCTGAACATATATTTTCCCAAGGAAGACGTACAGATAACCAATACCAATGGACACATGAAAGGATGCTCAATATCACTTATTATCAGGGAAAAGCAAATCAAAACCACAGTGAGATATCACCTCACACCAGTCAGAATAGCTAGTATCAAAAAGATAAGAAAAAGCCAGTGTTTGCAAGAATGTGGAAAAAAGGGAACCCTTTTGCACTGCTGGGGGGAATGTAAATTTGTGCAGACACTACGGAAAGCAGTATGGAAGTTCCTCAAAAAATTAAAAATAGAACTATCATAAGATCCAGTAATTCCACTCCTGGTTATTTACCCCCCAGAAATGAAAACACTAATTTAAAAAGATATATGCACCTGTATGTTTATTGCAGCATCATTTACAATAGCCAAGATACAGAAGCAACCTAAGTGTCCACTGAGAGAAGAAAAAATAAAGAAGATTATACACACACACACACACACACACACAAAGGATATTGCTCAGCCCTAAAAAATGATGAAATATTACCATTTGCAACAATGTGGATGGACCTAGAGGATATTATGCTAATCATATGATTTCACTTATATCACACACAAATATCATATGATTTCACTTATATGTAGAATCTAAAACACAAAACATATGAACGGTCTCTTAAATATACAGAACAAACTATCAGTTGCCAGAGGAGAGGTGAGTAGTGTATGTGGTAAAATATATAAAGGGGATCAAGAGGTACAAACTTCCAGTTATAGAATAAATAAGTAATGGAGATGAAAAGTACAGCATAGGAAATATAGTAAATAATATGGTAATAATGTTGTGTGGTGACGAATGATGATTATAGTAATGGCAGCAATTGTTGAGAAATGTATAGAATTGTTGAATCACTAAGATGTGCACCTGAAGCTACTATAACATTGTATGTCAATTATACTTCAATGATAAAAATACATAAATAAATAAAAATAAAAAGTCAAATTAATTTCAACATGAAGGTGAAGGTGGCAGGTTTTTTTTTTTTTTAAGTACTAATAGTTAAGGAGCACATAAAATAAAAATAGGAAGCAAAGATAACTTCAAAAATATTTTTAATATCCTAAGTATGTGAAAGGATCCTAGAATGTAGGAGAGAATTTTGATAATTCAATATACGTTCTTGAGAATTTTAAATATGACATAAGTTGAAGAAGAGTTTTCTTTTCCTGTCTTGGGTTATTAACCCTAGATCACTGTAACATATTTTTGTTGGAGAAATATATTTAAACAAAGTTTTGCCTACATGTCATATGTTTTAGTCTGGGTTTTTTTGTTTGTTTGTTTTGCTTTCAGGGTTTTATTTTGTTTTGTTTTATAACTTATTAAGCGTGGCCTGAATTGTTAAGTCTTTCCACTTCCATTTTTGTCTCTTTGAGCCTGATCTTAGCAGTAAAAAACAGTGTGCTTTAATGCAGTGTATTAATATAGAGCTTTTGAAATACAAAGCTGCTCAAAAAAAGTAAGAGCAGCTTGCTCAAATCAAAACAAAATGTCAAAAGAATCTATCTTGTGAGATTCAAAGCTATTCCTCTATTTCAGACATATTTTCTAATTTTCTTTTAGTTGTGGGAGATCATGACTTCATTTTCCATCCAATAATTTTTACTGGTTTACTGGTTTTCCTTCAGGAAAAATGGGGGTGGCATTGGGAAGGGTGATATTGAGGGCAAATGAGATACTCTAAATAAAATAATGAGGAATTCTATGAAATTTGACCAAATAAAAATCTTTGATTCCACACAGATGGTCACTATATATCTATACCTTCATTTTTCTACCATGCATGAATAGAACACTCTGATTAATTCCACATTACTTCATGGATGTTATATCTTATAACATCCATGGTGTTGTTGCCTATTGAAAAAATGCCTATCAAAAGCACAAGAATAACTTTTTTCACTTGATTATTTTTTTGAACCTTTAAAGTAGATGAAGACTGGGATGGTAGATATTGAAACCAATGCTGCTGACTGGTTTCAACCTTCTCCAACCTTGCTACGCAATCCAAGATTCTTTGAGAGAGAAACTAGAGATGATTCTATATAAAGTCTTCAAAATGGACTCACATAAATAGTCCTTTCAAAGCGACAAAAAATAAAAATTACAGATTGAAGATACTTAATCTTTTTAACTCTTTAAAATCCCTGGAGCTGGTTTACTGACAACAAAAAGGTTTGGTGTTACATGTTTTTGTAGCTTCTTATTTCCTCCCTAAAATGAAATAGTTTATTTTTCTGGGGCTAAAGTGATTAATTTGATTTAAGAAAATTTTATTTGAATTTTGATGATTTATATTGATATATTTTCTATGATACTAATTTCTAAGTCTAGGCATTGTTCATACTTGTTTTTTGAACAATGATTTCCTGCTGTCATTAATGATTTGTATAATTGTTCACCAACAGTTTTATTTCTAAGATGTGATAATAGCTTTCTCTCTGAGCTGGGTTCTTTACTGGTCATCTGACTTAAAGTATAATTACTGGACATTTAAAAAAAGTTTCAAAGGGTATACTTTTTTCACTATAGTGTCTAAATGTTTTTCTTTAGCACCTCTAATACTCTTAGCATTTTTATAGTTTTTGCATTAGCAGATATTTATAGAGTCTCAGCTTTGTGCAATCATTTTTTTTCCTAGAACTTAGTGTTTTGATAAAGATGAATATAACTTGATTCCTGCCTAGAAGGATCTTAGAAATCTGTGAGCAAAATTGAACTATAGTATTATTAGACAATGAATATTATCAGCATTGTGTACATATCAGATTTCTAAATCTGGACAGTAGCATAAGAGTGTTTTATTTATGTGTTTATTATTCATATTTTGAGCTACTGTTTAGAAGTTTTCTAATCCTTATGGAAGTTGCAAAAATTATATTTTGAACATCTGTATATCTTACCTGGGTGCACCATATATAAAATTTTGCCCATTTTGTTTGCTTTATTTCTTCTCTCTCTCTACCCATCTGCCACTTCTGAAGCATTTAAGAATAAATTGGAGAAAGACAAAATTATTCACATAAATAATTGAGCGTTTATCTCCTAGAAACATGATCACTCTCCTCATAACCACAGCACAATTATCATGCTCAGGGAATTTAACATTGATATAAAATTGTCATCTAATATACACCCATATTCAACTATCCCCAATTATCTGAATGTTCTCTTTTTTAAGCTATTTTTTAATCAAGATTTAATCAGCAATCACACATTGCATTTCATTGTCACCTCTCTTTAATCCCCTCCAGTCCAGAACAGTACATCAGCCTTTTGTCTGTATAACACTGGCATTTTTGTAGAGTTCAGGCTAGTTGTTTCACTGACTTTTTCACTCACTTTGGATTTGTCTGATTTCGATTTGGGTTAAACAATTTTTTTAAAGATTTTATTTATGTACTTGACAGAGAGCAAGAGAGCACAAGTAGGCAGAAAGGCAGGCAGAGAGAGAGGAGGAAGCAGACTCCCCGGTGAGCAGAGAGCCCGATGCGGGGCTCGATCCCAGGACCCTGAGACCATGACCCGAGCTGAAGGCAGAGGCTTTAACCCACTGAGCCATCCAGGAGCCCCTGGGTTAAACAATTTGAAAGAAAATGATATTGTTGTGTTCTCAGTGTGTCACATTTGGGAGTATGATGCACGACTGAAAAGCTGTGCTGGGTGTGAAATGTTTAGTGGAAATGTATCCATGAGCTTTGGGAGGCAAGAGAGTAAGTAGATTGAGGGGTCATGTTTGATTCAAGAGATAGAATGATGCACATTACTGAGTTATTTGGCCCCGTGAGTACTTGGATGGAAAGGATATACTCATGGAAGAACAACATTTAAGCCAACGCTGAAATAGCTAAATGGCTGAAATCCACACAAGCCAAAGTGAAAAGTGCATTGTAAACTTTATCAACTTCTGAGCTGGATTAATTTTTTCTAACTAAACCCACTGAGATGGACTGGACTCTCCTTATCATTGACATCCTAATTCTGGTATTTTGATAATTACTGAGTCAAGACATTTAACACAAATGTTTTCTTCTCCTACCTGCTCCCAACATCTGGAAGTTGTAGCTAGTTTTAAGATAAAATGGTTCAAACTCAGAACAAAACTAGAAAAGAAAAAGCTAGAGGGTGAATGGGTGGGAATTGTTGTTTTGTATATTTGCTGACAAGAAATTATAAATAATTTGAGAAAATGAAATCAGTGCTCTAGTAGTGCCCATATTAAAAACAACATTAATATCAACACAACTAAAAACCAAAGCTAAACCTCTTTGAATTTACAACCCTTTCCACCTAGTCCTGATACCTTTTAGAGTACAACTTCTCAGAACAGTTGTCTGTAACTGTCACTTCATTGCCCTGCATTCTCTCCTTGCTCTACCCAGTTCTTTATCTATAGCATTTCTCTAAAACTGTTGTACTCACAATATTCAGTGACCATCCTCAAATGACCAATAGTCATTTCTCTGTCTTCATTTTACCCAACTTTTCAGCAAATGATGGTTGAATATACCTTCCTACTTGAAATGCATTGTTCTCTTGACTGTTGTGACACAATGTTTTATGGTTTTCTTATTTCTTCATTCACAACTTTTTCCTATACTCCATTTTTGGCACCTTTCTTTCTGCTTTGGAATCTGCTACTGATCTCCACCACTATAGCTATTATTCTACTCCAAGAATAATCATCTCAGCCTTGGATGCTATGATGGACTCTTGTGCCAAACATATCCTTTCACTCCCCTAATTAAATCCCTCAGAAGATAATACATAAAATGTAAAATAAATCCAACCTCCATCAAGATCTTATAAGATCTAGCATCCTTCCACTACACCATCATATTACCATGTATGTTCATCAGGGTTCTCCGGAGAAAGAACAGAAGGTGATAGATGTAGACAGATAGATGATGATAGATAGATAGATGATAGATAATAGATATGAGATTTATTATAGGAGTTGGCTTATGTGGTTACAGAGGCTGAGAAGTCTCACAATCTACCATCTGCAAGCTGAAGAACCAGGAACGTTGGTGATATTATTAAGTCCAAAGCCAAAGGCATGAGAACCAAGGGAGTTGATGGTGTGGGTCCAGTAATTTGAAGGCCTGAGAAGCAGAAGCTCTGATTTCTGAGGATAAGAAAGGATGGACATTCCAGCTCAAGAAAAGAAAGAGTAATCATCCTTTTTATTTTATAGGGCATCCTCATTAGATTGGATGAAACACACTCACATTGATGAAGGCAGTCTTCACTATCATTAGATATTGATAGTTAATCTTTTCTGGAAACATCCTCATAGACACACCTGGAGATGATGTTTTACCAGTTATGTGGGTATCCCTTAAGCCAGTCATGTTGACATATAAAATTAACCACCATGCTCTGCTTACAACACCAATGGCCTTTTTCTCCCCCAAGTACTCAAACCTGTTCTAAATCAGAGCCTTCATACAAACTACATACAGAGAACTGTATCAAGTTCCTGCTCAGAGCTTCTCAAAGTCATCTCCTTCTTATAATCCAGTTTACCATAACTATTATTTTGTCAGAAAGACCTGCACTGACTACTTAATCTGAAGTATCTACCAGGCCCTGTCTTCAATATTTTATATGTAACACTTAATTTAATCCTCCCAATTGGCCTTCAAAATACTTAAGATTCTTGTCCCCATTTTACAGATTGGGAAACTAACATCAGGGCAGGTAAAACAGTTTTCCAAAGTGGTAAGACTAGCCAGCAACTGAACTGGGATTCTCTATGAGACAGATTCCTCAATATTAACTCCTAACTATTGTTAAACTGTTGCTCATAACTGCTATCATTCCCTTTTCTTTGTTCATTGTAGCATTTAGACTATCTAAAAAATCTCATGGTCTTGCTTATTTACTGTTCACTGCTTATTATTTATTAAATAATCTCCATGACAAATTTTCAATCTTTTTTAGTACCTTACCCTACCACCTAAAATAGTCCTGGAACAAAGAAATTACTATGAAGGTGACTGATGAATGGGTCAGAGAGTCCATAGACAGGAAGAAACCTCAATTTAAACATAAAGAAGATACCTGTTGTCAAATTTAAAAGTTTTAGGTATGCTGATTAGATGACAAAGAAGGAATCTGGGAGAACCTCTGTGTTTTGGTTAAAAAAAAAGTATAATCAGAATGTTTAGCTAGGCTGGCTCCACATTACATCTCAGCTTCATTTTTGTCACAAGCACAGACCAGCATCTTTCTTCCACTGTAGCACCTGTGAGCACTTGGGCTGGCAATTGGATTAAGTGAGTTTCATCTGAAATAGAAAAATGACTTCTAATAATAACACCTTTTATTTGTTCAGCATTCTATATCTTAACATGTTTTTTACATGCAATCTTATTTACTCCTCATAATAATTATTGGAGATAGACTTTATTATCCTCACTCTAGAGATATGAAATGGAGACTTAGTCAAATTAAATCATCTGTTAAACTTGTTGGTATGTGATGTATCTGGGACTCGAAGTTAGATCATCTGTTGGCAAGTTCTGCATTTTTGTCTTTTTAATTGTAATAGAATTGCTCCTCTCTTGAATAATTTCTTCTTTATTGTTTTCACCTAAGATGTGTCTTCATAATATCATTAGTGAAAGCATGTAGGCATCTTTTAATTTGTTTTTCTATTTCATTAATTTTGCTTCTGTTCCTAATGAATTTTGGCTAACTTTTTGGTTGCAAAGTCTTGTTAAATGAAATTGATCATATAATAGAATAAATATATTAAATTACATTATTATAGCCTCATTTTAGAGAGTAAATTTGATGGAGCAATCCATTTCTTGAATAATGTACTAAGGTATAATATGAGACTATAAGAAAGTGAAAATTGAATCTTTGTTTAAAAAGATAACATGATGCAGTGGATTCTTTGGCAATAAATTTTCTCAAAATATGCACATTTGGGAACAAAAAATGAAATATTGAAAGCAGAACACTTGGAAAAGCAGGTATAAGATTATATCTTTTGATGTAAAAAACTGTGTTATGTCCTTCTAATTCCAAGGAATTAGACAAAGACTTTTAAAGTGGAGCCATACATATTAAAATTTTATGATACAAAGATTTGCTGATTTTTAGTCCCCAGTTTAAGTGAAAGACCCTCTGCTTGAACGGTAGTGATTGCAGCAGCAAATTAAATCTGCACATCTTTCTGCATCTTATCCCCAAGGTAACTGTGTCTATACTATGTACCACCTAATTCTATGTTATAGGCATCATGATAACATAAGAGTAGCTGTAGGAATAAAATACAGAGTTTTAATTCAGGCAAACCTGAGTTAATTTGAAAACCACTTCTGTCTTTCAAGTTCACTGACTCTGAACCAGTTCCTTAACTTCACTGAGCCTGTTTCCATTCATAAAATGGAGATCATAATACCATTTTAAATGATTCCTATGAGAATGAATTAAATAATGAAAGTGGCATGTGATGTGCTTGGAATAGTAAGTATTCTATCAAAGAAAACCAAGTCAGCTCTCCTTGTCCACCAACTGCAATGTATCACCGTAAACTAAGATGGGCTTTCTGGTCAGGAAAGCATTAAATTAAGTTAAAAATAAAAATCAAAAAAAAAAGGAAAGCATTAAATTTAAAAGTTAAAAAGAGGTTTTCATCTGTTTATTTACCTATCCATAGATCTGTTATTGTATTTATCATCTCTCCATATAAGTTCTCATAATAATGGAAACTTCTTTCAAATGAAATTTTAATCAAAATACTAGTATGTAAATACAGTGTAAATACTCTAATTGACAACTGGTTTCCCCAGAAACCACTCCACAGACCTGCATGGCACTGTGCAACACAGTTTGCAAATCTCTAAGCTAAATAAGCCTTATAGGCCCTACATCCATCACAAAAGAGCAAAACTTTGCAATTTTAGTTTTTTAGATTTCTGCTTGTGGATACAACTAAACTCCACATTATCAACAATGGCTCAAATTCTATTGGCCTAGTCACCTAACATTTTAATGAAGAATACTGATACTCTCTCCAAATGAATTTTTGTCGACATCCAGGAATAAATTACATTTGATAATTACATGGGTATTCTATTTTTTAAATAATAAATCATATTACTGTATATACATAGTTAACACTGCTGCATTATATATTTGAAGGTTGTTAAGAGTAGATCTCTGAAGTTCTCATCACAAGAAAAAAAACTGTAACTATGTGTGATGATGGTAAACTCATTGTGGTAATCATTTTGCAATACATACATGTATCAAATCATAATGTACACCTTAAGCTTACACAATGTTATATGTCAATTATATCTCAATAAGACTGGAAAAATAATAAAATAAGAAATCTATACAGTTTCCTTCCACATAACACCTTAATGTTTCCTAGCTGCTTTAGACCACTCTGCTTCTGTTTAAGAGACATTTGATGGCTTTTGGTGGGGAGGGGAAGATAACGTCTAGAACAAAGATACCATTGCTTTGATAAAATCCGTGTTTTTAAGTCCCATGAAGAGTAACTTAGTCTTTGTCACAAGAGAAAAGACTTTTTTTAGAAACCTCAAAGTTAGGTTTTGGTATTAATAGCCAATTCTAAATCCATGTATCATAGAGTTATAATGATCAATGAGTGGGAAGAATAAGGCTTTAATCTGGAGGAAGTCCCTAGTAGAAAGGATCAGGAAGAGAGAAGAGAGACAGCAATCCTAAAGATAAAAGTGTAGAAACATTCAGATTAAGTCCAGTGTTCCATTTCCATGGCTGTATCCTTGGGACACTATAAACTTTCTAAGGAAATCTGTGTTCATCATGGCTTCATGGCCTCTATGTCATGAGAAGAGTAGAGAACCAATTTCTAATAGGTGAGTCTAGGTGGTATCTCTGGGAAAACTCAGAATCCTGAACTCCTCAGAATGGTGCAGTGAAGACAGTCCAGAGTTCCTGTACTTTTTGGTGTTTTGGAAGTGTGAAGAAAGCCAATCAACAAGAAATTTGGGTTTTGGGTTAGGAGGACATCAAGTGAGGGCACTTCCAACTGGAGAAAATGGCAATGCCCATGGTTATGAAAATAAGCATAAGCATGGAATATTAGGTGAGCCAAGCTATATACCAGAAAATGGAGCAAAGATAGACCCTGGAGTTCATGGGCCAAGTAGAATGAAATATCTCACCCAAGGCTATCATGGAATCCATGTCCCTTCCCTGATTTTAGAATGCACGAAATTCTGAAGAAAAGGTTAATAGCAAGGGATGAAATTAAGGCAAAAAAATTTCAAAATGGACTGAATGTTTTCCCCCTAGTTCCTGAACTGTGAAGTAGACAGTGACTTGATTATTTCTGACAAATCACTTGACCATACTGAGTATCTTGGAATAGAACGGCGTAAATGGTTTGCTGAAGGTAGCCTGAAGCTAAGAAGTTGTACTCTTTTCAGGAAGTAGAGAAAGTTATATTTTAAAAAAATCTGAGACAAAGTATGTAAAATTTTGTTACACTGTACTCATGAACTCACCTTCTTATCTTATTGCTTTGCTAACACAATATTCTCCTATTGGGGATCAGCATTGCCTAGGTAGAAATCAGTCTCCCACTAGTCATCAGTGTGGAACCGACCAGTACAGTCACTCACTAAGTGAGAGTCAATACTAGTATTAGGATTAGATAAAGCTGTTAGGGGACTCTTTAGCACTGTGGAAAGGAAGGAATACCTATCTTTTTTTTTTTTTTCAGGTTACATTTGGATGAAAGGGTCTTCTGGCAAGGGTGCTCATGCACAAAGTTCATAGAACGTATTGAAACTCTTCCTTTAAATTTTCTTAATCATAGCCCTATTGCTTTCTCCTTAGGACCCAGGTGTGAATCCATTAATCTACAAGATGAATTTAAGCCATTACCACCACATTCAGAGCTATTACTTCTCTCCAATAACCAAACTTTCTGGATAACATTCATCATGCCTGCCTTTTTTCCCCCAAGATGAGTTTTTCCTGGGGGTGTCCTTTAGACTTCCCAAACCATCTTGCAAGTTAGTTAGACATGGAACCTAGTTAGATTTAAGTATTTCCATTCCTCCTTGGTGTTCAGAGATACAAACAACATCATTTTTCAATCTCTGTATGACAGTGGTGTATGATGGTATATGAAGAAGAGCCCTGGACATTGAATCAGAGAACCCACACTTCTTCCATGATCTTCTATCTATGAGCAGTGTGACATCTGAAAAATCATCCATCTCCCTGAACCTTAGTGTTTTCATATAAAAGGAATAATTATAATGACCTGCATTCCCTATAGATTTAATGAAATAACATGATCACAAATTATGTGAACATACTTTGCAAAGTGATATACACATAGGAATTTTTTTTTTATAACTGACCTTAGCTCACAGCATCCCTCCCTCATATGTGATCAGAAATCATGGCCAAAGCAAACAGATGTTCTTCCTAAGGACTGATGGAGTTTACCATATTTTATCAGATCAAAAAAATGTGTATACTTCAATATAACTCACATATAATTCAATTTTATAACAGGTGATTTTTTTTCTACTTCCCAAATTTTGGTTCTTCCACTTAAACTTCTGTACACATTCCACAGTAAGTAGGAACAAAAGAAAATATCTCTGTTGTGGCTTAAAACAGATAATTATTCTAAATATGTTTTCCCTGCAATTTGAACATTCATGAGCAACAAGACTACTGAAATCCAGCTAAGCATTGTGATAGCTTTTTAAAAGTAATATTACTAGGCAGTATTATAGTGAGTCTTAGTTCTGCTTGGAATACTACATTTGCATGGGGTTTTTCTATTGAAATGGAATGTGTGCACATTACAATTTTTTTCCACATTAGAGAACAGAACATTCTGCCTCATTTTCATCTGCTTCACATCCCATCAATGCACAGAGATCCTACTGACTTAAGAAAAGAATAATCCATGAGGTACTGCATTAGATGAACTTTGTCAAGATAGGCCTCAACTTTAAAAGACACTACTCCAATGTTTCTTTGCTACTGTGTCTGTCCTGTAATGTTTATTAGTAAAGAAAGGGTTTTAGCATAAACCATGAAGTTTTCAATCCATTTCTAAGAAGAGATATTTCCTATATTACATCTGTAAACTGATTGGCTTCATCAATTTCATGGTAAGTTATAAAATTGCTAGATATAATCACTCTATTCTGATAGTTTGACCACATCGCCGTACACACAGAAGGCTCATTTGCTTATATTCAAAATGTCAAAATTGCTACTACTGGAGGTGTGGTAGATTAAAAAATCAAAGCCATACTCATGACTTCCTATATATGTCCTTTGTCCTGATTTTGTAGCTCCTCTCCTCAAAAGATGGAGTCTTGTCCCCCCTCCTCTTAAATCTGAACTGGCTTTGCGGCTAGCTTTGGCCAGGAAACTGAAGCAGGAATGATATGCTATTTCCAAGCCTAGTCCTCAAAAGAGATTGAGCATTTCTGCTCACTAACACTATCCAACTAATATGTGAATAAGCTGCGAATGCTGGAGAATGAGAGGTGACTGGAGTACAGCTGAGTTAACTTAGCTTAGACCATGTTGGACCAGCCAGTTCCCAGTTGACCCATGAGCTGACTGCTGTTGCATGAATGATCCTAGCCAAGACCAGTAGACCCGACAAATCAACCAACTCACACACTCGTGAGCTACATAAAGTAGTTGTTACAAGCCACTGAGTTTTGAGATATTTTATTACGTAGAACAGATAACTGATATAGAAGGAATAATACTTTATCTAGGGAAAGTTCTTCCTCAGAGTCCCCAAACCATGACTGAAATTTCATTTTCTCTAGGAAATTTATTAAAGTCAAGAAAAAACTTTGAAGATTTGGCAAATTTAAGTATGAAAAAATAGCAATAAGGATGGTAATTTATATATTCACTCTGAAACTAGTCAATATTAAAATGGCACTTAAACTGATTTATGTTAGCTTATGAAATAATAACATGACAGGAAAAGAGCAGGGTGAAAAAGCTGACCCATTTTTGCACAATATTGTCTTTGCACAATAAATTGCTAAGAGGTAAGAATACTCTTAAAATGAATTTTTTTATCTTTAATGTAACATGTCCACTTAGAACTTTGGCCTGTTGTTTTGGATTAACAGGCAAAATGTTATATCTTACCTAAGTACATGGATCTGTTTTCAAATGTTCATGCCATTTAGGCAGGGGGCTCAGGTGGCTGATGGAAAATTGCAAATGTTCATTCTATGAGCGCTTCCTCCCATAGTTTGCTGAAGACAAAGTCTCAGTGTACGAGTCTGGGAGTTTATAAAAGGGCCAGTGAATTACAATATTTTTTAGAGAAAATTATCTAATAGTGCATAGAATCTGCATTATACATGCCTCTTGTCCTCACATGACTATGTATGAAGAGATAATGATGTGGTTGTTGATTATGATAATGTTAGTTGATTTTGATAATGATGTGATACATTCTTACACAAGAAGGAATGAAAATTTGGCTGCTAAATTTAACACTAATGAAGCCATAGCAGTCATGGTTCACAAATCCTGGTGACTTGAAGGGAAAAAAAGTTACTAACAATCCCTTCATTGCCTTGGAACTTTCTTAACATAATTGATCTCCTGTATAAAACTGGCTATCTGAAGAACTGATGAAGAGCAATTGCATCTAGTTATATTCTCATGAGCTAGTATCAAGAATCCACTTTTTTTTTTAAAGTCATTATTATTACCTGAGAGCTATTCCTTGAGAGCTTGCACATAATGGCTCATTTGCAATAGCTTTGGGAGAAGGGGGGCTTTGTGAGACATCTCTTCTCATCAGATATTTTAGTCCATTGTGATCTTTTTTCTCAGTTGATGGATATTATGAAAGACTGAGTGAAAGGACTAACAGAACAACCCCTAAAAATATCTTTTGTCTCTGAAAAGACATCCTGATGTGAAAACAAGATAGTGAATGCCCTGAATAAAATGTGCTTAAATTAGGCTATATCTTGATGAAGCAAGATCATCTGACTATACAGTATTGTGAAATGCATCAATGACTGACGAGAATTTAAATATGTCTTCACTTTCTGAAAATGTATAGCAATCGTTCTCAGCAGGGGGTGATTTTGTCCTTGCAGGGCACATTTGGAAACATCTGGAAGCAGTTTTGATTGTCATGTTGTGGGTGCCACTGGAATCTAATGGGTAAAGGCTATTAGGTTAGATGCTGCTCAACACCTGACCATGTAGAGGACAACCCCCACAACAGTTATGTAGTCCAAAATGCCAATAAACTACTGTTGAGAAATCCCAATTTAGAACATACATTCTTATTCAATGCAAATTCCACATCTTCATTCTAGCCTGACAGACTTCCACATTCTAAGGAGGAAATATACAATGCTGAGTCAACTCAAGAATCAAGCTTTCTGTTTTCAAATCCTAGTTATACTAGTTAGAATGTGTATTACCTTGGACAGATTATTTATCCTCTCTGTCCCTTAGTTTTCTAATCTGCTTTATCTGAATAATAATAATGAATAATGACTATTTCATAAAGGTATTGTGGTAATAAAATAATTTTAAGTCAAATGCATAAAAGTGCCTGGAACATAATAACCACTCAGAAAATAATCATTATTATTATATTCAAATAATAAAAGTTGGTGAAAGGTATAAATAACTTTGTAGTGGATATTTGTATCATACTTGAACTTGTTTCTCTATGAGGGTTCAAAGTGAACCTTAGATGTTGTAATGATGATGAACAACTGTCTATTTATTTCACATATTCAATGATAAATGCAACTTGAGTTCACTTTTTAAAGATAATTAAATTTTTATTGTTACACAGGAGTATAATTACACAAACAAATGTGAAGATTACTGCAAATCTCTTTTTTGGAGTTAAGAGGGTAACAAAGAAATATGTAACAATAAGTATATGGGTTTGGTTCAATAAGAATTTATTGAGTAACTTCTACATAAGAGTCTGGATGCTTTTTGGAAAAGATGGAGGGTTGTTCAATTTCTAGGCTCTTTGCTTGACAGAGCTCTGGCAAAGTCAGAGTTATGCTTGGAGAGAACTCTGAGCACAGACAGTGTTGGGGACATTGATGAAATGTATGGCTGATGTCTGTGGAGAAATTTCTACAAGAACTGGGTCTTGTTCTAACAAAGCATATACAACATGTGGCATTGGCTTGGATCCTGGCAGTTGGTGACAAAGTAAGCGTTAGAGGAGTCTGTAGAAATGGTGACCCATGTGCAACAGAATATTTGATAACACTGTTTCCTGTGATAGCATAGAAAACAAGCAATATAGTTAATAAACTTACGGCTTTAAGGGCAAAGGCTGAGGAATGAGTAGTACTTGCTAGAGTGCCTTGGTTACGTTACTATTGATTGCATTTAAAAAGAATCTCAATAGAGACCCATGTAATTAATGAGTAAGTCTCTACCATTACTCTTTTGTTCAAATTCGTAATCTTCATATGAAGTATTCTCTGCTTCCTAGTCTCTTAACTATTAATCTTATTTCTATTAATAATCTAATTTCCTTTTCACTCTCAGGGAAAATAATCTATCAAATATGCCAATTATTGCCTCACATCAACTGCTTCCATATATATTACATATAGTACTCTTTAGAAAGTCATACTATAATTTGGTTTCTGCTTACCTTTCCTATTTTCCACTGTTTTCCCACATACGATCCACCCTTCAGACACAATAAACTCTTTTTGTTTCCACAGCTCCATGTCTATACAGGAGAAATTTCCATGGTTTGAAATTGCCCTCAGTTTTGTCTGGAGGATAGTAGCCACTTAATAAATACCTGTAGACTTATATGATGAATTAATATATGGATATAAAGCTCAAAAGAGGAAACTATTATCTCATTAAAAATATCAGTCAGGCCATAGAAAACTTTGAAATAGCTCAACTTTTAATGTTTATGTATATCATGTAGGATCTTGTTAAAATGCAGATGTGTTGTGGTGAGCACTGTGTATTGTAAGACTGATGAATCACAGACCTGTACCCCTGAAACAAATAATATATGTTAATAAATAAATAAATAAATAAATAAATAAATTTGCATTTTGTAATTCTCTGGTATTTGATTTAGTTTGGTTTGGTTTGGCTGGTCTTAAAATCCTTCAAAAATGTAAAAGCCAGTCTATCTCACAGATTGTAGTTTGTCAACTCTGACATATACTTCTATTTATTAATTTGGAAAATAGACAAGTAAAAACATTTTGATATGTTTTTTAGAAGTGTGGGTAGTGTTGATTTGTTTCCTGGAAAATTACAGGTGTGTGTTTTAAAAAAAAAATGCAGATTCCGATTTAGTAGACCTGGAGCAGGCATAGTGAGATGATTTCCCAGCTACAGCTCTCAGGGCTACAGCTCTCTCTAAGAGCTGTTAGTCCACAGATCACATTTGGGTTAACAAAGTCTTAACAATAGAACCTCCCATAAAAGTAGGAAAGGAGTATAGGTAAAGGAACAACATTAACAAAGGCACTGAGATAGAAAATTATTAGTCAGTCACATTAGCTATAGTGGATTATTTCTATTTTGTGGTCACTTAGGTTTTCTAGAGAGGAACTTTAGACAATGATGCTGGAAGGATAAGGCATGGCCATATTATATAGGATCTTGAAAACCACAGTGAGAAATGTGTACCTAGTTAAGCTGCCGTGACAAGTATTTAACTTTTTTTTTTTTGAGTAATGGAACTAGAGCTGTAATGTGTATGTGTGTGCATGAGAATGAGAATTTACTTTGGTTATCTGGATTGTGAAAAAATAAGGCAAAAAGAATTTTGGCATACTCTCAAAGATAAGTCGGACATAACGGCACCAGAGGGAGAAATTGCTGAAATTCAGTATTGATGGTTAGTAACACAAGAGTATTTTCAAGTCACTGCAATGCAATCTGTGAAGCCAATGTAGCACTTCCCCTCACTGTTTCCTATCATGAATTTGATTCAATAAAATACCAGTTTGGTTTATATTTGGTTCCAAAAAATAGCATATATTGTTTTTGTACCTGTTTCATAGAGAAATATGTAGATTTAGTTCCTGCTTGGCCTAGTTGGCTGAATTAGAAACAAACAAGCATATAAACAAACAAATTAGCATAAAACCTAATTCAGTTAATGGCCTGGTAAACAGTGTCACAATTGCTTTGGTTAGGGGTAAAGAGCTCAACAAATATCTTGAGTTTATTTCAGCTTTTAATTTACTTTTTGGTTGAATCACTGAATACAAATGCTGGATGGAACATCCAGAATGAATTTGGAAGCATTCAAGTATACAATGCTAAACTCCAAAATCTCTGGACTGAGACTGGTTAACTTGTGGGAGCTTATCTAGTGGCTGTAGTTCAGCAGGGAAATCTCAGTGGTGTTTGTGATTCAATATGTGTATGTCCATCAGGAAACATGCTCACTAGAATTTGCTTAAGCTGTGTGGGTTGGCAAATGAAGGGAACCTGAGGGGTTGGCATCATATAATATCCCACAATCCCCAGCTTGTACTGTTTATTTGCAAAGTAAATCAAAGTACTTTTCAAATGCAGCTAAAGCCAAACTTATCTATTTGATGATTCTCTGAAAACTTCAACAGGAAAAAATGACAGTGGAAATCACCTTTACAAGGTTGTTTGCTTTGTTACAGGAAGACAAAGATTAATAGATTTTTTTATGTACATGTGAACATTAGTTGGACCTGATACTGAAAACAGAATCAGGATGCATACAGTTGATTGCTATAGACTGAATGCTGATGTCCACCCCCAAAATTCATGCATTGAAGCCTAATATCCAGTGTGATGGTATTTAGAGATGGAGCCTTTGGGAGGTGTTTAGGTCATGAGGCTAGAGATCTCATGAATGCGATTAGTGCCTTAGAAGCAACAGTTTTTTGGATATGTCTTCTCAGGTAAGAGAAACAAAAGCAAAAATAAACTATTGTACTACATCAAACTAAAAAAGCTTTGGCACGGTAAAGGAAATCATCAAATGAAAATGAAATGGCAACTTACTAAATGGGAGAAGATACTTGGAAATGGTGTCCAGTAAGAGGATAATATCCAATATATAAAGAACCCATATAACTCAACACCAAAAAAAAAAAAAATCTAATAACAAAGAGCAGAGGACCTGAATAGATATTTTTTCAAAGAAGACATACAGATGACCAACATACATGAAAAGAGGCTCAAGCTCACTTATCGTCAGGGAAATACAAATCAAAACCACAATGAGGTTATCATGTCACACCAGTCAGAATGGCTAGTATCAACAAGACAAGAAATTACAAGTGTTGGTGAGGAAGTAGAGGAAGGAGAACCCTCATGCACTTTGGTGGAAATGTAAATTGGCATACATTGGGAAATAGTAAGAAAGTTCCTCAAAAAATTAAAAATAGGGGGTGCCTGGGTGGCTCAGTGGGTTAAGGGTCCAACTCTTGATTTCAGCTCAGGTCATTTTCTCAGAGTCATGAAATTGAGGCCTGTATGGGGCTCTGCTCTGTGGGGAATCTGCTTGTGATTATTTCTCTCCTCTTCCTCTGCTCCCTTCCATGCTCTCTTGTGCCCTCCCTCTAAAAATAAATAAATCTTTAAAAAAATTAAAAATAGACATACCATATGATCTAGTAATTCCACTGCTGGGTGTCTATCTTAAGAAAATGAAAATACTAATTTGAAAAGCTATATGTAACCCTGTGCTTATTGCAGTATTATGTACAATAGCCAAGATATGGAAGTAACCTAAGTCTCCGTCCATAGATGAATGGATAAAGAAGATGTGGTATCTGTACACAATGGGATATTATTCAACCACGAAAAAGAATGAGATCTTGCCATTTGCAACAGCATGGGTAGACCTAGACGGTATTGAGCTGAGTGAAGAAGTCAGACAGAAAAAGGATAAATACCATATGATTTCATTTTACATGTGAAACCTTACATGTGGAACCTAGAAAACAAAACAAATGAACAAACCAAAAAACAGAAACAGACTCATATATACAGACTAGTGGTTGCCAGAGGGGAGAAGAGCTGGGGAGATGGGCAAAATAGATGAAGAGGATTAAGAAGTTCAAACTTCCAATTATAAAACAAATAAGTCACCGGGATGAAAAGTATAGAATATGGGGCACCTGGGTGACTCAGTTGGTTAAGTGTCAGACTCTTGATTTTGGCTCAGGTCATGATCTCATGTAGTGAGATTGGCCTCTGCACTGGGCATGCAGCTTGCTTAAGATTCTCTCTCCCCTTCTCCCTCTGCCCTCTTTCCCTGCCTCTCTCTCTCTCTCTCTCTCTCACTCTCTCTCTCTCCCCCTCTAAAACAAAAAACATAGTATAAGGAATATAGTCAATACTATTATAATAATACTGTATGGTAATAGATGGTAACTACATTTATTATGGTGAGCATTGAGTAATGTATAGAATTGACAAATCTCTGTTGTACACCTGAAATTAGTTTAACATTGTATATCAACTATACTTTAATTTTTAAGAAGATAGGCTTTAAGAGATAGTTCAAATTCCAGCTTTCCATTCACTATATTTGTGATCTTGTAAAAATTAGTTAAATTCTCTGTACCTGATTTCTTTATCTGTAAAATGGAAATCATAAAATTTTGTTCCAAGTACCAGAGACTGAGGATTGGAGATAGAGTTACATAATGTGCTAGTATAGTTCCTGATGCATAGAAGATACTCAATAAATGTTATCTCTTATTAAGATATAATCTTCATACCAGTAGTATTCAACATGACTAAGTCACTAATCCACATCCAGAACAGCTTTAGACCTTTCTTCTTTATTTCTTAGTTTATTTAAAGACACTGAGAGCTAAGTTGGAGTGGGAAAGTTGAAAGCTATGAAGGGAAGAAGGGAGTGTTGTTAGCTCTCAGGAGACAAAAAATAAATCCTGAAGATGGTGGACAAAAATGCTTCCTTTTGCTGGAGATGGGTAAAAGCACCTCATACTTTAAATGCTTTTCAGTGGGAAAAACAAAACTAGAAGCAGTAAATATACTACTTAAAGCATACCTACAAGGTCAGCATAATGACTTTTGAAAGTTTATGCCAAATTTATAGGAAAAAAAAAAAGGAGCATGACTAAGAGATCCTTTAAGTTCTTCTAAAGTACCAGGACCATCTCCCTGTACATACTCTTCTAAATTCTAAGAAGATAAAGCAAAATCTCTTTTAATTGAATGTCTGATGCCTCTTCTAGCTAAGTGAATAGTTTAGTTTTAGATCAAATTTCTGATAAAATAGTTTTATGTTATACTTCTGTAGGTTTTCTCCTCCCACATTATGTAGTACTATATTGATATTTACTTTATATGATGTTTTATTTTAATCTGATGATTTATTTTTAATGATACTCTAGCATCATTTTGATTATTTATGTGATTATAGACTTGTATGGGTTTTTATGTCTTTACCTTTATGGCATGTTTGTTCAGGCTAAGATTTACTCAGTGCTGAAATCTCGGTTAGGAACACAGTACCCAATTATAATGCTTTTATTTTATGACTTGGTTTCTAGGAACACATTATGGCAAGAAATATGAAATGGGTTTTCCTGAAACATAAAAACAAAAAACATAAACAAGCAAACAAACAAAAATCTATGAGAAACAAACGGCATCTGACTTCTACAGAAAGTGACAATTTCACTGGTAATTACTGTGTAAATTATACAACAAGGTTATTAAAGAGTAAATGTGTGAACTTGGGCTATGTTTTGATCCTGTATCTTCATGTTTGCTCATAGTTTGATATGATCAGTAGTTTCATTTATAACACTGTTATTAAAACTGAATACTGATTCTTCCTTGCAATCACACTCTAAACTCAGTATTAACATGATGGAATTGAAGTACTTTTATTTGAAATTTCATGCTCTTTTCTGACATATAAGTTAGAAGAAAAAAATCCAAATATAGAAATCTTTAAATTGTTAAAACTTGTAAGCATTTGGAAAAACATAATAAAAATGATGAAATTATTCCATCTATTTCTTGGGTTTTTAGAGTGAATTCAATATTAAATAGATTCAAGATATGTTTAGGAAAGGTATTATGTTATTTGAGAATAATTTAATTGAAGAAATGCCTGATTTATAAATTAAAATGATCAATGATAACTTAAAAAATATTTCGGACATTTGGAACCTGAAGAGGAGTCTTTTTTCAAATGTTTTCCCTCATGCTGATTTGACATTAAATTCTGTATCACTTCCAACTATTCATATCATAGAAAACAGAATATTATGGGCATTGTGCATGTGAAATTCAAACACTTTTTCAATGTATGAAAAAAGCATTTTACTTTGTTTTTCAAGTTTCACAAAATAAATCTGTTTTTTTTTCCATATGACAGAGTTTTGCAGGCTCTAATATGTCCATAAAGCCTTCGTTCAGGATAAACATACATGGAAAAGCAAGATATAAATATTTTGATAGAAAAATTTAGATTTGTGCACTTGAGATTATATTTCTGGTAGTATGGCATAGTAGAGAGCAAAAATAACCCTCTCTGAAAACGACTAGATACATTGTTGAAAAATATCTCTGAATTGATAAGAAAGTAACTACAGAGATCTAAAACAGTGTGAAAATAGAGATCTTGAAAGATATATATATATATGAATGTCAAAGATCACTTTTGATTGCAAGTTTTCTGCCAAATCCTATTGTTCACAAGCTTCAGTTTTAAAACTGGAGGCTATGGAATTATGATAGGATAGACTGGAGATAAAGTCTAAGAGATCCTCTCATGCAAAGAAGATCTAAAGGGCCATTCCATCCATGGTAAATGAAAAAGGCATCCTCCCTTTTCAAGTGACAGCATGGATGGACCCAGAGGGCATTACGCTAAGTGAAATAAGTTAGAGAAAGACAAATCCTGCATGGCATCACTTATACATGGAATCTTAAAAAAAAAAAAAGAATAAGGAAGAAAGAAAGGAAAAAAGAGAAGAAAAGGAAAGAAAAGAAAAAGAGAAAATAAAAGAAAAGAAAGAAAAAAGTTGAACTAATAGAAACAGTAGAAAAGTTGTTGATAAGGGCTAAGGGTTGAGGAAAGAGAGAGAGGCTGGTAAACAGGCACAAACTTTCAGTTATGAAATAAACTAGGTTTGAGAATTTAATATAACATGGTGACTATAGTTAAAAACACTGTATTATAGAATTAAAATTTGCAAAGAGAGTGAAACTTAAATGTTCTTACTAAAAAAAAGAAGACAGGTAAATCATGTGAGTTAATGGATGTGTTAACTAACTTGATGGGGAAAATATTTCCATAATATGTATGTGTATCAAATCATCATGCTGCACACTTTAAATATTCTATAATTTTATTTATTAATTATACCTCAATAAAGCTGAAAATAAAATAACATTGCAGCTGATTTCAGATTAACTAATGCTCTGTGTCATAAACATGATTTTCACATCTTTATAAATGAAAATGACCATTTTGACTCTCTGGGTAAACAAGAAAATCAGCAATATTAGGGCTTTTTCCCCAATGAATGGTGATGAATTTCTGATTCATCCATTTCTTTCAGCTAGAAATCATGTAAAGATGGGATTCTTTTATAGTATATTATAGTGCTCCATGGAAAAATAAAATTGCCTTCAGTGAGTTTAAATCTTGATCTACTTATCCCCTACTCATAAATATTTTGGTTTCCAAATACAATAAATGAGGAAAAGGTATTGGGTCTCTCAAAACACATCCCAATCCTCCCCTCCCCCCAGAATGCAAAATTTCTTTGTAGCTAGAGTTCCAGATGTAACTTAGGTCTGGAAAATCAGATATATTAATATAAAATGTTGATTTAGATCTGAGTTATGAGGGAAAAAAATGTATGTTTGGGGCACCTAATTGTTGGCATGGATCATGACAGTGAACCTCCTAGGGGTTCTGTGCTATTGTAGAATTAAAAGTTATTTTTGGAAGTCTATCCAAGGGTATTTCTTCAGCCCTCTCAGCAATTCTATGAACTGTGTCTATACCTATTAATGGCCTTTTGCACTTTCCCAAGAGTGGAATTTCTTGTTTTTAATTTCTTATATATAGGGATGCATCAAAAGGCTATATCTGATTTCTTGAATCTACAAATTAAACAAAATTAAATGCAGTAAGACTTTATTCAAGGCCAAAATAAGTTGGTTTCCTAATGATTTAGACATTTCTATTTAATTACATGGACTGGCTCATATATAATTTCATCAAATAAGATAAGTTATTTTAATATAAACAATCTATGTGGAAACCAACTCGAATAATTTCCATATTTACATTACTTGAGAATTGGAGCTAAAGGTTAGTTTTATTAACTTTGGTAATAATTATAACAAATAAAAACACTTTTAATGTATTATTGGACCTTGGACATTTCTTAGTGTGAAATAATTATTTTTTTCCTTATGAATGTGAGTGGCTACTACAATATGTTGGTTTATGCTGCCTATTGTCACAATGCTATTCTAAGAATATTCTCCTTATGTAAGTTCAACTTTTAGTTACTGGCCTTTTTTCTTTGTCTTTGAAAATTTTGATGATTCATCCTATTAGCTGAGCTACAGTGATAGTGTCAGAAAGAAAAGGAGAAAATGTTGACAGATGTTTGTGACATTTATGTCACATTTAAGATGTAGATGATCACCACGCTAAGTATAGCAAGTTTTTTCTCTGTTTCTGTATGAGTTGTTTATGTGTATAGGTTTATCTTCTTCTAAGACATCCCATTGTCAATTGCTTGTTATTATCTTCATACAGGAAAGTGTATGTTCACAGGAGGAATGTTATCACAGTTGGACTAAAAAATTTATTGTTAGCGATGCAAAGAAATAGAATGTAAGGTAAATTTAGCTCAACAGAATGACCTTTTCTCTATGATCTGCATGTTCTTGTTTCTTATTGCAATATCCAAACCAGGATGTAATTTCCCAGAAATACATACAGATATCTGGAGAAATGTACAGCTCAGAATTTTAAGTGCTGTATTTCATTAGCATCCACAAACTTAGTTTATTTAATTGGTGTTTGTGTATTGAACTTATTTGAACAATTAGAATCTTGACATATATAAAAAGAGGATCAAAAAACCCACAGAAGATGTATTTTGTTAGTAAAAAGAGTGAAAGAATTTATAACTGATCTTCATTTTTCTAGAAATGCCCTCATAAACCTATGTGGGTGTTTAGATGTGGGTCCATTCAGGCAGAAAAGGAAAAAATAAAAGAAAATCACTTAACAACCTATTTTGGAAATAACAAAAGCTTAAGGTTTGAATGTGTCTCTAAAAGTGAACCAGAATCAGCAAGGGTTCTCATTTTATCTAAAATAGGTTTCTTAAAACTTGAGTACTTCAAGTGTATCAGAGATTCTACCCCTTTCAAAGTTTCTTCTTATTTAATCAGAATCTAAAAGCCAATGTGGAGAAGACCTCTACAAAGTGCATTCTTGAGATGGCTTTAATTAAATCCTTATTCTATGCTTTATATTTATGAATACTTATAAATTCTCCCTTTGTCAAGGAAACACTGAACTCAGAAAAATCCTTATTTTCTGAGAAATTTTTTGTACCTTTTTTCCCTTTGGACAGATGTTAGTAGGTGGAGTATGAAAGACTCTAAAAAGACCTAGTTTAAAATAGCTCCTTATAAGCTGTTGGAGAAAGAGAAGAAAAAAAGGTGCTTTGTTTCAAATGATAAAGGTTTCTAGCAAGAGAACCAATAAATACATTTACCTGCTTTAAAAACTGTGTTTTGAGTAAAAATGAATTTATTGAGTTATATGTTAAAATTAAATAAATGATAATGTCATAAAGTGAGTTAGAGGCACTGATATTGATGAAGAGGTTTCCTATGGTTTATTAAAAATGATGAATGACACTAACATGGAAAAGGAGCTATTTTTAGCAGGAGATTTTATCTTGCCTACACTCTGGCCAGGGGTTAATGTGTGTCTTTTCAGGTGAAGCTCACTCAGTTCAGCATCACTTTCTTGTTTCCTAGGAAATAGGACAGTGGTCCATAACTCTGTTAACTTGGAATGCCATCAGTGGGACTACAAAATGGTCATTGGTGTCATTGTTTTTATCATAGAAAGGCATAGTTAGAAAAGAAGGAATAAAAGAAAGAGAAGCAAAAGTGTTGAATGAGAAGAAGTTGGTAGAAAAGAAAGAGTAGAAGGTAAGAAAAGATTTAACATTTAGGAATATCAACAACAATTGACCTTGGGCCACTTAGATTTTCCAGACCTAATACTTAAAATTATGAGATTTAGCTTTGCCAAGTAATCATTATTTTTGAGCCCCTTGTAGGCAGGTAGAAGAATGTTATGCAGAGAAAAAGAAAAGAAAGAAGGATAGCATTCTTGTCTTCCACAAGGTTATATTTTAGTTAGATCATAAAAAATAACAGATTTTTCATGACGTCTATTCAAACTATGTCAAATTTGGTTAGAATGCAGAATCCATTTAGAAGCTTTTGCAAGTATATAACTAACATTTTTGTGGATTACAACTGTTTTCCCTCAGAATCACATCTAATGGGATATACATCTAAGTACAATATTAGCTTAACAAAATGATGCCTACTCCACTGAAGAGAGGTTGGCCATTTTACTTCAGACCAAAATTAGGACAAAATGGCAAAACAGGTCCTAATGTCCCCATACTTTAACCCATGGTTAATTCTCATTCTCTAACAGACTTTAAAGGCTAATTTTGTGGGGAAAGAAGATACTGACCTTCTAATATGAGTATTATGAAGAAATAATTGGTGAATTATAAAGCACTGAGAATGGAGACATCAGAACTTCTTCAAGAGATGCATATTATATGCATTGTCTTATGTGTCCACAATATCACTTCACAATTCTGTAGTGTGGGCATAATCTGTTGTTGCTTACCGGTTTGTTTTGGAGTATTTGTACAGTGGGAGCCTATATGTGACAGCTATAAAACATCCTAGTTATCAGCACATTTTGGTAGTCTCTTTGGTAATGTTGGTTCCAGTCCAAACTCTGCTTATATTTTAAAGAACAATGGGAAATAAGATGATTGCTCTTATCACATACAACAGAAGGACACAGAGAGCTGAGCTGCATATACAATGACATATTATATTAGAGATGTTAGAGATGTGTCATATTATTAGAGTTGACTTAATTTAGTTGATCAGTAAAAAGGTCCTGTTGGTTCACATTTTCCATCTGCTCTCTTCAGTCTGATAATCTCTTGGTTTTTGTGTTTGTTTTGGTTTTTCCTTTGGTCTATAATATTCCCTGTTTATTTTTTCCAAAGTAGAATAGCACACTCATTCTAAATGTTTAATCTACTCTAGATTTTTTTTTTGTTCCTTAGGATTTCCTACCCCTTATTTGTTCCACAGCCTTTTTAAGAAAATTATAATTTCTCCACATTTTATAATAAGGCCTTCTTACATTCCTATGAATTCCTCACCCATGTTAGAGATGGCCTGCACATGCATTCATTTTAAATGAGGAAGTGTAACACTTTTACTTTGAAATTCAGTTACTTTCAGGACTTTCACATTTCTTATCTGGGAACCTGCAAACCTTTATCCAGAGGACAAGAAAGGGGCTGGCAACAATTTTCTTTTTGGCATGTACGTGAGTTCAAAGACTAATTATCATCAACCCACGACTCATAATTTATCTCACTGAGTGCTCCCTAGCAAACTTTAACAATTCCTAGGGGAGGGATCTTTTCACTGTAACATGGGTGTTGGATGTCATTTTGTTGGCAGAGCTGAACTGCAAGATTTGTTCTACTGTCTATTTTTCATCAGGGTGAGCAGGTGTGTGAGGAATAGAAAACCTGCTGTAGCTCCCACGTCCAGGTAGTCTGCTCACAGTGATGGGCTTGTCCTCCACTATCTTTTGTATATTGTCATAATCTGTTATAATCTCCTATTTCCCAGTCTGGTGTATTCTCGTTGCTCTCCATAAATATCTCTCCAAATTCCCAGGAGGTACTTGAAAAATTTTCTCCTAAGTATGTGAGAGAATATAACTGTTTGTTATATGAGCTTTTCAGATCAAAGAACTTACCATTCTTACGTGTAGTTAAGTCACCTTAGCATTAACGGATACCTGCTGAATTTGTATCTATGTCTGATATCAACACCTCATCTTATTTTAAACTTGAGCTGAGCATAAATAGGACATTCCTTAAAACTGATGGACAAAGTAAAATGAACTAGTGTTTACTGTACAGCAATTTTGTGCCATATATTTTTACATATATTATTTCATTTAATTCCCCAAACAACACTGTGAGAAAGGCATTTCTATTCTTGGGTTTATATACAAAGAAACCAGTATCAAGGAGTAGGTGATGGAATCAGACCTAAAAGTCTCTATCTATATGACCAGAAAGCTCCTGATTCTTTTAGTAAAAGTGTTTTCTTATTGTTACCAAAAAAGAAAAAAAAAAAAGCCACCAAAAAACCCAAACCCCAAAAAACAGGTAGCAGAAATCTCCCGTTAGCCTGAGTCTGAGAAGAAGACTGAGTGAATATCCTTTTGTTAGGAAATAATCTCAACCCAACACTTAGCAGATTACCCTGGTTAGAAAGGTCACTCATCCAAAAACTGTGCTAACATGTATCCATAGAAGCCATTATCTATTATTTTTACCCCAGCCTCATTCCAACAACTGCTATGTTCCTAAGCAATGATCTATTTTCTTTTTTTTTGCAATGATCTATTTTCATGTTTGTTCTGAACAAGCACTATATACATGTTTTCCCTTTAATTGGGTTATGTATGATTTTAAGTCAAATAGATCACAGTTAAATCTTGTGTTAAAAATCACAATAAACAATATTTCTGAGCTTACTGAAACTGTATTATTTAAAAATTAGTCATAATTTCTATGCTATCTATGTAGTTATAATTCCCATTTACTTTGAATATATATATATATATATATATATATATATATATGCTTGTATGATCCATTTAAAATAATTGTCCATAAGATGAATAGGTATCCTTCTGATTTGACAAGGATTCAAATATCTTAGAAATTGTTCCAAGAGGGATTATCTTCAGTATTAAGAACTATTGCTTGTTATTGGGTGTCTGTGCTCATGCCAGGCAATGTCCTAAACAATAAAAACCTTATCGCTAATCCTCATAAAACCCTGCAAGGCGGATGTAAATAACCTCATTTTCTAAATGTGGAAACTCAAGCTTAGACTGTTTAAATAACTTGTGTGAGGTCACAGAACTAGTAAGTGGCAGAATCAAAAGTCAAACACAGTTTTGGTTATGAAATTCCATGTAGTAAGCCATGTAAGCAGTTCTTTTTAATTGGTTCCATCCTTTTTGTTCAGTGCTTCAGTGGGAGTCAGGGACATTAGAGTCCTGAGGCCCAGAGTCCGGGATGGAAATACAAGGCTCTGTTCAATTGTGTGACCCAGTTTTACCTATAATAAAACACATGATGTTTTTTGATACCTATTTGGTCCCCAATGTTTATCTTTCAGATGATTGTTGATGGTAAGCAATTAACATTGACAACATTCCATAAACCAAAACCAAGGTTTTCTAATTCCAGACTTCTGCCTGTTTGTTCCATTACACTGTACTGTTTCTGCAATTAAAATTTTGTTTTCATTTCAGGTGACAAATTAGCTATTTTTCTTAATAGGATATAATTCAATTATACTGAAATGTATAGAATAACATAACAACAAAAAAAAGTCATATCCCTACCACAGCATTTATTTTGCTTCTGAGTTTGCAATTTGGGCAGATCTGTGTGGGGTCAGCTCATCTCTGCTCCCCTTAGCAACAGCTGGTTCAGCTCAATGTCTAGAAGCACATAAAGTTTTCTCCCTGCAGATGATGCTGGATGTGGGCTGGGACTTTAGCTGGGGCTGTCAACCGGAACACATACATATAGTTTCTCTCCATGAGACCTGGGTTTCCTCACAATATAATGGTTCAGTTTCAAACGTGAGCATTCTGAGAGAGAGCGAGCCTGCTAGATGCTCCAATGCTTCTTCTAACCTACTTCAGAAGTCCTGTAGCATCATTTCCACTACGTTCCAGTATTCTATTCATAGAAACAAGTCTTTACATATTCAGCTCATGTCTAAGGGGAGGGGAATTAGACGCCATCATTTGGTGGGATGAGTATTAAAGAATTTGTGGACCTATTTTGAAATTATAGATACAGATACAGGTATACATATATATGTATAATTACACAGATACTGTTATAATTATAAATATAATCATATCATAAATATTATAAATTACTATATTATAAATATATATGATATTACATATAGATATAAGTATCCTGTGATATTATTTTTTTTTTGTTCAGCATTATGCTTTTCATTTGTCCATTTTTAAAAAAGATTTTATTTATTTATTTGATAGAGAGAGAGGTCACAAGTAGGCAGAGAGGCAGGCAGAGAGAGAGGGGGAAGCAAGCTCCCCACTGAGCAGAGACCCCTGATGTGAGGCTTGATCCCAGGACCCTGAGATCATGACCTGAGCTGAAGGCAGAGGCTCTAACCCACTGAGTCACCCAGGCACCCCTCATTTGTCCTTGCTGATTTCTTTTACAGTGATGTTCTAAGACTATCCTACAATATCAGTATAAACCTACATTTATTTTAATATATGAACAAATAGATACATAAATAAACATAAGTATATGCACATGCATGCATACATATATTTTATAATATGTATATTATTAATTAATTAATTACACATACATAATTACATACATTAATATACATACACATATTTCCTAGCTGTCTGCTGAAAGGTCCTAGAAGGGCCAATGACATCTCGATAGAAATAAGCACACCAAGTGCTCAGATATTGACATCTACATAATATTCTCCGGTACAAAGAATCAGAGTTCCTTTAGAGGAATGTCTAATTTTAGGGTAGAAGCAGGGAAAATGAAAGCATCTTGTATACCAGAAAATGAGGCAGTACTCAAAAACGAAAGACAAGGGGAATGTCAGAGAGATAGGAAGCAATCCAAACGAGTTCCCAATGGCCAAAGCAGGAACAATTAGAGCGAGAAAATAAACAGCACTGCATTGGATTATAAACTAAAGTAATAACAAATACAAATATGTCCATACCAAGAAAAATAAATGACTGAATAAACAGACAAGTGAAGGGAAACTGACAAATTTTCTTTTCAGAGGAATTCTAAATAATATATGCAGATACTATGTCCTCCAGGAGGAGGTGAAGTTTAATCTCCAACCTCACTTCCCCCCCCACTCGTATGTGGGTTGGACTGAATGACTTGCTTCCAAAGAATAGAGTTTGAAAAGGTAATGTAACTGACAGTAGAAACCAGGCAAAGAATAATTTAACCAACAGATAAAGATTAATATTAACAGCGATGTTACACTGATATGATTTACCCCTATGTGATGTGATGAGAGAACACTTCATTGTGATATTTTTCAACAAAATCTACAGTCCCAGTATCACCACGACAAAAAAGCAAATCAAGGAATATTCTACAGAATATCTAGCCAGCACTCATTCAAATTATTAAGATAATGAAAGATAAAGACAAGACAAAACACTAGAAAACTATTCAAAATCAGAAGATACTATAGAGACCAATGACTAGATGCAAGGAAGTATTCTGGATTGGATCCTATCACTGCAACAAAAAAGGCAATAATAGAAAATCCAGAAAAATCCAAATAAAGTATTTAGTTTCTTTTTGCATCAATATTAATTTCTACCATGATTATGTAAGATTTTATCATTGCGGCAAACTTTATGAAGGGCCTAAAGGAACTTCTTGGGCTATCTTTGTAACTTCTCTGTAAATCTAAAATTATTCCAAAACAGTTTTAAAAACTGAAAAAGAGGAATATTCCACAAGTTGTTTTTCTTACCCTTTTTTTTTTTTCCAAAACCAAAACCTATATTCAGCTTTCTTTGCAGCTGAGTGTTGCCAATTATGGAAATGAAATATAAAGAGAACTTTTATAGTGCCACTTTTCCTCTTTCCTGTTTTACTTCTTAAAATCCAATCAGTGACTCAAGGCAACCTTAAGTTCATTAGGAAGAGAACTATGTACTAAATAAGGATGATGGAGAAGAAAATTTTTAAAAGGCTGATTCCCTTAATGGCTTACTAAATTTCAATACTTCCCTGGACTTTCTAACCTATCCTTGTTGCATGAGATAAGCTCTTTCATATTTATTTTATGGTAAGTTTTCTGGTTACATGATAGGTAACTTAATTTTATAGCATTCAACCTATTTTTGTCCTTGTATAGGTCTCTCTGTACATGTGTGTGTGGAATTGGCATATAATAAGGCACACACACTGTAACTTTTACTGAGTAATGCCAAGCTGCTCTACCTGAGCATAAGAGCTCAAATTTTCTCAGCTCTTCATTAAGACTTCAAAACTGTCAATATTTCCTTTTAAGTATTTTATTTTTTATTTTCTAAATATGGCCTTCCATAGTCCAAACTGATAATACATTATTTGATTCTGTATTTTTTTTAGTATAAGCATAACTTATTTAGTGTTTGTATCTCTGGGATATTTTAGCTTTTATCTTAGAATTTCTCTTATAACCCAAAGTATAAACTTACCTATGTTTTCTTTTCTAATTTTTTTTAAAAAGATTTTATTTGTTTATTAGAGAGAGAGAGACTGAGAATGAGAGGGGAGAAGGTCAGAGGGAGAAGCAGACTTCCTGCAGAGCCGGGAGTCTGATATGGGACTCGATCCCCGGACTCCGGGATCATGACCCGAGCCGAAGGCAGTCACTTAACCAACTGAGCTACCCAGGCGCCCTCTTTTCTAATTTTTAAACATGTAGGAATTTATGTCATCTGGGATTTATTATTGTCATTAAGTTTTAAGATGTGGTTTAACTTGAGCCCGCTGGGTGGCTCAGTCAGTTAAGCATCTGCCTTCAGCTCAGGTCATGATCCCAGGACCCTGGGATCGGGCTCCCACCTCAGCAGGGAGCCTGCTGCTCCCTCTGCCTGTCCCCCTGGTCATGCCCCCCGCCTCCCTGTGTTCTCACTGTCTTAAATAAATAAAATCTTTCTAAAAAATGTGGTTTAACTTTAAAAATTTCCCTAATTTGACAGCTTTAGTCTTAATGCCATTTATTTAATAATCTACCTTTCCTCCTGACTTGAAATATATCACTTACTTAATTCCCATTCACACAAGTTTTTTTAAATTTTTTATTATTTTTTTTAATTTTTAAAAAGATATTTATTTATTTATTTGAGAAAGAGAGAGAGTGAGAGAGAGCATGAGAAGGGAGAAGGTCAGAGTGAGAAGCGGACTCCCCTTGGAGCTGGGAGCCCGATGTGGGACTCCATCCCGGGTCTCCGGGATCATGACCTGAGCTGAAGGCAGTCGCCCAACCAACTGAGCCACCCAGGCGCCCCACAAGTTTTGTTTTACTTCTGTTTGGTTTAATTGATTGAATGGTTTATTAGTGCACTGGTATATTCTTTAAACTATCAAAATTTATAAATAGTAATAATTATAGTTAATATCAGTTGAATACTAAAAATTTGCCACTTTTCTAAATTACTTACATACATTATCTCAGTTAATCCTTACAACAAAATTCCAAGGTAGGAACTATTGATGTCCACATTTTATGGATGATTAAAATAAATTATAAAAGTATTGAGGAAAATTATCAAGATTATAGATTCAGAAGACAGTTTTAAGTGTTTTTTAAAAATTTCTATTTGAAATAAAATATATTTTCTCTTATCTTAAAAGTGTTATAAACTGGGATGTATGGCTATGTAATATGCTCAAATGAATCTTGAAACTGGAGTTTTAGAAACTCTAAAAAATGATTATTGATTAGTATTCAACACTACTTACAATCAGATTTCAAAACATGTTGCAAAGCACATTACTTAAGATACTATAGAATTGTTATGAAGATAGAAAAATAAACAAATAGAATAGGAAAAAAAATTGTTCAGATATAAGCTTATAGGTAGGTGGTCATTTGACTTTCAATAAGGGTGCCACTTTTCCATATATGGTGTTGGTTTCATTGAGTGTCTATATGAGAAATAAATGATCTTTGATTCTTGCCACTCATCCTAACCAAAAAAACAAAAACAAAAACAATGAATTAAGATAGATCATAAGCTCAAATGTGAAAAATAAAATAATAAAGCTTCTAGAAGAACTCTGAGAGGAATATTGTTGTTTTATGGTAGGAAATGATTTCTTCAACATGGGACAAAAGGCATCAAATATCAAAGAAAATAATCAGTAAATTGGACTCTACTAAAATAAATACATGTATTTATCAAAAACACCATTGAGGGAATACAAAAGGAAAACTGTAAATGAGAAAGGCATCTTCAAAAAAAAAATATCCAACAAAAGACTTCTATTGGAAATATAAATACTCTTCCTTCAAATCAATAAGAAAAAGGACAGCAAAAGAAGTTTTACTCAGTTACGTATAATTCAACCACGGGTGACTCTATCTATTTATAATTGGCTTATGCAGTCATAGGAATTAGCTACACAAGTTCAAAGTCTATAGGTCATGCAGTCACGGGGAACATCATGAACAAGCTGGAAGCCCAGGCATAATGTCTGAAGCTTGCCCATTTTCTACAAGAAGAAATTTCTCTCTCCCTCAGGAAAGGCCTTAAACTCTTCTTTTAAAGGGTCTCATGCCTGATTGAGCCAGAATGACCCAGGGTAACATAAAGTCAACTGTTTAGGGACTTTAATTATATCTTCAAAATCCCTTCACAGTAATACTTAGATTAGTATTTAATTGAATAACTGAGAGAAGGTGTTCATGTGCTACAAAATGGCTGCTGTATCCCTTCTGTCCTCTGTCACTTAACCATCTCTCTTGTAGGCTACCTTATCTGGAAATAGTAAAAACTGATTTTGAAGGAATGTAATTTAGCCTAGCCAAGTGACACCCTACAAAGCTATCAGTCTTTGATGGTGATTGAAAGTCATAAAATTATTTCCTTATGGCTGGTAGTTATTGACCAGGAAGGAGCGGGAGTGCTTTTGGAGTATGAGAAATCTTTTGTAGCTTGACCTGGCTAACAATAATGCAGATATAAAGAGGTATAAAAATTTAGCAAACTGTACACTTAGGATTAGTAAACTTTATGCTCTTTATTGTATATTTGTTATAGGTCAATTTAGAAAAAAAATGAGAAAAAAATAGTAGGTCTAGAGTAGACAAAGGAATTGTGAGTGCCATATGACGAAGGAAAATATATCTTACATTATATATTGTAAGATGTCTTGGAAGTAAGAGAAGTTTCTCTTATATTTAGGGCTTCAGTACAATGAGCATAGATTTGGGATCAAGTGAAGGACAGAACACACAATAGAATATACTCCTGGATAAATGAGAAGGCCCCAGAATTTGAAAAGGCCTTGTAATCCATGTAGAAGAATTTGAAATTTCTCTCAAAGATAATAGAAGGATATCAAAGAAATTTAAGTAGGGTAACCACATAATCAAATGAATTTTTATAAACTCACTCTGGCTGCTGTGTGGAGAACTGATTGGTAAGGGGCAAGAATGGGGTGAGGGACAAATTAGGCTTCACAAACCTAGCACTGTGACAGTCAGGGTGTCACTTACCCTATCATGCCTCTGTTTTCTCATCTTTAAAAATACATGTTATCAAGTCTACTTACTTACCTCACTGGATCGCTCAAAGGATTGGTGGGTATGGCTGTTTACGAACTGTATTTTATAAGTATTTGTTGAATGAATGGATGAATGAGTGAATGATTTTGCCCAAGATGCCTAAATTGTTAATGAAATTGTAATATGGCTGCATCACCCTGTGTCAGAAACTGACCATTTCCCCCAATATTTTTCTTTCCTTTTTTCTAAAATAATAACATGTTTAGCCAGGCATATGTGTGTCCAGAAAAAAAGATCTTATCACCCAGTATCTTAAAGGTAGATAACTAAGTTCTGTCTATATGGGATGCAAACATACATAATCTATAGTAGTTTCCAGGAATTTCCTTAAGAGACATCTAGAACAAACCATTCACAATCTCTTCTTTATCACTTCTTCTATCTTATTTTCTAGAATGCACATGGTGCTTTGGAGAATGCACATTAGAGATGAAGAGAGGTGAGCATAAGTATCTGGACCTTGAGCATAAGTACCTTGACCGATTTTCTACTGCTGAACTATAAATCGAAAAAAGTAAAAGAAATGAAAAAATAAATAATAGTACAATGGTACATTAACAAAAAAGGTGATTGTTTTATTTCTTTACTCAGACCTTGTCTTTAGGTATTGGCCACAAATGGAAAATTAGTGAATTCTTTCCAGGTTTTCAGATAATTAGAATACATCAAATTCTTATCAAAATTCAAAAAAAAAGTGGGCGCCTGAGTGGCTCAGTTGGTTAAGCAGCTGCCTTCCGCTCAGGTCATGATCCTGGAGTTCCGGGATCGGGTCCCACATCGGGCTCCCAGCTCCACGGGGAGTCTGCTCCTCCCTCTGGCCTTCTCTCCTCTCATGCTCTCTCTCACTTTCTCTCAAATAAATAAATAAAAAATCTTAAAAAAAAATTAAAAAAAAATAATATATTCATACAGCTCTATATTGAAGTTAAACACAAATATTATAAGAGATAAGTGGTATGAATACACTTCCAATAAAATGAGACAATAAAATAAATATGGATATAGCTTAAAGCTCCTGTCTCCCTCAAACTTATATCAGTGTATGCTATTTATGATGGTTGTTTTTGTAACAATTACTATAATGTTACTTAATTAGGATTGTTATTATGTAAATTTTATGTAAATTGTGTGATTATTATGGAAATTGAAGGTAAATCTCATTTGTATTCTATTAACAATGCTTTAGATGAAGATGTAGGTTAATCACAAGAGAGTTATTTGGGATTAGCTTTCAAGAACGGAAGAGGGGATTTTCTATCTGGATCATTAAAAGCATGTGTACAAATAATAGTAAATGCATAGACTTCAGTCATTTAATTTCATCTTTTTGATGAAATATGGATTGATCAGTACATATATCAATGTACTTCCTGAGGGTACACTTTAACATATGAGAATCTGGAAATTTCTTATTTAGGAAATAGGAATTTTTTTTAAAGTTTTTATTTATTTATTTATTAGGAAAGAGAGAGAGTGAGAGAGAGCATGAGAAGGGAGAAGGTCAGAGTGAGAAGTGGACTCCCGATGGAGCTGGGAGCCCGACGCGGGACTCGATCCCCAGACTCCGGGATCATGACCCGAGCCGAAGGCAGTTGCCCAACCAACTGAGCCACCCAGGCGCCCCAAGAAATAGAAATTTTAATGCCTTACTTTACCTTTTATGGAGTTACAACTTTTTAATATGATGTGTATTTTTGCTTTTTGCCTTTTAAAATACTAAATGAATAAAATGAGTATCTATGTATATTCATCTAAATGAATCTATCTAAATCTATCTAAAATGAATATAGATAATCACTTATCCAATCAAACATAAACCATTTTACACTTTCTTTTTACAAGATTCTACTATTTAAAATTTTTCTACAGTAAAATTTTATTTGCATAATCAAAACTATAACATCATATGGTAGAACAGATGGCTAGTAATAATACCTTATTTGTATATACCATAACAGTTTACAAAGCAGTTTCATTTACATTATTTCAATTAAATTCAATGAGATGATTAATGGTGATTTTTGTTTTCAGTAGTCTCTTCAGTATTAAAGCAGGAAAAGGAACAAATTCAATGTTCACTTTCATTTTCAATAGAATTTTTTTATTTTTACAAATATGAGATACAATAATTTCATTCTTATATTAAACTTAAAAAAATATCGACTAGAGCCTGAAGCTTACAGTATGGAATTAATTAATTAATTGCTCAACATTTAATGAGTATCTGCTATTTTTCACAGATAGGATTACAACATTCAAAGGTTTAAAATAGAATTTTTAATGTCTAAAATTTTTAGTTACATAACATAGAGAAGGAGTCATCAGCTCTGTTCTGAGTCAAGATAAAGGACTGGTAATAAAAGGGGTTACAAATATTTATATTAAATTGAAGAGTTTGGCTGATAGGATAAAGTACAAGATGGAAGCATTCCTATTAGGTGGAATATAAGGTGATATTTGGCCATTTAAATTTTTACAACTTATGTTTTTCTTCAGTGATTGGTATCAGATGCAAGGAAAATTTGTGACTGTTATCAGTGGTTTTCAGATTATCAAAATTATCTAGTCAGTATCTATGAGGATACTATGATGATATGATGAAGGAAACCCTGCCCATTCTGAAGGTATCATTTGGCTCCTACAATTGTTGTACTCAAGCATATGAGTCCATTGGAAATTTAAGAGAACAGAGAAGCGCCTTAGCAAAGAGAAACCATTGATAAAATGAAACCTGACCTTTTTTGTTCTCAGCAATAATATTTTTTTAACAATTTTATTTTTAAGTAATCTTTCCACCCAACATGGGGCTTGAATTTACAATCCTGAGATCAAGAGTTGCATGTTCTACTGAGCCAGCCAGGTGCCCCTCTCAGCAGCAATCTTAAAATTTTCTTTTTATTTCTGTTTTTTTTAACACCATTATTACTGGTAGCAATAAAAATATCTACATTTTTCCAAATATTTATTGTGTTCTGAGAATGACTATGTGCTCATTATGATTCTACTCATTGGAAGAAATGCTATTGTCATCCGTATTTTACAGAAAATAAAACCAAGTCTTTGAGAGGTTAAATAACTTGCCCAAGTGTCACATTTTGTAATGGAAAACTAGAATAGAAAATCATAGCTGGTTTGACTATAAAGCTTTTCTTCATAACCAGTAAGTTTCCATCCCTCAGTAAGTTATTCTGTCACTCAGTTCCTTTTGAAAGACAGATCATAGAGTAAAACTTTTGGTGTGTAAAGTGCTATGTGAGTGGGGCTATGGGAGTGAGGTTTCAAGTCCCTGACCAGGCATGTAAGTAGCTGCTGGATGCATCATGTGGCAAGGGTAGCAATCAGCATCTGAACTAGTTTCTGGTTTGCATTTGTTTGCTTTTTTGTTTGTTTTGGGGGGAATTCTGTGAACCTAGGAAAGAGGCACTGAGCCAGCTTCTACTGTTAAACCATAAGGCATCATGATTTATTAAATCAGTCAGATTTTCCTACATAAAATCAGAAAATACAGAGGTGATACCAGAGGAATCCTAGCTCTTTAGACAATGGTGTCAAAAACCCAAGGATAACATGTTCAGAACAACAACCTTCAATCATTCATTCCCAGTATAAGAAAATATAGTGGGATTAATCTTGTCCAGTGCTTCTTGGTTCCTACCTGGGTTTGAGCCTATTTCAGCTTTTTCTCACAGCTCCTAGACTCCAGGAAGATTCTTATTTTATAATTGCATGGAACTGCAGTATTACTTGGTTTTTAACTGAACTAATATCAAAGAGGTAACATGACCTCATTTCCTTATAACTAGAAAAACATTGCCCCAAAATTCTGTATTATGTTTTATATGAGCCTTTCCATTAATTCTTTTTAAAATATTTTATTTATTTATTTGACAGAGAGACAGAGAGAAAGCACAAGCAGGGAGAGTGGCAGGCAGAGAGAGACGGAGAAGCAAGCTCCCAACTGAGCAGGGAGCCTGATGTGGGGCTCGATCCCAGGGGCTTGGGATCATGACCTGAGCCATCCAGGCACACTCTTCTTTTCTATTCTTTTTAAAGCCTTTTTATTAATTTTTATCATTTATTTGCCTGACAGGCTTTCAGTAAATTGTTCTTTCTCTTCAAGTTTTACAGTCTCTGGCTATTACTTTCCACCAAGAAACCTTGACTGACAGAAGAAAGAAGGGATTCAACCTCTCATTTTAATGCATCAACTATTGGATGTTCTATCCCTCATTTTGTCATTAGAATGTTATTATGGAATGTTAATCAATGCAGAGGGTCTTAGAGGATAGTCTCTTGAAAATCATAAGCAGAGTTTTTACTTTACTTTCTTTTTTTTCTCCCCAAATATATTTATTTTAATTTTTCAGTGTTACAACATTGATTGTTCATGCACCACACCCAGTGCTCCATGTAGTACGTGCCCTTCTCGATACCCACCACCAGGCTCACCCCCCCACCCCCTCCCCTCCAAAAGCCTCAGTTTGTTGCTCAGAGTCCACAGTCTCTCCTGGTTCATCACCCCCTCCGATTTCAATAGTCTATTTCTCAGTTCTGGTTTACGTTAAGGATTCTTTTTCAACCTTCTCTGGATATAGGTGAATATACACTAAGAATGATAATTTGAAAATTTTTCTATAGTAAGATATACTTTATTTCTCTCCTCCCTTTTTTTAACTTGGATTTTGCAAATTTCCTCATAAAAGTAAATTAATTTATGTATTTTGTTAAGATTTAGATTTTCTCCAAGATGGATTACTTGTTAAGCCACAAAACAAATTTCAATAAATTTAAGAAGATTGAAACCATATCAAGCATCTTTTCTAGCCACAGCAGTATGAAACTAGAAATAAATTGCAAGAAAAATCTGAAAAAAAAACACAAACATGTAGAGGCTAACCAACATGCTACTAAGAAACCAGTACGCCAACAAAGAAATCAAATTAAAAAAATACCTGGAAACAAATAAAAATGGAAACACAATAGTTCAAAATCTTTGAGATATAGGAAAAGGAGTACTAAGAGGGAAGTTTGTAGTAATGCAGGCCTACCCCAAGAAATAAACCAACAAAAAAATCTCAAAAAACCCCCAATCTAACCCTATACCTAATAGAACTAGAATATGAAAAACAAAGCCCAGAGTTAGTAAAAGAAGGAGATAAAAAAAACCAAAGTAGAAAGAAATGAAGTAGAGACTAAATAAAATAAGAAAAGAAAAAGCAATAAAACCAAGAGCTTGGTCTTTGAAAAGAAACAAAATTGATAAATCTTTAGCCAGACTCACCAAGAAAAGAAAAAGGACTGAAATAAATAATATCAGAAATGAAAGAGAAGTAACAATCAATACTATAGAGATATAAAGGATTATAAGACACTAGTACAAAGAATTACATGCCAACAAATTATACAACTTAAAAGAAATGGATAAATTTATGGAAACATACAACCTTCCAAAATTGAATCAGGAAGAAATAGAGAATTTTAACAGACCAATTACTAGCAATAAAATTGAATTGATAATCAAAAAATTCCCAAAAAACAAAACTCCCAAAAAATCAAAAACAAAAAATACATCTTCACAGGTGAATTCTACCAAACCTTTAAAAGGATAGTTAATACTTATTTTTCTCAAACTAGTCCAAAAAAATAGAAGAGGAAAGATTTTCAAATTCATTCCACAAGGCTAGCATTATACTGATACCCAAACCATCCAAAGACACTACAGAAAAAGAAAACTATAGGCCAATATCCCTGATGAACATAAATACCAAAATTTCAACAAAATATTAGCAAACCAAATTCAACAATACATTAGAATGATCATTCACCACAATCAAGTGGGATTTATTCCAGGGATGCAATGATGGTTCAATATCAGCAAATCAATTAACATGATATACCATATTAACAAAATGAAAGCTAAAATTCACATGATCATCTCGATAGATGCAGAAAAAGTGTGTGACAAAATTGAGCGTCTATACATGATAAAAACTCTCAAAAGTGGGTTTAGAAAGAACACATCTCAGCATTATAAAGTCCATATATGACAAAGCCACAGCTAATATCCATAATCAATGGTGAAAAGCTGAGAGCTTTTCCTCTTAGGTCAGGAACAAGACAGGGATGCTCATTCTTGCCACTTTTATTAAACATAGTACTGGAAGTCCTAGCCACAGCAATTAGAAAAGAAAAAAAAAAAAAGAAAGGCATCTAAATTGGTAAGGAAAAAGTAAAACTGTCACTATTTCCAGATAATACTATATGCAGAAAACCTCAAAACATGCCACCCCCAAATTATAATGTATTAGAACTAATAAATGAACTCGGGAAAGTTGCAGGATACAAAATTAATATACAGAAATATTTTGCATTTCTATATACTTAAAATAGCAGAAAGAGAGATAAAAAAAAAAACACATGTACGAAAGCACCAAAAGGAATAAAACACTTAGGAATAAATTAATAAAGGAGGTAAAAGCATTGTACTCTGAAAAGTATAAAACATTGATGGAAAAAATTGAAGGTAACACAAACAAGTGGAAAGATACACAATGCTCATGGATTGGAAGGGTTAACATTGTTAAAATGTTCATACTACCCAAAGCAATCTACAGATTCAATATAATTTTATCAAAACACCAACATAATTTTTCACAGAACTAAAACAAATAATACTAAAATTTGCAGGGAAGGAAAAAATCCTGAGTAATCAAAGCAATTTTGAGAAACAAGAACAAAACTAGAGGTGTCACAATCCCAGATCAATACTAAAAACTATAGGAACCAAAACAGTATGGTACTGGCACAAAAATAAACACACAGATCAATAGAACAGTATAGACAACCCAGAAATAATCCCACACTTCTATAGTCAATTAATCTACAACAAAGGAGACAAGAATATACAAATCTCTTCAACAGATAATCTGGGAAAACTGAATAGCTACATGCAAAAAAAAATATATGAAATTGGACCACTTTCCTACACGATACACAAAAATATATTCACAATGGATAAATATCTAAATGTGAGACCTGAAATGGTAAAACTCCTAAAAGACAACAGGCAACGACCTCTTGGAAATTGGCTTTAGCAACATTTTTTTCTGAATATTTCTCCTCAGGCAAGAAAAATAAAAGCAAAAGTAAACTATTGGGAACTACATCAAAATAAAAAGCTTTTGCACAGCTAAGGACACCAATGAAACAAAAAAGGAAACCTACTGAATAGCAGAAGATGTTTGTAAATGATATATCCAATAAAGGGTTAACATTCAAAATAGATAACTCATGCAACTCAAAACCACACAAAAACAAATAGTCCAACTTAAAAATGGGCAGAAGGCCTAAATAGACATTTTCCCAAAGACATACAGATGGCCAAAAGACACATGAAAAGATACTCAACATCACTAATCATCAGAGAAATGCAGATCCTAACCAAAATGACATTATCACCTCACATCTGTCAAAATGGCTAGCGTTAAAAAGACAAGAAATAATGAGTGTTGGTGAGCATGTGGAGACAAGGGAACCCTCATGCACTCTGGCAATGTAAACTGGTGTAGCGACCATGGAAAACAGTATGGAGGTTCCTCAAAAAATTAAAAATAGAAATACCATATGACCTAGTAATTGAATTTCTGGGTATTTACTCAAAGAAAACAAAAACCCCACTAATATGAAAATATATATGCATCCCTATGTTTACTGTAGCATTATTTATAATAGCCAAGATATGGAAGCAATCCAAGTGCTCATCAATACATGAATGTATAAAGGTGTGATATACATATACACAATGGAATATTATTCAGCCATAAAAAGAATGAGCTCTTGCCATTTGCATCAAATAAGTCTGATAAAGACAAATAACATATGATTTCACTTATATGTGGAATCTAAAAAACAGAACAAATGAATAAAGAAACACAGAAAAAATAGGAACAGACTTCTAAATATAGACAAACTAGTGGTTGCCAGAAGGGAAAGGAGGGGTTGGTTGGATTGGTGTAAAAGGTGAAGGGGATTAAGAGGTACATATTTCCAGTTGTAAAATAAATAAGTCATGGGATATAATGTACAGCATAGGGAATACAGTCAATAATATTGCAAGAATGTCATATGGTAACAAATAAGTATACTTACTATGGTGAATCACTATGTTGCATACCTGAAATTAATATAATATTGTATACCAACTATACTTCAATAAAAAAATGAAGAATTGGAGTTTTTTCTTGCTAGAAATGTTCATTTCTATGCTAGTATTATTTGCTTATCAGAATGTTAAGATATAAATCCCCCTCTTTTTAGTGGAGAGAGCTTAATTGATTTAGTTAGATTATAAACAGACTTCACAATCCATATTATCATGTTTCAGCTTTTGATGGCAGCTCCTGGACTGTGGGGCTGCTCTTATTTTACCATCTCATGGAATAGCAGGATTACTTGGTTTATTTCAGAAAACTATCATCAAAGAGGAGAGAGGACCCAATTTCCCTCGTGGCTGGAAAAAGAAACAAAACCATATTATATTTTCTATGAGTGCTGAGGAAAAAAGAATCCTCATAGATTTTCTATTTCTAAGGAAAGAAAATCCCACCATTAGTGACAGTCTTGAATAAAAAGGAAAGCAACATTTTTTAGTCTCTTTGTTTAGCAATTGTAACTTAGAGACCCTGGGGTAGTTCTAAAAAGAGTACATCCTGGGGTTTCCCAAGTAAGCCCGCTAGCTTGGGCTGATAACTTCCAATGAAAGACCTCTTAAATTATCTATATTTAATTCTTCCTCTGAATAACTAAAAAAAAAAGAATGTTGGAGCTTTACTGTGCAAACAGAATGTGCTGTACTTATGAGCTGTGGAAAGTAGAGTGAGACAATTATAGATCAAAATTATTTTATTACGCATTACATAGCAATTTTGTAATTGAGGATAAAACTGGTGACTATGTTGATTGGAATTAAGAAAGCAGAGCTTTTTTTTTTTTTTTTTATTTTGATTTATTTATTTAACACAGAGAGAACACAAGCAGGCAGAGAGGCAGGCAGAGGCAGAGAGAGGAGCAGGCTTCCTGCGGAGCAAGGAGCCCGATGTGGGACTTGATCTTGGGACGCCGGGATCATGACCCGAGCCAAAGGCAGCTGCTCAACCAACCGAGCCACCCAGGCGTCTCGAAAGCAGAGCTTTTTTAAAACTTTTTTTTTCTAAATAATAAGCCTCTGTTTTATTCCCCCAATATCTGGCTGACTGTAAGAAAAGGCATTGTTAGAAGAGTTTTAAAAATACTATCTCAGAAAAAAAAAAAAAATACTATCTCAGCAGTGGCTTAAAATCTTCCCACAGTGACTTTTCTACTTTTCTGCTTCTTTTTCTTTTAATTTTTTATTATGAAAAGACTCAAACGTATACACAAAAATAGAACAGTATTATGAACCTCAATGTACCTATCAGTCAATTTCAACATAATCAGCATGACTGATCTTATTTATTTATACTCAACCCATTTCTTCCACAATCATCAAATCCCTACCTAATATCAGCCCATCCCTATCTGGTACCATCTCATCCCAACTTTATTTTGAAGCAAATAACAGACTTTACTTAATTTTTCCATAAATCTTTGAATATGTTTCTCCAAAAATTAACCTCCCCCCAAATATCCATAATATCCTCATCACACTGAAAATAAATAATTCGGTAGGATCTCAAATACGTAGTGAATGTTCAACTTACAAAAAAGTTTTTGGCTTTTTTTTTTTTGTCTTTCTTCTCTCTCTTTCTCACCCTCCTTCTCTCTTATTTTCTCTCTCATTCTCTGTCTCCCCCACCTCTTTTTCTTGATTGAATCAGGATCTGAATAGGTAACATGCATTGTAACCGATGGAAAAATTTAATATGTTTAAATCCTTTCAAACTCTTTTATTTTCTATTATTATTTTTCCTTTTAAGCTATTTATTGAGGTAAGAATTATTTATTCTGCAGAATCTTATACCGTGTAGATTTTACTCCCTTTATGCACATGCTGTCTTATAAAATGTGCCCCTCTTTCCTATATTCTTCTATATTGGATATGACCTAGAGGCTTAATCATATTCTAGGTCACTGTTTAAGATTTTTGTTGTTGATCCTTGGGTTTTTTTTTTTTTAAGACTTTTAGGAGTGATTGTATACTTCCATTATAAAGGATCTGGCTGTCTCTCTTTTCATGCTGTAAGCTGCCAGTGATTCTCATTAACGCCTAGATGCATTGGTTCATTAAGTATTATAAAATTGTGATGCTCCAATAAAATCCTCTATTTATTCCTTGGAATGTTTTTAAACTGTAAACATTGCCTCATCTACTACTTTGTTACACAGAGGTACAGTCTGAGAGAAAAGGCGGAAAAAATGTCAGATTATGTTCATTTATTTACTTTCAAAAATTGCAAATTAGTTCCCTACCATGTTTATAAGATGACCAATTATGTTTTCCATTTGTTTGTTTTTTGAGTATCACTACGAATCAGTAGATATTTGATGTGTTTGAATCCATGGCAGTTATTATTTTTATTTTTTAAAAGATTTTATTCATTTATTTGAGAGGGAAAGTGGGGAGCGAGAAAAGGAAAAGGAGAGAAACTCAAGTAGATTTATCAGTGAATGTGGAGCCCAACACAGTGCTCCATCTCTGAGATCATGACCAGAGTTGAAACCAAGAGTCAGACGCTTAACTGACAGAGCCAGTCAGGTGCCCCATGGCAACTATTATTCTTAACCATGTTCAAATTTTTCCAGTTTTGATCATTAGGACTTATTCAATTGACTCCTATATATTTTGAGAGTCTTTGATGACTTCTCTGTTTGTTAGTGTAAAAAAAGTTCATCTTATACATTTCCTGCCCCAGATCTCAAATCAGCCCATTTCTTCAACAAGTCTTGTTTTAAGGGAAAATAGTACTTGCAGAAATGGGAAACTCACTCATTGTTCTTAGGACTTTTCAGTGGACACAGTATTTTTTTCAAGATAAAATATTTCCTGGGCTTATAAGAACACTTCCAATTCTAATTTAGGACTGTAGGGTTTTTTCTTAATCTCACCAATCTTAAATCTTTATATCTTTTCCCCTTTGCTAAATATTTTGGTTCTTAACAACAACAACATAATTACTTACTTTCTTTTTCCTTAGCATAAAAATAGAAACAATAACTCATAATATAAATGCTGAAAATGTTTAAGAATGTTTGCAGTCTATTGACCCTTAGGGTATATCCTGTTAAATATATAGCCAAACTACTATCCTATTAAATATATAGCCGAACTACTGTATTTTAAAGGTACTTGAAGTTTTCCCCGTATTAGTTTTTTATTGTTACTATGAAAAATTACAAATTTAGTGGCTCAAAACAGGATAGTTATTATCTTTCAATTCTCTAGTCAGATGTTAAATACTGTTAGAAGAGCCCAACCTTGGGCTAAAATCAAGGTTGTTGGCAAGGGCTGCTTTCTCTAGAAGAGAATCCATTTCCTTGCTTTTTGCAGTTTCTGGATGTTATCTACCTTGGTACCCTTCTATCTCCAAACCAATAATATAGCCATCTTCGTGACTTTTTTCAGTCTTCACATCGTTCTCTGAAGAAAGACGGGAATCGTTCCTCACTTCTAAGGACTCATGTGATTATATTGAATCCATCCAGATGATCCAAAACAGTTTCTACTTCTCAAGGTTTGTATTCCAAGGTCACATGTGCAAAATCCCTTTTGCCATGTAGGGTATCATATTCACAGGTTCTGAGGGTTAGGGCCTGGATATCTGTGGGGAGGGCAATTATTCTGCCTATCATGGTCCCCCTGAAGTTATGCCACCAATTGCACATTTAGTTTAATTTGTTTTATTTTCAGGGATTGTTTATTGATATAAACAACATTTTTATAAGATATTTACAGGATTCCAAAATCAAACCTATAAAACAAGATATATTCAAAAAAATCTACCTAATGTTCTGTCTACTCTATCTGCTCTTTCCCCTACAGAAAAATATTTTTGTCATTTTTTAAAATATTTTATTGATTTATTTGACAGAGAGAGAGAGAGGGAGATCACGAGTAGTCAGAGAGGCAGGCAGAGAGAGAGGGGGAAACAGGCTTCCCACTGAGCAGAGAGACCGATGTGGGGCTCGATCCCAGGACCCTGAGATCATGACCTGAGCCGAAGGCAGAAGCTTTAACCTACTGAGCCACCCAGTTGCCCCAATATTTTTATTATTTTTTATGGTGCATTATTCCATTGGTTTATTATTTAGTATAATACATTGTATGTGTTAATTTATATACTCCTCTCATATTGTTAGATAAATAGCAGTATACACTTTACTCCACAATTTTTTACTCAACATAGCTTGTATCATTCCTTTATAGTACACAGTTTTCATTCTTTAATACTGTTGCATAGACCACCACTGTGTGAATACTCATGGTTAATCCAACCCGTACCCTTTTAGTGGGAATTTGATTGTTTCTAGCCTTGTGCTAATAGTGCTACAGTGAATTGTGCAGCCTTTTTAAACTTTGGCTAGTATATCTCTGAGAAGTGAGATTGCTAAATAAGAGAAATATATATATATGTATAGATAGATAATGTAATAGTAATATTATTAAATATATAATAAAGTGTGTTTGTGCGTGTGTGTGTGTGTGTTTGTAATTTGGCAATTTTACTATTTTATGTCAACTTCCCATTCATAGAAGTTATAACATTTTATATTTTCCAGATCAATCTGATGTGGTTCATAAGACATGCATGAATCTCTGATCTGTGTTTGTGAACAACATCTCTAAAGTTGAGCTGTAAACATTTCCTGTAAAGACACAGATAGTAAATATTTTGGGCTTCACTAGCACATAGCCTCTGTTGTAACTATTCAACTTTTCTATTGAAATGAAAAATTAGCCTCAGATATCATGCAAATAAACAAGGGTAACTATGTTTCAATAAAACTTTATTTATAAAAACAGGCAATAAATTGGACTTGGACCACTGACTGTGGCTTGTTGACAAAATATATTTAAAAAGAATATTTTAAATTAAAATATCCAAAGATCTCACATTTTTACAGAGTAAACTTATGTTGAAAAACATAATTTAATGCCATAAGTATTTGAGTAAATGGCTTAATTTCTATTAAGTAAAGAGCAAAACTTCGATATATTTCATGGACTCTTAAAAAATATTTCTGGGTCATTATGAGTCTTTCTTCCTCTATAAAGTCAGATTTACTGATGACTTCCAACATGTTTATGTAAATACCTAAAATCAATACTGGAGAGTTTTAGGTATCTATTGTCCAAAGAAAACATAAAAATAACCAGGGAATCTGTAGTCCTGTGGCTTTGAATCCTGACTTCCTAATCTATGGGTATTTTATTTTTTTAAGAAAATGAAATTCCTGATGAACGATTAAAGATATATCTGGTTTAGTCTCCAGTTCTTCATGAAACTGCTCAAACAAGGAATTGTCTGAAATTTTCTTGAATATTTCCAAAGGTGGGCAGGGAGCTAAATGACAACATAGTCCATTTTGTGGTAAATGTTAGAATGTACTGACCTAGGATTTGTTGAAATCAATTTACTCATAATTTTACCCATAGACACTAATGTCTGAATTTCACATGATACATACTGTTCTTCCTTCTGGCAGTACTTTAAATATAGTGATTTAAACTGATTGAAATCCTAAATTACAATTTTTTGACACTCACTAGAGCTTTCTATATTACTCAATTCTGCTAGTTGAATTAAATATTACATGAAACCATATGTTGTTTTCCTAAATTGTTTATTCCATCCGGATTGGCATCACTGTCCTTAAACACTGTACTCTTATTTGTAATTTCAAGGTTTTTTTTTTTAAGATTTTATTTATTTATTTGACAGAAAGAGAGATCACAAGTAGGCAGAGAGCCAGGCAGAGAAAGAGGGGGAAGAAGGCTCGTTGCTGAGCAGAGAGCCTGGTGCGGGACTCGATCTCAGGGTCCTGGGATCATGATGTGAGCTGAAGGCAGAGGCTTTAACCCACTGAACCACCCAGGTGCCATGTAATTTCAAGCTTTGTAACTTACTTTACTACCAAGCAAATGTTTCCCATCCCAGCTCTAATCCCACCCTCTCTCCCTCACGTCTTATTTAGAACTTGTCATGTTTCAGGGATTGTGTTGAGGCCAGAAACTTAATAAGCAGGGTACACTTGCTTCTTTTTTAAAAATAATTTTAATTGTATTATTTTTATTACACTTTGTATTATAGAACTGGTTTCTAAGTATTTTGAATATTAATTCTGTTTACAATCTTAAAACAGTATGAGGAGTAAGAGATGTAAAAAAATCAACATGACATGGTAAATGTTAACAGAGCTGTGTGCAAGAAACACAATGAAAGGCTGGAAGATTTGGCAGTGCAGGTGATGATGCTTGGTCTTGAATAATAAGTATAAATTTGTTGATATATTGAATGAATAAAGTCATGTAGAACAAGAGAGGAACAGGATGTGATAATGGATTTCAAGATATTACAGTTCTAGCATGGAAGAATTAAGTTAAAAATTTTGGATTAAAGTATGTTTTACTTCCTAGCTTCTTTTATTTAGATCAGTCACCTAACTACTCTAATACTTTTGAGATACCTATGTGTATGTGTGTGTATGTCTGTATTATTCATGAATCATATACAAGTAGTACTATATAACCAAATAGGTTGAACCCAAAGAGACTACATCAAGACCCATTACAAACTGTTGAAAGACAAAGAAAGAATCTTGAAAGTAGCAAGAGAAAAGTGACTCCTCATATACAACAGATCCTTAATAAGATTATTAGCAAATTTCTCATCAAAAATTTGGAGGTGATAAGGAAGTGAGTTGATATATCCAGAGTGGTCAAAGAGAAAAAAAAGCATCAATGAAGAATTTCATATCTGGCAAAAATGTTCTTCAAAAATGAGGGAGAAATTAAGACATCCTCAGATAAACAAAAGATGAGAAAGTTTGTCACCACTAGAAACTCCCTGCAATAAATGTTAAAGGGAGTCCTGATGATTGAAACAAAAGATAACTAGACAGTAACTCTAAGCTATATGAAGAAATAAAGATGTATGTGAAGGTACATACTTAGGCAATTATAAAAGTTAGTGTAACTGAAACAATAGTCTGTTACTCTCCTTTTTTTTTTTTCCCATTAGGAGACTAGTATATTAAAAAAGAACACACAAGTATTTTTCTAAAAGCTAGTATTATTAAAACATTGATTTGTAACTTCATATTTTGTTCTCTACACAATTTAAGAAATTAATATTAATATTTTAAATTAGATTATATTTTCACCCAGTGCATAAAGATACAGTTTTGTGACATCTGAAATAATGAAAGGGATAGGGACAGACATGTAAAGGAGCGCAGCTGGGTTTTTATTTATTTATTTTAGAGAGGGGGGAAGGGTAGTGAGAGAGGGGGACAGTGGATCCTAAGTGAATTATGCACTGAGCATGGATCCTGACATGAGACCAATCTCACAACCCTGAGATCATGACCTGAGTCAAAATCAAAATTCAGACATTTAACTGACTGCACCTCCCAGGTACCCCAGGGAGCAGAATTTTTGTATGTTGTTCAAGCTAAATTGATATAAATTCAAATAAGAGTTTTGTAACTTCAGCATGTTAAATATAATCTCCATGGTAACAATAAAAATAGCTATTGAATATGGAGAAAAAGGAATCAAAACATTTCACTGTAAGATATCAATAAAAAAGGATGGTAGGAAATGAAGAATAAAAAGTTATTAGGAATATATAAAACAAATATAAAAATGATAGAAATGAGTCCCTCTTTATTAGTAGTTACTTTAATTTTTTTTATCAGTAGTTACTTTAAATATAAATGTATTAAACTCCCAATAAAATGACAGAGATTGGCAGAATGCATTAGAAAAACATGGTACAACTATATGCTGCTTATAAGAGATTCATTTTGGGTCAATGCTATAAACAAGTTAAAAGTGAAAAGATAGAAGACAGACCATGGAAATAGGTAAACAAGAGAGGAGGAAAGGCTATACTGGATATCAGACAAATGGACATTAAGTCAAAAGTTTATAAGACATATTAATAAAAGATTCAACACAGTAAGAACATATAACAATTATATACATCAATGTATCTAATAATAGACCAACAAACTATATAAAGCAAATATTGACAGAATTGAAGGAAAAATAGACATTACTAAAAAATACTTGGAAAATTCAATACCCTATTCTCAGTGAATGAAAGAATAATCAGACAGCAGGTAATTAAGGAAATAGATGACTTGAAAAACACCGTAAATCAACTAGTCCTTAAGAAACATACGCAATATTCTACCCAATAACAATAGAAGGTGAATTCTCTTAAAATGCACATGGGGCATTTTCCAGGATAGACCATATATTAGATCACAAATTAAGTTGCAGTAGATTTAAAAAGAGGTATCATTCAAGTTTCTTCTCCAACCATAATGAAATAAAGTTAGAAATAAAAGAAACACGAAAAACAATTGAAAAATTCACATATTTATGGAAGTTAAACTATAAACTCTTACACAACCAATGGATCAAAAAAATAAATCACAGTGGAAATCAGAAAATACTTAGAAATGAGTGAAAATGAAAACATAACATACCAAAATTTATAGGACACAGCAAATACAATTCTAAGAGGGAGATTTATAGCTATAAATGCTTTAAAAAGAAGAAAGATCTCAAATCAACAATCTACCTTTAGAACTTAAGGGACTAGAAAAATTAAACACAAAGCCAGCAGAAGGAGTGAAATAATAATAGGGAAAGATTAAATAAAAAAAAGAAAATAGAAAAAATAATAGAGAAAACACAACAACCTAGAAATAGAGGGAAACTACATCAACATAAAATCTATATCTGAAAATCCACAGTGAACATCATATTCAATGATAAGAAACTGAAAGCTTTTCCTTTAAGATCAGGAACACAGTAAGGATGACCTCTTTCACCATTGTATTTAACATAATACCGGAAGTCCTAGCCACAGAGATTAGGCAAGAGAAAGAAATGAAAGACGCTGAAATTGGAAACATAATATTCAAAACATAAGATTATTATCTCAGTCTGCAGATTATATCATTTTATATGTAGAAAAGCCTAAACGTCACTCACCCACACACACACAAATTATAGCTAATACATAAAGAAAATAGGATAGAAAGTCAACACACAAAAATCAATTGCATTTCTATATATTAATATGGAACAATCTGAAAAAGAAATTAAGGAAACAATTCCATTTCCAGAGTATAAAGAATAAAATGCTTAGAAATTATCTTAACCAAGTAGGTGAAATACTTGTACAATGAAAATTATAAAACATTGCTTAAAGAATTAAAAACATAAATTATAAAAAGATAGTCCATGTTCATGGATTAAAAGACTGACTACTAAGATGTGAAAACTACCCAAGACTACCTGCAGATTTATTACAATCCCTATCTTTATCCCAATAATATTTTTTACAGAAATAAAAAAAATCATCTTAAAATCATATGGAGTGAAATAGAACTCCATATAGCCCTAACAGTCTTGAAAAAATAAAATTGAACAACTCACACTTCCTGATTTCAAAATTTACTGCAAAACTACAGAAATAAAAATTTTATGGTACTGGGATATAGACAGACATATAGACCAATGAAATATAGAATGAAAAATAGAATAGAGCGCCCAGAAAGGAACCCTACCATATATAATCAAATGATTTTGACAAGGATTCCAAAACCATTCAATGGGGGAATGATAGTATTTTCAATAAATGGTGTTTGGAAAACTAGATTTCCACATGAAACTGAACAAAGTTAGATTCTTGCCTAATGCCACATAAAAATCAATTCAAAATAGATCAAGACTTGAATGTAAGAGCTAAAAACTGAAACTCTTTGAATAAAATACAGAACAAAATTCTCACAACATTACATTTGGCACTGATTTCTTGGATATGTTACAAAAAGCACAGGCAACAAAAACAAAACTAGACAAACTGGACCTCATAAAAGTTAGAAACTTTTGTGCCACAAAGCATATTATCAACTGAGTTAAAAGGCAACCTACAGAATGGGAGAACTTATTTGAAATTCATATATCTGAAAAAAGATTAATATCTAGGATCTATAGACAACTAAAAACACTGAACAAAAAAATCAGTCTGATTCAAAAAGACTTGAACAGATAGTTCTTCTAAGAAAATATATGACTAAAAAGCACATGAAAAAAATCTCAATGTCATTAATAATTAGGGAAATGCAAATCAATACCACAATGAAATATCACTTCATACCCATTAGGATGACTTTTAAATAAAAACAAATTAAAGAATAAGTGTTGATGAAGATGTGAAAAATTGGAACCCTTGTGTACTCTTGGTGGGATTGTAAAATGTTAAATCTACTGTGGAAAAATGGAAAGTTGTATGGCAATTGGTCAAGAAAATAAAAATAGAATTACAAATGGTTCAGCAATTCTACTTCTGGTTATATAGCCAGAATTAAAAGTAGGGTCTTGAAGAGATAGGTGTATACTTATGTTCACAGGGACATTATCTCAGTGTGGAAGCAACCCAGTGTCCATTGACAAGTAAATTAATAAGCACAATGTGGTATATATGTACAATGAAATATTATTGTCTTAAAAAGGAAGGGAATTTGGACATATTATAATATGGATGAAATTTGAAAACATTATGCTAAGTGAAATAAGCCTGTCACAAAATGAAAATAATGTGTAATTCCATTTACTTGATATATCTACAGTAATCAAAATAATACAAAATAGAGTGGTGATTGCCAGAGCCTGGGATAGGAGGAATAGGTATAAAATTTTAGATTGAAGATAAAAAGATTTCTGGAGACAGATGGTGGTGGTGAAGGATACACAACATTATGGATGTACTTAATACCCCTGAATTAATGCTTAAAAATGGTCAAAATGCTAAATTTTATTTTATCATAAGTAAAAAAAAAATCTTATACTTGTTTCTTTCTAAAGAAATACAGTATTCTCTTGAAGACATCAAAACATAAAGTGTATCAAGTAACTCAAATTACACTAATTTTGTCATTAGAGTATAAATTTCTTGCAACAGTTAAATGTTATTAAAAACTTTAAAATCTATAAAAGCAAGAATCTTTTCTCTTCCATACATTGCTATACACTTTGTCAAAGCTTATGACTCTGAATATAGTAAGTTCTCAAGCTATATATACATTTAGTTAATTAAAATTATGAATAGTTAATATAATCCAATTATTTGTTAAGCATTCTTTGGGTTTTACAAAATCTGTAAGTACATTATTATGTTTTTTGGTCCATGTTTACAAATATGTTAATATTTTATATGCTTATATTTCATATTATGCAACATAAAATCATTCGTAATAATATTTAGTAAGTTTATATACTACTTTTTTGTAAGTCTACCTTACCCCAAAACATAGATTCCCCATGTACCTTCAAGGCAAGTGATATGGCATTTTGTTTTGTTTCCATTTACTTTACCAAATTAAGAGTCCCGAGTTTAAAACGAATCCCTTGGAAATACTCATATTTCGAATCCCTTGGAAATACTCATATTAAACGAATACTCATATTAAAAGAATCCCTTGGAAAGTCATATCTCAGGAGTCAAGGTATATTTCCTAATACTGCCTCCATAGATTAAAAATGTTGAGTCTTCTGTTTCTTAATTTAAAAAAAGTCATATATATATATATGGTTTTTTAATTTAAAAAGTCATATATATATACATATATATATAAAGGTTTTGTATATATATACATATATATATACAAAGGTATATGTATATATACATATATATATACATATATATATAAAGGTTTTTTAATTTAAAAAGTCATATATATATACATATATATATGTATATATACATATATATATGTATATTTGTATATATAAAAGGTGGGAGACCTGGGTGGCGCAGCTCAGACTCTGAGCTCAGCTGGGAGTCTGCTTGAGACTCTCTCTCCCTCTCCCTTTCTCTTTCCACCTCCCCCCTACCCTGTGTACTCTCTTTCCTTCGCTAAAATAAATAAAAAAAAATTAAAAAGAAGAAGAAGAAGAAAAGATCTTAGTTTAGTGATAGTTACCACAGGGAACACATGATACAAAAAAGTGGAATTTACAGTTTAAGTGTTATAGTTTCATCTAGAGAGTACACTGTTGAATTCTCAAATCACGGAAGAGCTAGAGACTTCCCAGTCAGCCCAACCGGACAGTCTCCAGGGAATTTTGAGTTACATTTCCCTCTTTAACATTTAGATAGTACTTTCCTTTGTGTAGGGTGAGCAAAGAGAAGCACATTTATGCTAATGTACCTTTGTATCTGGATTACAATTTGAACGAATTTAATTGCTGCATTAGTCAAAACAGAATTTATATTTAAGATTTGACAAAATGAAGAAAAATAATTGGCTTATTAATGCTTTTTTTTTAGCCACAACATTTTTACCTCTGACATTATACTCTGAAGTTACAGTTGAGTTATTATTAAAACTAATTTTAACAAAGATGTGCTAATGATGAGTTCACTGAAGCTGCGTCAGAGGGAAAATAAGCAATCTGTATCTAACTTTATGCTGATGATACAGTGGGAAATATGTTTGTTTAAAAAAACATCTGTTATTTTCAGGCATTCGTATGGAATTTTATGGTGGATAATAAAACTATCTTGACTGTAACCTAAAAAGAGGCAAATGCTATTAACATAAGTAAAGCCCCCATCTGCCCCTAGATATTTGTTAAAGAGCTGATTTTAGTAAACTATTTATTTCAAATGGCATTGGTTGCCTTCAGTGGCTTATTCATTAATGTGTGTGTGCTTTATTAATGTTTTAGTCTTCTACCATCAAGGTCATTATTTTAAAACCAAACTAAAAGTATAACAGGAGAGTGAAACTGTGGTTATTCTAAAGCCCCCAGGTATATTATAGTAAGGTAATGCTTTTCTTTCATTTGGCTTTAATTTACTTTTCATTTGACTTTCATTTAATTTAATTTATTTTTGGCTTTCTCTCATTGGGCTGAAAGCATGCCACCCCATGATGGGCCACTTTGTCATGAAGATTATTCTGAGCTAAAGGGAACTGAGACCTTGTGGGCTCCAGAGAAACGTTTGTCCCTCCTTTAACTATATAGAAGAATCTAAATTGGGGATGTTCCCCAGAATAAGGGTTATTAGCAGAGAAAAACTTTGTCTGAGTGACCCATTTGTACATAGAGGCCAAATATCTAATTACCAAACATCTGCTCTTCGTATTGCCCCATGAAATGTATTCCTTTCCTCTGAAGGCCTGGAGGCCTAGCCCCCTCTTCTTAGTTCAGAATGACATATACACCTCATTTTGTCTCACTGTCTTTGGAATTTTCATGTCTGTGTGGATTTCTTATATGTACACCATTACATTTATTTTCTCCTGTTAATCTATTTATGTCAATTTGAGTCTTAGTCCAGCTAGAAAGACCCTTGAAGGGGATAAGAATTCTTGTTCCTCAACACTGTAAAATGAAACAGGTCAATTGTAAGGTCTTTTATGAATCTAAGGTTTTATGATTTTGTTAACCATCTAGAATAGTACTAAAAAAAATGTGGTTTATAGAATTCCGTCGAAGCTGTCTTAGCATTACATACTTTTCATCATTTTAGAAATTTCTTTAGGAGTAACTTGTCAATCGTGACTTACACACACACACACACACACACACATACACACATACACCACTGAGAATTTGATAAACAGTTTGTAAATAGACACTCACTATCTTTTCACAGAATACAGATTACTTTCTAACTTGTGCCCATGGCAAATCAGAGAATTGAATAGGCAGTCTTGATCTTTCTGGCTTAGAACTTTTCTCCTAAGTATCAGAATCTAAACAGAAAACCTACTCAGTGTAGCATCACCCAGTGTTGTAGGAGAAAACCTCTGACATTGGTGTGTGCTATTTTCCTATGGTATCCTCTTAAGAATGGTGTACATACAGATTTCCCAGTTTAAAGTACACCTGACTAAAGACCTCCTCCCTAGTGCTCCTTGGCACTCTCCTGGGTCCCCTACTTCATTACCCTGGAATTTCATAGGAGGGTAAACAAATTATGTTACACTTGGAAGCTCATTATATGACAATTCTATCTGCACATTATTTCAAATGTAATTTTTCAAAATTACAGATTTCTTCTAATTGTCTCCAACTTTGTCATCGGAATAGAAGTTCTCCTTAATGATTGTATGAATAGATTAATTTTCTATAGCAAATTTAGGAAAAAGGATTTTTTATTCTTTGACACCAACTCTGTGTTTTTATTATTTTCTAAAGAGCTCTGCTCTGTAATGAGTTAATAATTGAACAAAGCCCTCTACTACATAATATATCAAAGTTTGGCTAAGAAATTTTTATTCTAAAAATATTTAGTGTAAGTGATTATTTTCCTTGTTTTTTCTATTTGGGGGTGACAAAGATGCAATTCTTTCATCCAGCCCTAGTGAACAAAGAGAGAGAGAGAGGGAGAGAGAAAGAAAGAGAGAGAGAGAGAGAGAGAGAGATACCAAGAAGGGAAGAAGGGAAACATGCTCTCTGGATATATTTCAGAAGTAAGAATCTCACTCCAATCTCTTTAAATAGCTAAATGTTTCTAACAGGTGTTTTCCTTTTTTTCGTTTTCAGTTATTACGCCTATTTGTTTTCTCCTCTCATTTTTACCAAATAATTCAGTGTAGCAAATATCACAATAATAAAAATCCTGGACATATTTAATTTCAAATCAAACCAGTTACCTGAGATATAAAGATCTTCATCCTTGTAAAAGGCAGTGATCTTCCCCACACACTTCTCTGACCTGTCTGTCAAATATGAAGTCACTGGGCAAATATATCATATTTGTGCATATGTGAGTTCATACAGACACAGAAGGGAAAAGATCAGACAGAGAAAAGAACTGAAGTGGAAGAGAAATTAATCACTTTAAACATATGCAGGGCTTTGAACAAAATAATAAAATAATGTGTTACTTCCCACATTTACTATAAAAATCTCAACATTAGAAATATTCTCTTTTTCTCAGCCTCACAGATATATATATATCTAGATCTATATAGATCTATAGATATATATATATCTGTATTGATCTGTATATCTATCCTCTATCATCTATCTCATCTATGTATATCTATAATTAGAAAAGAGACTCATAATGAAAATGAAAGTATCTCTGTGATTTCTTCAGTTTCATTTTCCACTGAATATTTTTAGGATGGAGACTGATTAACTAAATTTAGGAATAATCTTTCTTTTTCATTGGTTGAATTTTTATCTAAAATCATTAAAATGGTTCATTGCTAGAATATGGATATTTTGGTGGGGGGGTAGAATAGACTATGGTAATAATAAAAGGCATTTCAACTGTGTAAGAATTTAACAACCAATTTTCTTGATGCCTCCAATGATAATGTTCATCAGTTCCAAGTTCATTTTCATGCTATAATACTGTTATTTGAATTAGCATAAATTTAAAATGATGGGTAATTCATATCTATTAGATGAAGAAGTTATCTTCTATTTATGAAATTCTTGTTACTGTTAAGTAACTTGCAGGCTTTAAATTAAATTTCCTGATTTGCATTAAGTTTAAAACTGTAAATAGCTTTTTAGAATATATAATTGAGTTGATATTGAGTTTGTAGACAAAAGCATCCTATTAAAAAACAGAAATTTCTATTAACATTTGAGCTATGATTTCAGAGACACCAAGGGAAGACACAAGATAAGCAATATATTAGTAATATGCACAGCATTGCTAGGTTCTTTCCAACAATACTCACCAGAGAATCATAAAGGAAAGGGAATCAAATAATACTACAATTACTCTTCCCCATTGAGCCATATTTTACAGATTAGTACAGATGTAATTGGGTGATAGAAAATATAAAAGAGGAACAAAAAATTAATATTGACTGAAGGAAAAGCAAATCAGCATTTTGCTAGTCAAATACAGAGATGTTTCCTATTCTTATTTAACACAGTAATTGCAGAGGAAACAAATAAGCCATTTGATCTGCATAGTAAGTTGTATTAATCAATGAAGTGCAACACTGATTGAAATTCTAGTATTTAGTAAGAAAAATCTAAGACATTTACATCTTGAAGTTGGGTTTTTAGCAGTTAACACTTGAATACTCTTATCCTTTGGGGTTTGTAACAATATATTTTCATGATTTTTCTGATTCTCCAACAACAACCTCACTGCTTTTTTTTTTTCAATTTTCATTCTTAGCCCTCTTTTCTTTTCATCTACTTCCATAACTTCCAATTATCATTCCTATACAAAAAGCCTTAAATTTTCATCTCTACTTGTGAACCTCTTCTTTAACTCTAACTCAATATTTACTCATAAGAATTTACGGAAATTTGTCCAGCATGCCCTGATATCACTTCCAATACAGCATGACAAGCTGAATTTCCTTATCATTTTCTCTCAAATCTTTTTCTTCTTCCTGTGTTCTCTCTTTCTATTTATAAACCACTATTATTTTTGTCATGTATTTGGCATTTTGGAAGTCTGGCAGAGTTTTTCACTCTCTTTTCTTTCATGTTTGATAATTTCCAAGGCCTATCATTTGTTATTACTACAACACTCACTCATCGTATTCCATTTTCTGTATTTCTACTATCACGTGGCCTTTGATCTTATACCTTGAGCCATCCCAGCACATATGAACCACATACCTGCAAGGTTTTCAACAAGATAGGTAGTCATATATGGTCTTCCTCATTTGTTCCTAACTTGCTCTGGCAAGCCTTAATCTACTGTCAGACTTGTCTTCATTATCCCATACTAACCTTTTGGCTGTGGAAATTGTATCCTATTCTGTGGCTCTGAAACCAAACTCTTGTTTAAGGGGAGTTGGCTTGTAAGTGCTCAATTCAAGTCACTGGGTAATGGATCAAACCCAGCAAACTTGGCTTCTGTAGGATTCACAGTGTCTGCTCTGTATACCTTTTAGTATCACTGTGTATTTATATCTGTCAGACAAAACAAACAGGAAAGTTAACATCATGTCTATAAACTTCTGGAGAGGAAGAGACCTGCTATCTGAGTGCATTTGCCCTTTGGATCCAGCAGCATTCAATGGGATCCCCAAAGAAATTTTCTTATCATTTGTTACATATCACTCTTCAAACCTGCTCTATTCCTATTCATACTAACCAAACTAATTTTAGAAATCTAGATACAACAGTAAGGATTCGATATCTAAAGAAGACATCTTATTTATTCTTATTTAGTTATTCTTATTTATTCTTACTTATTTTCCATAAAGCCGCCTGACCCAGAGCTGATTGTAGAAATATTTTATTTTGTAAAGGTAGTACTAATTGCAGTCCTTTTGGGAAGCTCCCTACCATTTCTGCCTAATTACTCAACGGTGTCATAATGATCATGCAAATTAGCAAATGTCAGGTTAAACTGGCTGTGAGTTTTGTTTGACTACAACACTCAACCTGTGTCTACTCAGTTTACAATGTGTTGCTTGTTTACTACGGTCATATAGATCCAACTTAAGTCAATCAAAGGAACACTCGGAACAGTAATAACTCAAGAGAGTAGTGGTGACTCAATCAAATTTTGGGATTGTTCAAATTCTGCTTTTTTTAAAAAAAGAACATTAGAATAAAAAATAAGATTGCATAACAATGAACAGCCCAAATGCATATAGTTCTTGGCATGAGAAATTTTAGTGTCAAGGATTATAGTAGATTATGATGACCACTCATATTTGCTTTCTTTTTTTTTAAGATATTTATTTATTTATTTATTTATTTGACAGAGAGGTGAGAGATCACAAGTAAGCAGGGAGGCAGGCAGAGTGAGAGGGGGAAGCAGGATCCCCAGTGAGCAGAGAGCCCAATGCAGGGTTTGATCCCAGGACCCTGAGATCGTGACCGGAGCTGAAGGCAGAGGTTTTGACCCACTGAGTCACCCAGTTGCCCCTCATATTTGCTTTCTTAATTCAGAATTCTTCGTGGGACTTAACACAATAATGCTATCTAGCTATTGAATATTGGAAAATCTCAAACTTGGTCCTAAGCCTTTGTTTCAATTATGCATAAAGCAAGACATCTCAAAATTTAATGCCTTAAAATAACAATAATTTATTATTTCTTATGTTTCTGTGGGTTCGCTGAATAGTTCTCCTAGTTTCATCTGGTAAGCTTGGATCTATAGGGTAAAAGATGACCTCATTCTCATGTCCAGAACTCAGCAGGGATAAGGGGATTTCTGAGACCCCTTTCTCCACATGGTCTCTTGTCATTCAGTAGTTTTCTTATACTTCTTTACATAATGTAAAGTCAAATATTTGTCAAAACAAATCATAAGACCAGCCAGATCCAAAGAGACATGGAAATCTACTCTACTTCTTTTTTTTTTTTTAACTTTTTTTTCACTCTACCTCTTAATAGGAGGAGTGGTGATATCACAATGCCAAAGATCATGAATCCTAGAAGTCATAGTTAATTGTGAACCATTATTATCACAATGTACCTTCCACCTCATCTTTTCATTCTGTATTTTTTCCCACTGAGTTCTAGATCTATATTATTTTATGTGGAAAATATTTATTGAGCATTTACTTTTTCCAGGTACTAGTCTAGAATCTGAGGACTAGATGTAGCCAAGATTAAAAAAAAAATGCCCCTCACTTTGAGTTTACAATCCAGCTGGGTAAAAGTATATAAATAGGTAAAAACCTTCGTAAGATAATTTTAAATATTACTAAGGGCTAAGAGGAAAATAAACCAGGGCTTAGTAATATTAAATTACTACTGATGGAGGAAAAAACCTCAAGGATCCTCTCTGATGAAAGAATTGTTAAGGTGGAACATAAACTTGACTGTTCAGAGTTGCAACAATGCTGCTCTGGCCTCCCTCTGGCTTATTGCTCATACCTCTCTTATTCATACTTTCCCATGGAAATAGGATTGACTTATCTTAGCCTGGTGAAGAAATTTAGCAGTAAAGTTCACATACATAAGGAAGGCATTCTTTGCTCTTTCATACCTTGACATTTTGTAGGATAAGACCACACAGTGCCTATGATTGTGCACTCTGTCTATGTCTGAGTAGGTAAGTTCAATTCTGGGATGCATAAGTAGCAAACCAAATTTGTCTGCAGGCTCAAGTCACATTTCCAGTTACCTTTAACAGTAATGAAAGTAAATTTGATTTCCATCTGTCTGATTCCCCAGTCTATGAGTTGATTCTTAATTTGAGAATTGAGGAGATGAGTGCCATTTATTGATATTCTAATATCCTAACAGAGACATTTTAATTAATATCTTCAAATATAAAGAGTCTGCCAAGTAAAAGGTATAAAAGTGGCTTTTCAATATGGGTGTACAAAGGGTATCACAATCTCAAGAATAAATAGACAAATTTACAATATCCACATACAGCCCCTAAAAAGTATGGTCCTCTTTTCATATTTCTTATTACAGTGAATGGAAATGCTACTTATACAGTAATATAGACCAGAGCCTAGAATTCATTTGTAAATTTTTTTCTTCTTCATGTCTCATTTATTCTACTAAAGCCCACTTATCTTCTAAAAACTCTTAAAACTCTTTTTTAATTTGAAAATTTTATGTTTCAAGTTTTAATTTAAGCTCTAGCTAATTAACATATAGTGTAATATTAGTTTCAGGAGTAGAATTTAGTGATTCATCACTTACATTTAACACCCAGTGCTCAACACTAAAAACTCTTGAATCTAATGATCTTTTATTTCCACTGCAACCAACATTTTTCTGTTAAGTCTTAACTCAGTTTATTTTTTAAATACCCTATTTTCTATAATCAATTTATACCTTATACATCAGTGATTTACCCCAATCCCTACTGTTTATTATATTTTTTCCCTAAAAATGTTTCCATTGTTTTATGATAAGCACCTAAACCCATAACATGGCTGAAGTAGCAGAAATGTCAACCTGACCATCAAATTTCATGTTCCCCTTTCCACAGTTGGAATTCTCAAGGCAACTACCTAGCAGGGATTGCATTTCCCAGTTTTTTTCCCTCCCTTTTTCTTTCTTTCTTTCTTTCTTTCTTTCTTTCTTTCTTTCTTTCTTTCTTTCTTTCCTTCCTTCTTTCCTTCCTTCCTTCTTTCCTTCCTTCCTTCCTTCCTTCCTTCCTTCCTTCCTTCCTTCCTTCCTTCCTTCCTTCCTTCCTTCCTTCCTTCCTTCCCTTTTTCTTAACTAGTTCTCACTAATGGAATATGAGTGGAAGGAATAATTGTCCTTTGTAGGTCCAGGTTTTATGTAGTCACTGGAGCTTCTCAAATCTCTTGGCAGATACAGACAACTTGCAAGATGACATGGATGGCAGAATCATGGGACAGAAGCAGCGGTTATGAATCACCCCATGCAAAAAAAAACCATTCACTAATCACAAACAGCTATACTGGACTTCAGGTAAATAAATAATAAACTTTATTATGCTAAACCACTGACATTTTGGGGTTTGCACATTCAAGTAGCTAGTATTAATCTAGCTTACATAGCCTACCTAGCTTAAGATAGTCTAGCTTATTTCACGTCTGCAGCCTCACTTTGTGCAACTTAGTTTGTCTCAATATGCTCTCTCCATTGGACTTCACTCAGTTCCCTGAATGCTTCTATTAGAAGACTTTGGTACATAATATTCCTTCTGCCTAGAATGCTCTCTAATACCTTTATAAAGCTTACTTCAGGTATCAGTAGCAGATACTGTCAGTGGTCTCTCCAGATCTCCTAGGATCTCTTTTTATAAATCCTGTCTAGTTCTCCAACCTCGTGCTCTATGCTTTTGCATTTAGGAGCCCTCATCTGGTATTTTCTTTGAAGGACTTCCCTCAGTCTGTTGGAATTTGTTGCTTGCCCCAAATCACACACTTGTTTGACTTTTACCTACCTTCTTATCCTGTACTTCCCACTCTTAGAGTACTACCTTAATGAATTACTTGCACAAGAATACTCATCTTAATATCTGTACTCTGATGCATCTGATTTAGAGCATCAACTCTCAAAAATAAAATTTCTTAAACTAAAGATTTTAGTTTGAATGTCACTTATTCAGGGAAGTCTTTTCTGATGTCCCAGAATAGTTCACATTCCCTATATTATGATGCTTTTATGACATTGCAAATTTGACTATAGGGAGTATTATTATTATTATTATTATTTTGCTTACTACTTGGCATGGAGTTGACTCTTAGTAAATACTGAATGAATAAAATGGATCAAAGAAAGAAGGAAGAAAGAATTAAAAGAGAAAGGATAGATATCCCATTAGGGATGACATGAAGAAGACCTAATCTTATAAGAAAAATAAATTCACTGTAATATTTGCAAGATATTATTTAAACTTTCATCTGAATTGGGGAATCAAATTGAATTTCAATCAACTCCATAAATTACAGGAAATGATTCTGAAGAGTTATTTTTGGGGGTGTTTATTATTTCAAGTATTTTATTAACTAATACCAACCAGTTGACTTTTTTCTTTTTCACATTAGGATTTCTTATAAGCTGTCAACAAATGGCACCCTAGATAATTTCTCTATATAAATATTTTTTTCAGTTAATATATATTCATTGAGCTCTATTCTGTATTAGGATTCTTGCTAGCCTTGGGAATACAGGGGTGACATAGATATGTATAGCACTTTTGTGAGTACTTAATGTAGTAGCTGGAAATTTTATATAAATACCTGATTATAATTGTCCTTGAATATATGGTTATTATGTAAATATTAAACTCCTCGAGAGCACAAGTCCCTCCAATGTTTTTTGGGTTCTGATTGTAGTGATATAAAGGCTTCCTGATATTCAATTTTGCTATTTTTGAGCTCCCAACCCTTTCCAGGGCAGCCTCTAAGAATTACTTACAACTAGAAATGTCTCTGGGTCAGTGTACACTTTCCCAATTCCCTGCAATAGATACTGTGCTGGAAAGTAGGGATGAGAGGGGATTGGAAAGAGATTTATATTTGTCTGCAGTACTCTAGGGAAATGGTTGAGCCTCCTAATGGAAGACAAAGTAGAGGCATGCATTTACCTGTAGACCTGAGAGAGCCTCCTGAGAATGAAACGGCAGCGAAAGACCAGGAGGGGTTGATTGGACCTCTTAAAGTTGAGGTGCAAGGATTGGGCTGTCCAAGACCTTGTATGATTTGCAAAGGATAGGGCAGCCTGACTGAGCTGCAGAAATGCTATGCTGGAGAGCAGAGTTTGCCTGAGGAGATACAAAGCAACTGAGCAAGGAACTTTGCTGTGCCTGGAGACTGCAATGTGGGCAATCTACCTGTGAATAATCAATTTTTGGCTGATGACTGTATATGCTGCTGGGTGTTTTTGAAATACTCATTTTTACTGGGATAGGGTCTGATAGTAATTAGTTGTTCTATAATCTGGTACATCACTCAAAAGTGATTTTTATTAAGCAGAATTACACTCTGTTTTAAATCTAGCAATTTGGACTCACATGTTGTTTATTTGTAATTATTGCAGATCTTTCCTTCTTCACTTAGGCAACTCACTATTATACTGTAGTCCTTTACATTAATAATGATCACCAAGCACAGCTTCAAAAACTCTTGCAAGGTATTACAACATCAACAGCTGTCAATTTTTAGGTGAAATGATTTGGTTCGTGGGAATTACTATTCCTTGGGGATTTGCATCTATTTTTTGGATATGTAAGTTAAACTTGCCGAAGTTATCCAAATAGAGTTTGCAGAAGTTTCCCTTCACATTCATTATGAGTTACTAAAAGTATTCGAACAGGAAAAGATATTTTTATGTGTTCAGAGATATAGGATATAAAAGAATTCTTGTTTATTTTAGAACTGCATACAACTCAGTCATGCCACAGTTTTGTACAGGTAAGAACAAGGAAATCATTCCATTTTAATTTTTAAAAATCAATGCTGAGACTATTTCTACACAGAAAACGAAAAAAAATCTGAACTACTCTGAAGTAGTCAAATGATTTGAGTGGATATAGGACAGTTCAAAGTTGTCCAAACATATACGTCACTCCTCTTTGTAACTGTACGAGTTTCGGTATAACATACAACTATCAGTAATAAAATAACATTTTAGAGAATAAGTAGGAACAACAAATCATTGCTTTAACTGTCTGATGTAGAAATATATTTCCATATAGAACTGTGCTATCTTGATTAATCTAAAGGACAGAACAGTTAAATAAAGTAAAATAAGGTCAGATTTTTGCCTAGAATTGATTGAGGAAAATTTTGTCTTCCGTTAGTGGAGCAGTTTATAGAAGAAACTGAAAAGGAGCAGATGAAGGAGCAGTTTGAGTATTTGGAAAATGATCTGAGAAGACTTAAGCAAAAGCTGGAAAATCAAGGGATAGAGGGAGAGAGCATCCTGAAAGGGGGCCAATGGAGGGGAACCCATATGTTGGAGCATGATTTTGTCTCTCCATGGTCTGTCATATCCTTCTGTGATGATCTTTCTGACAACAAATGTCTTACTACTACATTTAGTGACTGGCAAAACTTCACCAAGAATACATAAATTTTAAGTGTCATTTTAATGGAATTTTTAAACAAATACATTCATAAATTATAGATAAAAATGACTTTCTCACATAAGAGGTACAGATCTAAGGGATCATGTAGCAGTTTTTACCATCTATTTACTCCTCTTCAGCTTAGGTAAGGGCAAGTATTTGCATTGAACTTTCTTAAATTACACAGTACTTTTCTATAAATTATCTAATTTGAGTTTCAAATCAATATCATCAAAAATAACCTCTTTGACCTGATTTTATAGGTCAAAACATTGAGACTTAACTGTTAAAAGATTTTTTTGAAGGTCACAAAAGCAGCATTTGATCAAGGCAAGAAGTGTGTATGTGTGTGTGTGTGTGTGTGTGCGTGCATACACGCTTTTTTCAACCAAGAAATAAATTGAAGTGTTTGGAACTTTTACTTTATTATGAGACATTAGAATTTCAATGATTTTCTTGATTCCATTCACTTTTTGCACAGAAAGGAAGAGAGTAAAAATTTCAAATTAATGAAATCCAAGCAAATAAAAAGTTCATAGTTATAGAATGTATACAAGATAAGTATCTTGCAAAAGTTTTTACTTCATTGTGTAATTGTTACATCTTTTTCTGTAAATCAAAATGTACTTTTTTTAGCCTATTATATTTTAAAATCTTTCCTTTAAAGCCTTAATTGTCTACATTAATGCACATGCAAACTCATAGACATGTGTAGTCTCTGAGATAAAAATTAAGAATCCCAACCACAACAATAGCAGTAATAATAACAATGGTGCAATTTATTGCACCTTTACAATGTGCCCAACTTCGTGTACTTAAAGAATCTCATTTAATCTTTATAAAACCTACAGGGATAGTGATTGTCTTTATGCAATAGATAACTAATCTATGGCTCAGAGAGGCTGAGAAACAGCATAGTTGGGATGTATAAGTTTAGTATGCCAAATAAGCCAATAGGATTTTAAAATGAAGAAGTTAAAACTGTTTATTGATCTCCATACCACCAGAAGTATTGATTAGACAATATGCAGTATACGATGAACTCTTGTTTGAAAAGTGATTCTTGTCATATATAAAAAACGTTCTCTATATTTTTCTTTCTTTCTTTCCCAAACAAGTGCCATAGTGACAGATGACAGCACAGGTAAGAGAAAGAATGTAATACAGTATGTTTTGTGTTTTCAGGCCACCGGCAAGTCCTCCAAAGGTCAGATTATTGAACATGATGACGATAATTCTAAACCAGCCTTTGGAGCGATCAAATCACATAAAACTCAGCCATATGAAGAATGCCTGGGTGGCTCAGTCGGGTAAGCATCTGCCTTTGGCTCAGGTCATGATCCCAGAGTCCTGGGATGGAGCCCCGCATCTGGCTCCTTGCTCGGTGGGGAGCCTGCTTCTCCCTCTGCCTGCATCTCTCTCTGCTTGTGCTCTCTCTTTCTGACAAAAATAAATAAATAAAATCTTAAAAACCAAACAAATCAAAACCCTCAGCCATATGAAAACAAATCTTCAGCTATAAGGGAAACATTTCATTCCCTTATTTCCAAATCCCTACACATATCACACTGTCAAAGAGTAGAACAATTGAGGATTGATAGCTGTACCCACTGATAGCTACACCTACATCTGTGTCACTGGAAACAGAAAAGACTGACTTTCTCCCCAAATTATGAAATTTTTGCAGTTTCCTGACAGTCACCGGAGGTTCCTTTTCCCTTCTCACACTTTACTTTATCATGGCACTTTGGGATCTTCCTGAGTGACAGTTAATGCTGCTGCTCAGGATTGGATAGTGACTCTATCTTTACCCTTATTTCTGTGTCTTTGGGGACACATTTGATATTCCCATAGGTTTTAGAACTAAGAAATCACAATCCAGTTTCTGAAGTAAATTCTTTGTATTGTTACGAAAAATTTTCTAACGGCTATTAAGAGGTAATCATTCTCATGAGACAGTACCATGGTATTGTCTTCCTAGGGGCGTTTTCAGCCTGTAGATTTGCCCAGTGCTTCCCTTCATCAGTATCTTTTTTTTCCCTTAATTCACTCACAATTTCTTATAAAACATGAATTTGTATTTTCTTAAATATTATATTTTCTACTTTCTATCTCTTGATGGTTTTAATGTATCTTATACTGTATTTTAGCTCTTATTTTAATAGAAACAGTTTTTTTTTAGAATGATTTCAGCACACTGTCCTCATTATTAAAATAGTTTATAAAATGATTTGTGGAAAGCTTTTATTTGTAAGGGATGATTTCCCAGCTCCTGCCCTACTACTGGGGGAGCTTGAAGAACAATCCCTTTATCTTTAAGTATTATTCTTGAGGCATGAGCAAAGCCTATAGAAATTGCTGTCTGACTGAAAGATTAGGTTTGAGAAAGGAGGGAAATAATTTAAGGGCTGAGAAAAGGCAAGGAACAGAACATGGGTATAAAAAATGGAAAGAATTACTGATGTGATGTACAAGGGAAAGAAAGAGAATGGATAAAAGTTGTCCACATGGAACAGTTGGAACACCATACAGAAAAGGTGTTATAAATTTTTATCTCAACTACTTCAAACATTGTACTATTCCTGTGCCATACTTTGCATCCTTCTATCACGTCTATTACTTCTATCATGTATTATGCACACTTCTATCTTGTATCTCTGTATTCTGAGCTTTGGATTAAGTACTTAGTATGGTTCTTCATTTTTCTTTGCCATTTTTCTTGCCCCAATTCTTTGCATTTGACTGTACTTGACACAAAACACCCATGCTTCTTAAGACCTTGTTTATCATTTGCTTCCAGAAGCTTCTCCTTGGATCCATCAACATGTTAAATGTCAGCTCCTGAAGACTGGTATGTGGATATTTCTTGTGTCAGTTTTGATCATAATGGAAAGTCATGAACAGTATCCCATCCAGTGTACTTTCCTAGTTGTATGACTTTGCAGAATAATTATGTAACAATGCTATGTTACATCTTATTGAGGAGAATAGAGTTGGATTAAAATATACAGTGATTATACGTTTGCAAATTGCAAATATAACACAAAAAATTAATAAATGATAGATATGGGGTCCAATTACTCATCAGAAAGACTGCAAGATGCTCATCAGTTTTAATTATTTGGGAAATTACCTATTACCATTTAGAAATGAAAGCATATGTATGAAAAAATTATGAAAGTTTATTTAGGGTATGTTTCCCTAAATTTGGAAATTAGATTCTTGTACATTTTCAAGACTGTACTAAATACGTGTCTAAAATGTGTTTGGAACTCAAATACCTAAGATTTGCATGTCATAATCTGGCTTAATGACCAAAGACCTATAAAATTTTACATAATCTCAATTTCAGTTTTTTAGGTGCTGTCTGCCTACAAATTTCTTAAACATCCAGGATCTTCAAGGCAAGAAACATGCCAAGACATCATGATATTGCCTTGAGATCTTGAGATTGCAAGTGGGCATTTCCTAACACTGGCCTGCTGTCCTGTTCTTGTCCTTTTCTTTGGAGAGAATTTAAGGTAGAAAGGCCTGTTGCCTCCATCTTTAAGTTTAGGTGCTAAAGCATTAGTATCTGGCATCACAACATCAATGGATATGGCTTTAAGGAGACTTCCCTCATAGGAACACTCTTGTTGTGACTCTTAGATTGTTTTCTCTAGCTAATGCAGAGAAGCAAAGCTCCAGCTAGCCCTTCATCTTGGAAGATTACACTTTGGTTCCTTTTCAGGTGCTTTAAGCTTCTACTTCTCTAGGTCCTATAACAGAAATAGAATGCTTCCTTCACAATTTGTCAAGTGTCAGTGTTATTAGAAGTGAATAAAATTGATTACAGACCATATCCAGCGGTACCTTCCTTCTCTAAGGGAGTAGAAACTGACCAGTTCATATTGGTGATTATCCCATAATGAAAGGTTTCATAACTGGGGAGCAAAATGGTATAGGAGAGGATCAATCATCAGCTCTACTGGGATTAGGATCTCTGCTTTTTGTCTGGATGATCCAGATTTGTATCACTAGACAAACAACTTCAGAGTTCATAATCTCACATATTACATGAATTTGTGGTATTTTACTAGTATTTTGCAATATAGATTAAGAAAGTGGAACTATTTAACTCAGTAACTATTTAGAAAATGTCTAATTTTAACTACCATGTGTAATCTGCTTATCCACCAAGTTTGAGACATTTATATATAATTTATGACCCATTTTTATGAACCAGATGTTTAGAGAAATTCTGGTATTTTTTTTAAAGATTTTATTTATTTATTTGAGAGAGAGAGAGTGGAGAGCGAACACAAGCAGGGAGAGAGGCAGAGGGAAAGGGAGAAGTAGGCTCCTCTCTGAGCTGGGAGCCCAGCTCAGGGTACCATCCCAGGACCCCAGGATCATGACCTGAGCTGAAGGCAGTCGTTTAACCAACTGAGCCCCATGGAAATTTTTAGGACTATTACTTGAAAGCATCAAGAAAGAGGATTTTCTCCTCCTGCCGAAACAACAACAACAACAACAATAACAACAACAACAACCAGTTTTTAGAGGACCCATGCATTTCATAAGGGGAGGAGTCAGTTATAATTCCAAATATTTACTTAATTATCCTCTGGAAATTATGATAGAAATGTACTACTCAGAGAGAGAGAGAAAAGATCAAATTCCAAGGATAAGGAAACACTATTTTTCTTATCAAAAGAGTCCAGAAGAATCCTGTAGTTTTTAAGTAGGAATTGTTCTAAGAAGTTTCCAAAAGAACAGTAATGTATAGAACTGTTAGTAATAAAATTTAAATGTTTTAATAATAATCCAGGTATATGACTATAAAGAGAAACTTTGGCTTAATTTTTATTACTCTTACAACTTAAATTCCCTTTATTGCATTTTACTGGAAAATAGTTTATATTTATTGCATTTTTATATAAATATGAAAATCACATAATAGTGTACATTGTGAACCAAGAGTGAAAAAAAATATTATTCTATCAAAACTGCAGTGTAGATATGTGCTTTATGCCTATGAAAGGTGTATCAGGGGTATAGAGCATTTATATTAAGAATGGCAGTGTACACCTTTACTAAAATGGAGTGCCATGTTTTGAAATATGGCCTTTTTATTTCATAGTGGTAGACGTGCCCAACACACATTTTATACAGTGTTTTTGCACCCTTATTGTGAAGTTGCTATTGCTTTGTAGACGGAATCAGTGGTGCAGATGGGGACAGACTTCAAATTTTTAGCTTCAAAGTCTGAGCTATATTTTGAAATAGGTTTCTTCCTAAATATTGTATGCATGTTGAAAGTGCATAGCATTGAAAATGAGACAGTCTTAAAAACACCACACACACTCACATACATAATGGAAGGAATGGGTATTTGCTTCCTAAAAAAAAAAAAAAAATATGTTTATTTCCAGCTTTTTCATTTCTAAAAGTATATGTTTCCCCCCCACACCCTCTGTCTTCTGGGTTCACTTAGTTGGAAAGCATGATTTCTATACTGTTAATGGTGAAATACAGTTTGGTAGGTTTTCCCAAAATGAAGCTTGTTTTTGGAAATGCTTACATACCACACATTTTATAGAAAATTTTAGCATTATACTGGCTTCAAATATTTATGTATTATAATAACATACTATGGTTCATGGGTGATAAAACCACACTATGTGTTGGAGACCTCTGTTTTGGAGAGCTGGATTGTTGGGTAATTAGTGTGCTTCAGTGGCCTGTGTTTATGTAGCCCTTTTCATCTCTGGTCTGGACAGTGGAAAGAGAATGGCCTACCTTCACTCACCCATGCCCTCTCCATCTACTTCCCTCCAACCACACCAACACAAAAGAATAAAGAGAGGGAGTCATCTTACTTTCCCTGCTGAATGAACTGTGTTGGCTTCACCATTTTGAAAAATGTAATGTGTAACTGAACCACCTGGAGATCTTGTTCAATGGCAGATTCTAATTAAGTAGGTCTGGGTGGGATATAACCTGCATTGCTAACAAGCTCTCATGGAGCAAGGAACTGAACAACAAAAACGTTTTACTCTAACTTCCATGGTGACCCTCAAGCCACCTGCAATGGTTTTAAGACTGTGGTAGATGCTGCCTGGTGAGTAAAAAGGACAGAGGTATTTTTGGATTCCAGAATACACATGCACATAGAAAATTAAGAAGTGAAGGAGGAGCCAGGAAGAATAAAGTTAAAAGTGACAGGGCAGAAATTGGAACTATAGAACTCCATGGAAAAAACTGGTATCGATGCTTCAGTAGAAAACCAGCAGCTCATCCACTAACACTGCCACCAGTCATATGGCCTGGAGGATAAGA
>CM052807.1:80751383-80771064 GCA_028533885.1 Nasua narica
AAGGAAATATTTCCACTGTTGGCTTTAAAAATACTTAAGCATTTTCGAGCCTACCAACTTAAGTTTTAGGAAGGCAATATGAGACAGACATCTCATCCCACCTCCCACAAATCTGGTGACATAGTGATTTATTATCAGGTGGACAAAGAGTTAATAGCAACACAGCTTTAAAACCTCGAGCTAATGCATATAAATTACCTAGTACTCACCTAGTGGCTCTACTCTAGTTCCGTATGTTATCAGAAAAGCACTTAAAATACATAAAACTATACCAGAAAATATTATAATGCAATCATAATCAATGTTGCCATTTAGAAGAGAGATTAACCATTTGTCAGTGTGTGTGTGTGTGTGTGTGTGTGTAGAGGTGGAGGTACATACACATTTGTAAATATGAAAATATTCACACTGCCAATCTACTGATATATATTCAGGAATAATGAGAATCATCCAATCCTCTAACTAAGGCTTTATGGATCATTCAACCACAGCAATCGCACTGATAGATCTTTCGATCTGGTATCATCATCTCTTAGTCTTCGCTATTTTGCTTCTCTATAGCTGTCATGACCTCCTGGGGAAATGACTTTAAGTATACTTTTGTTAGAGATTTGATATAATTTTTCCAGGGTAATGCCATTAAGAAATTTATCTTATTTCCTTTAATATCATATAACACTTTTCACTATCCAACAGAATCACAAGGGAAAAAAAGTTTCTGACTCCAATTAATCTCATACAAACCAAGATAGTAATGGTCTTTTTTTCCCGAGCTTTCACATTTCTTCTCTTTGCCCTTCCTGGTGTATAGTCTGGCTCCTTTGCATCAAATTTAAACAAGATGAGATATTTCTATTCATTCATGAATTAGTCTAGTCAATAAGACTATGTTTTCTAAACACATGTATTTCTTCTTGTAATAAAAAAATTTGTGTGTATTCATAATTTAAAGATGTAGACTGTGTTCATATCTTATACGTCCATCGTACATTTTGAAAATGCTTTTATCAAAAAATTACAAACAAATAAAACCAGCCATCAAACAGAATGTCATTCCTTATTTCCTACAACCATAATCAGCAATCTCTGACCTCACATTTATATCATTTATATTCATCATTCATTCCTTGTCTCCCCCCCGACACACACAGGCTTCCCTTCTGCTTCCCACACCTTGAATGTGGTAGTCCCAAAGACTCCAACCCGGCCTATTTGTCTTCCCTTTCTGTGCACCTTCTCTGACAATATTTGCTCTTTTTGTGATGTCAGCAATTGTTTCAAATGACATCTCCTGCCTCAACTTCTCCCCTAGCTCTAGCTTCAATGGCTTCCTCTTAGAAATACTTATCTGAAGGTTAAGTTATCAGCTCAGTGTGGCCAGCAAATTCCTTAACCTCTATTCCCAACCCCTTCCTCTGACTGATTTGAATTCTGTCCATGGCATTGTTCTATTCCCGATGGCTCTGCCACAGTTTTCAGTCTGTGTTCTGAGTAAACACAAAGCTCTCTTGTGCCTGAGAAATCCAGGATGCTATTCATTGTGTGGGGCTCTGGCTCCCACGCCGTCCTCTCTTTCAACCAGAGCAGCTGCACTTTCATTTCTTTGGTACATAGGTTTTCTGGATAAGATTTTATTTGTCAGTAAATAAGCAGATGAACAAACAAGCAAACCTGAAAACCACTGACATACATGAAAAATCTGGAAGCCTTTCTCAATCATTTATTAGCAAGACAACTTCCCTCCCATTAACAATCAGCATTTCAATGCTTTTAAACCCATATTTTCTACTGCTGGTAAATTTGAAGTGTCTCCCAATGCCAGATAATAAATTTGCCATACATTAATGGATTCCCTGAATATATTTGGTCTCTGAGGATGCTTGTACCCTGTCTCCTGCCTTAGCTTATCCGAAACCTATCCCTGTGTAAATGCTATTCTGTTCTATCTCTTCTCTTCAGAAATTTCCCCCACCATTAATTACCTTTATCACCCAACTTTACATGTGATAATTCTACCCATTCTTCAAGTGGTAGCACAAAGAAACCTTCCCTGGAACTCCAGGCAAAAATAACATCTTGCCCCTTGGAACTTCTACAGCATTTTTTTTCCCCCTTTCTCTATTTCACAAATTCCATTTTATGCTGAATTGTAAATATTGATGAACATGAGTTTTTATTTCTGCTACTCCCTGGGTCAAGGGGATTTATTTTTATCTTTTTTTGTAAATCCTTTCATACCTCTCTGAATGCCTAATATAAAAGAACTTTTAAGAATATGTTCAATAAATCAATGTATTTCTTTTAATTCCTTTATTTTCCAGACAAAAAGCAAAGCACGTAAGTGTGATAAGTTTATTTGCCTGCTTTGTAAAGTCAGTTAGTGTGAGGAAAAGGAGAACTCATATTTATTAATTCTCCTTTCTCGTTGTAAGAAATACTCTTAGATATTCCCTGTGATATGCACCCGAATTCTTCACTAATATGTTTGTAGCAAATTCAGTGTGAGCCAGCCAGCAAGACTCCAAAAGAGGAATTCCAGCAGGCCATTGGAGTTTTACAATTCAACTTCATAATGGTTTATTTATCGAGTAAGTTTTCATCAGAAACCAGCTATAGATTTAGTCACCAAAAGGTCCTTCCCACAGAGTTTCTAATAAGGTCATCAAAATCCATCTGTTGAAGAAGTGTTTTATCTCCACAATATCTGTTGAGTTGAGTTGGCTTTATTGAAAATTACACTTTAGTTTCTCCTCATTTTGCAGAAAGCAAGATCTCATCACCAGGCTTACCACAAAAAATATATATATATTTCTGAAAGTACCCCTTCTCCCCAATTGAAGCCTCTGCCTTGGTTACCGTTTTCAAAATGAACTGTATTTACTTAGGATGAGCTCAGGGTTTTTTCTGTTTTCTAATTTCAATGCCAAATACACTTCCTTAGTGATGCAGTGCTCTCACAACTAAGATATGAAGTTGATAGCATGAAATAGCCATTCCTGACAGGTTAATGATCAGGATAACCAAGGTGACTTTTACAAATATACATTCCAAAGCTCTAAGGCCAGGTCTGCTATATCAGAACTCCCAGAGGATATAATTTACACACACACACATTCATATACTTTATATACATTTTAAGTTTATGTATGTGTGTGTATACACATATATATGTGTGTGCATGTGTGTGTATATGTGTATATAGGATAGGATATCTTTAGGATATATAGATCTTTAAAATTCATCCCTCCACCTCCCAGAGTTTCTGAACATAAACTAGATTTAGCAAACATAGATAAGAACTTACTCTGTGCTCCTCTAGAGAACAAAACTAGACAGGTTGTTATATGTTGATAGATTAAGCCTAAACTCTAGAGGAAAAACAGTAAGAAAACATTCTAGTAGTAAGGTAATGAAGTGGACTCTATTTATTTTCCCTAAACTCTGGCAAAATACACCATTAAGATTACTGGAATTGTTTAATGAGTGTTTGGAGAACAGTCCTCCAGGTCTTCTATAGTAAAAAAAAATTATCTTAATTATAGGATTCTATGATTTTAATGAAGGTATTATAATTAAGAATATTATATATCATTGAAACAGTATCAACTAATACTTTATTTTGCAAATCTGTTCACTAACATATATTCTAAAAAAATTATTTTTCCTGAAATAGATTTTCAAAATAAATTTCTAAAGATTTATGTCCTAAAACATAAAAATTCATAGTAATGAAATTTCAAAGTAAAAACTGGATATGTTATGAAAATTACTTGTATAAAGAACTATTTTGCTCATTTGTTTATATGGCAAATATTTATTTATTGCTTTTAGATACTGGACACTAAGCTGGGCACTGGGAATACAAAAAAAAGACATTTTTTTGTGATTGTAGGGGCCTTCAGATTAACATATTTATATTCATCTTTTAAATTTTTTCTTCACAATATGGTTTTTTACTTATATATTAGTAACTTTTTTAGTATATCTTATGGTAGCCATATTAAATTCCCAAAATTTTTCCTTTGAAAGAAGGATATGAACCGTAATAAAATGTTTTAGAGGATTATAGATTACAAAATAAAATACTTAGCATATAAATTTCTATATTTAATTGTTAATTCATTATTCGTGCTTCTCAAGCAGACGGTGTGGTAATTTGCCTATAAAAAATATGTTGATCAATTTTGTGAAAAAGCCTGGCATACAATTTGTTCAAATTTTATGACACTATAAACTGACTTTAGATAAAAAAAAAATTAGTTGAGGAATAAATGTGATAAGAATGAATAACTCTGACAAAGACTGCCTCCCATCATGTAAGAATAGTAAAAGTAGAAAGGATATCAAGGTTGCTGAAGAGCCCTGCATGAGAGCGGTCTTAAGGAAAATCATTAAGAAAAACACACAGTGGTTTTCAGTCTCATTTGAAGTTAAAAGAATAGGGATGGTACATTTCCATGTGTTTGGAGTTGATGGGATAATATTAACTAATGAAAACCTCAGCACATCATCTGTGTTCCTATTGGGTTCCTCATTCAGAGCAATGTCAAATAAACTTTATCTATTACCATTAAAAGAATTTAGTGTACATTGTTTATATTGAGTAATGGTCAGAATCCAAAATAGCCTGGACAGAATGAAATGGTAGGTGAAAATTAGTGGAACTGGATATAGAGTCCTGAAATCAGTTTTAAAAATCACTTGTGAATGCCGGCTGGTATTTAGTTGGTTTGTACAGATGTGGCTCCACCAGTCATTTACAGCAGGCTGTCGGGGACGTGGGTCAGGCGCCTGCTTTGATTGATCAGTGCCTCTGACTTCCTCAATGTTTAATGTTTTGACTATCTCCTCTGCAGGGAAGTATAAATGAGAATTGTTAGTTGCTATAAAATTATGGGTTGTCTCTAGAATTAACATACCCCTTTTCTTTTTTTTTTTTTTTTAACATACCCCTTTTCTTTTAAGAGCTCTAAAACTTAGGGTACATGCAATAAATATAGTAGCAGAGCAAATGGAAATGATTTGGGGTAATTTTTTGTCTTCAGATTTGCTGTGACTGTGACAGTTTGATAAGGCTTCTAAAAAGGGTCATGTGATTCCAGGGTTCCATATAGAATTTGGAACGAAGGACACAAAAGTTCAATCATACTTCTATGTGTATTTTCACCAGTTTACACTGAATCTGGAGTATCCGTTTATAGGTGTCTTCTACTGGCACACTGTTGGGGGGTCTAATAGCAATGACATAAGAATATTCATGAAGGAGAAACAAGGATTTTCCCCCCCTGGTGATGAGGAGAGTTAGCAGAAACAAAAGTGAAATATATAAGATAAAGTCTTCCCCAGTGAAGTGGATGTAAGAAAGGCCCACTATACAATAGAAAGTGGGAAATTTGAGTGTGAGAAGGTGAGTTCTTACTCACAGATACAATTCAAAGGGAACACTGGATGAACTGCAACTGGAGGTGACGAGAAAAGGCTGTGTTAAAAACTAAACTCGCCAGTTATCATTCAAACCTGAGACTAGTTTGTTCTCTGATTGGTTAAAGCAGTTGTTCTCAAATGGGGGTAATTTTGGACTTCTAGGGGACACTTGGAAATGTCAGGATACACTTTTGTTTGTCACAACTAGGGTGGTTTCAGTAATACCTAGTGGATACAGACCAGGGATGCTATTAAACGTCCTACGACCCATAGAATAGTCTTCCACAACAAGGAATCATCCAGTCCTAAATGTCAGTATGGCCAGATTGGAAAATACTAGGCTAAACTAATAGAAAACTGTTTGCACTGGGTGAAGTATAACATATCCCATGTTTATGGGATACTTAAGTTTCAGAAATATATGCATTGGTTAAAAAAATACACTCTCAAATTACTATTTTTAAATATTTAATTATTTATTTTAGAGAGAGAGAAAGAGAGAGAGTGCATGCATGCATGAGTAGGGAGAGAGACAGGGGGAGAGGAAGCCAGAGAAAATCCCAAGTGAACTCTTGCTGACTATGGAGCCCTACTTAAGCTGGACCTCACTACCAGAGACTACCGTCTGAGATCTTGACCCAAGAACATGATCGCAGCTGAAACCAAGAGTCTAATGTTCAACCGACTGAGCCATCCAGGCGCTTCTCAATTTACTATTTTTATAAGACAGTGTTCTATGTTTTCCACATTGTCAGAGACAAACTAATTTGTACTTAAGTTCTGGGGTTCACTTTGTATCATTTTTCCTCCTTTATACCTTACTTGACATGAACTCCTTTTGTTTCCTGGCTGTCTTGTTTTGTCATTTTGTTTAAGTACCATTTCTACAACTGAATTAAGAATTTTCCTATTCTACCTCCTATAATAACAGCGATACTTTGCTTTTCCCAGAAAATTCTGGCCAAATTCCAATTGGGTAATTATATTTTACCTTTCAGGATTTATCATATACTTTCTGTTCTGAAATGTTGTACAATTTTCTTACATGCTTGAAGTATGTAATCTTTAGTTATGGCAACATTTCAGGTGACAGGAAAAAAAGGGGAAAACTGATGCTCATGTGGTGCATATACTGCTACTATTTTTTCTTTTAATTTCTGCAGTTTTGAGGGTTCTTGAAAAAGAATGGGTATTGATAGCAGAGATTCACCATTTCTGTATATGACTCTTTGTTTTCCTTACTGGCCATATTCTTGTGTTACTTAACCAGTAAGAGCAACATCAATTTAATTTAACAAACAAATATAGAGATGTTTCTGTGACAGACATTGTTGCAGGTGCTTTAAAAACATTAACTTATTTAATCTTTATAACAACATATGAGGTATGGGTATTAGAGTTATCTCATTTTACCAATGAGGAAACAAAGGCAAGGAGAAACTAAATAGCTTGTTGGAAGCCCTTCAGCTAATAAATTAAAGAGCTAAATTTCAACCTAGATAGTCTGGCTCCACAATCCACACTTTGAAACACTAAGCTGTGCTGTCTCTCCCAGTTTTATATTACACACGATATACTTACAAAAATACAGACACAAGCATACACATATATGCACATTAATGTACATAAAATACTTAAGACAGAGTTGTTCAAACTATGTGCTACAATTCTTTGCTCATTTTATATGCACAGCAATCTTGTGTTATGGGAAACACATTTGTTATGTTACCACATAAAAACATAAAATACAGTATCTACTCTTTAAAAATAAACATAGCAGTAAAGATTAAAAGAAAATCCATTAAAATATACTTACTAAAAATTTACTGGAAACTAGATATTTTTCACTTTAAAACTTAATGCTTAATATTCAGGACTGAAACATTTTTCTCTGTAGATGATTAAGTCTTGAGATTAATACTGATTTTTTAAATACTTAGAAGCCATTTATTTGACTATTAGAAGCATGGAATCTGTTTTGTTTTCCAAATGTATTCACTTTCATATAAAAGAATGAGAAGGAAATATTTCAATTCATTGAAAATTACTGAGAAGTTGATGTATGCGCAGACCCTGTATTGGGGATGTTCAAGATAAAAATAATAGTAAGGTATGGTCTCTGCTCTCTAGGAACACACAAGCATGTATAAATGCTTCCAACACTCAATAGACTGTGAGAGTTTTATGGAAGAGGTACAAATAAAAACCTATGGGAATTTAGGTAAGCATAGTTCCAGCATACGGGGGATCTGAGGAGTCTTCCATGAAGAATGGCATCCAAGCAGAATTTTGACTGAAGATGAGGATCTCACAGATAGAGAACAAGATTTTTTAAAGTAACAAGTTATCTAAATCTGTAGTTTCAAAGTTTTATATACCAAACCCCAAATAACCATTTTTCAGTATCAACTCCACATAACTCTTCTAACGTCTTGGCATCTTATTTTGCTTTACAGATGCTGTTTTGAAACATTACTGTCTTTTGTTTCTCTACTTTTCATATAAGCCTAAGTGACAGGATATGAGCATAAGCTTCATATTGAGCTACTCATTCTTCCAGTCTCGTTATTTTCTAATCTTGAGTTACTATTTACTACTGAAGGACCCAAAAGCTGAAGGGGCTCCTGAGTAATAATAATTTGTTTTTCATAAAACATTCCATCAGTGTTATTACTAATTTCCGGTGATCTTCTTTGCGGTAAATCAGCAATCACAGTAAGTGGAGAGTTCATCTTGCTATACCTCCAAATAAGATTAGAGTTCTAAATTACATTTTTAAAATTATACCACTTATACAGAAGCAAATGATAATAACAAAATGTTTACTGATTGACTGAAGTAAAGAACTAAAAGGAATGCCTTTTGGATTTAACTTGAGTTGTATTTTTCAACTGATTCCCTTAAACACTCTTCCCTTAGAAATCCTACTTAAGCATTTCCACTTAAATTGGACTTTGACAGCATGGTTATTGGGAGAAGAACGGTTCTTAATTTTTCTTCCTATAAGTTATGACTAAAAAAGGTCCCCTTGAAGATGAAATCAGAGAGTGGAATGAACTGCTTAGGTTATTGATACCTGCCATCACCTAAATCTCAGAGCACCATACCCTAAATCTTCAAAGGCTCAGCTGACATTTTCATGCCATTTTTATTTCCCCCAGACCAAATCTGAAAGTATTTCAAGAGCAAATGCAGGCTCGTCATATTCCTATTTCTCTCAAAAAATACCACGGAATTGGAGCAGTAATTCACACACCCTCTCTCAAAGTGTTTAAAACTTAAAGATAGTTCACCATCTAAATCACTGGGCAGTTTTTACCAGTTTTTATGGCAGTCGTATTCCTCTAAACTTCTTTGCCGGATGTTCATTTTGTTCATATACTTAGTGCCTTGTCATTTTGACTACCCCTGGCTAATGCTCTCAAGCTTAAAAATATGGTTTGAAGGAAATTGGCTTCTGGCTCTTATCATAATAGCACAAATGGCAAGTCTCTTGATGCCCTAAAGTGCCATAGCACAGAGTATTTGCATACTTCATCTTACACAATAGGCAACAAGAGTACCTGACATTGTTAGAACACAGCACAGAAAGCTGACAAAAGAATTGCCCATACTGAAGTGTTCATGATATTGGACTGAAAATTGAGATCTAATACATGGTTGAATTATTGTTTTAAAAAATAGGAAATTTCATTCTAAATTATGGAAATATTCTACATGTTCACTGAGTGTGCTTATTTAAGGCAAACATTTTTCCCTTTCGTGTCATTTACCAATGTTTGTGTTTCTCTTTCCCTCATACACTATCTGTATGCAATCTATATCATATACCCACATTGGAACAGTTGTTTCTGAAAACACAGGGAAGGTGACAGGAGATAAGAAACTGTGAAACACATATGATTATCAAAATGATCTTTGTGAATAACCATGTAATTAAAATGTGTAGAGTTTTCTGTAAGTATTCTGATTGCTGATATTCTCTATGGTAAAGCGCACTAACTTCAGAAGATGCAAATAAAATTATTTTTCTGTGAGGAGAAAAGCTTTAAAATCTCTTGTTTCTAAGGTCGAGGCCACTTTATCGTCTATAAAACCACTACAACTTTTTCTATTTCCAACATCAGTAGAAAAAAGACAGTAAAAAAAAAAAAAAGTCCCCTGATTTCAGTTATTGTTTTTCTCTGATTTGATTTGGCTTGTGGTTTTCATACCTATAATTTCAAGAACTACAAGATTTAAAAATTGTAGGCACACACGAGAAATGTAGCATTGAACATCAGTAAATGACAGTCTTGTGTTCATACGTTTTTGCCATATCACTGGCTACCTGCTACATTGCAGACAATCGTAGAATTTTTAATATAGTAATAAGTCAATCACAGCTCTTGGACATAGAAATGAAAACACCATGCCTGAAGAATACTTCCAACACTTTCAATAAGAATTAATATAAGTGAGAAATTATGTTATCTATGACACTGTTGATTTTAGGCTAAATAGCTCATTTAAATGTATTTTGAAAGTGAACTTCCTGAACTTAAAAATAATTTGGAATCTTTTAGTTTATAATAAAATTCTGTCATTTTATTTAGATAGCTAAAATAAAGGATGAGAGAATCTACCAAATATCTTAGAACTCTTAACATATAGTTGCTTCCTTTCCCTCGATTATCTTCCTTTAATATAACCTTTCCTTTTAGATCTGAAATTTGGAGCTAGAAGGAAATTCACTGTGGTCTTAGTATGGAAACCAAAGAACTTGCTGAAACCTTGAGGTAGAATTAAGAAGTGAGTCACCGTGCACTGATGATTTCAGTCTGAATAGCATATGTCTGAATGCAGTGTGTTTAGATAAGTCTTACCTTAAGAGGTAAAGAAATCAGGATTGTGAGGGTTGTGCCTCTGAAACAGAGACTAAATGGAGCCTGTTCAAAATCCTCAGGTCTGATCTGTACACGAAGCATCTGATGGAGGCAAAAGAGCAGGCATTATGGATGAGAGCAAGACTGGAAATTAATGGCTAGAACTAGAAGAACGATTTATCTTGATATTTTAGTGTTTAAATTTTATAGCAATAAATAAAGTACAAACATTAAAAAAAAGACTGGGCTTTTTTATTGACTTGAATACCAATCAGGGAAAATAAAATGCCTGTGAGTTTAAAATGAGAGTAGATTTGGTTTTGCTGATCACGGCTGGTAGTAAGCAGCCAGCTAGATGTCTCAAATCTCACTTTCAAGAAGCCTATTTTCTATTGGTGATGATAAATTTGCCCCTTGCTTATACTTATCAGTGGGTGTTCAGTTGTTACAGCAGATTGGAAGTGATTCAGTTCATTTCTGGTGTATTTTCAAAAGCAGGGAAGGATTTCACACTCAGTGGTGTGCTGCTTCACCAAAAGTAGAGAAGATTACAGCTTATGAGAGTGATAATTAAAACCAATAATAACCTAGAAGTCTCCCTGGCTCTGCAATGTCAGGAGTAGTACTTTACCATTGTCTACCTGTCCAGCTGGGAATGTTCTCACTGGCTCTGAATCAGGCTGAAACTACGATTCAAATGGGAAATGCGGAAATCATATTCCAAAGCTTTCATGTGGAGAGTTAAAATATGCAAATACATGTTGGCAGTGTTGAAGGTGGTGTATAAAAGTAATATATTATACAGGAAAAAAATGAAAGGCTGTTTCAAGGTATGGTATACCCTCTTATGTACAAGGGAGAAAAAGGAAACATATTTTTAGTCAACAGATGAAATAGGGTAAACTCACAGAAGAAAATGTCCAGTATGTTCTAAATGTTGTGGAAATAATATACTATAGCCCATGTCAAATAGTCTCTGACATACATATTTATTCTTTATTTCCCTTATAAATTAGTGAAAGAGTCATGCTTTTCATTAAAAAAAAAAACCAAACAACTAAATGAGTTATCCAAATAAGATCCAGAGGAAAGAATAACATCGTCCAAATAGTAAGTGGTTAGAGAAGTCATTGTATTGTTTTGGAATGCTTCAATTATAAAAATAAGAGAATCAGCATCCATCAAGATGTTAACTCTGTATGGGAAGTTGATAGGTTTCTGCCCCTTGGGAGTTTAATTTCACATTTCACACTTTTGTAAAGAAGTAATCAGAAATGTTTCCAGAAGAAAGTACTTTATTTTACACTGTGCTATAGATTGAAATTACTGTGTATGGGAAGTGGGGGGGGAGGTAGGTAGATAAGTTTATAAAACTTGTAGGGGTGCCTGGGTGACTTAGTTGACTGAGTGTTCAACTCTTAGTTTTGGCTCAGATCATGATCTCAGGATTGTGGGATCGAGCCCCGAGTCAGACCCCATGCTCAGCTCGGAGTTTGCTTGTCCCTCCTTCTCTCTGACCCTCCCCCCAACAGGACTTTCTCTCTCATTCTCTCTAAAATAAATAAATAAATCTTTAAAGCTTTTAGCAGTTTGAGCTATAAGTTATCTTGATAATTTCTTTGCTTCTGAAAATGCAGCCCTTGAGAGAAATATACATTGGGATCAATCTAACTTCTGTATAAATCTTTTTGTTGAAAACAAACAGCTACTTACCCAAATATTGTATGCTGCCTACATATTATCCTTTGTACGTATTAACATAAATAGAGGGGGTACAAATCTAGTATCAACCATAAAGTCTGTTCAACCTTGGGAAAGTCACTTAACTTCTCAGCCTCAATTTCCACATTTGTAAATGAACATCATCGTCATCATCATAATTTCTAAATCATAGGATGGCTATAATCATTATGTTACTTAATATATAAAAAGTGCTTAAAACAAGGACTTGCAATGCTATGTTATACTAAATATCACCTTTATTATATTAACTCTTATAATTGAATAAGCATCCTTCTTAAATAACTATGCCAGTATATTTCTCACGCAGTTATGACTTAGAATTTTTTCATTTATTTACTAATTGGAAAAAACATTGATTGTTTATTCCTATGTGCTATCCTAACCCGGTAAGATAGTAAAATGAAGAAAAATATATCTCCACCCTTTATTATTTAGCATAAGCCTAGGCTCTCATAATACAGGGAGTCAACTCCAAGGAGCTGAATGAAGATGGAAGCTTTACTTCCCTCTTGGGTAACATTCTAAGTCAGCAGACAGATCTGTTCCACATGGTTATTCAGAAACCCAGATTCTTCTAATCTTTTGTCACCATCCCTGACTATATTGCCACAGTAAGGCAGCCACCACATCTGAGTTGTAGACCCTAGGAGGTAAAAAAGAGACATGGAAGAGGCATGTCCACTCTCTTGCAGGGCCTTGAGTGAAGTGCACACTGTTTCTGCTTACTTTCCATCTGTGAAAATTCAACAAACATGGCAACTCCAATTGCAAGGGAGACTGGAAATGTAATATAGATAGGCAGCCAAGTCTCTGACTATTGCCAAGGAACATGGGGAAAGGGATTTTGTTTGACAGCTAGCAGTCTCTAACAAATAGCCTTCTGAAACCCACTTTTTCCTGGAGGAGAATGGTAATTACAAGGCAGTGTGAAGATGCTAATGCAATTAGATGCATATAGTCAATTTAAACAAGTCAGAAAAAGCCGCAAGCACCTAAGTATCTTGTTAAATCTCCGTTTCTCTAAATGTGCTTCTTGGCTCAATGCTAGCCTGTGATAGAGTTTTCACCTATGTGCAGTGCAGTGAGGAAAATAAGGGTAATAGAATAAGCTCCCACAAATCCAAATTATTTTCATTAAAAAGCTCTTTTTTATTCTGAATTTATGCTCTTCTTATACTTTGCTGTTAAAATGCCCTTTCTTGAAATGATGCAGTCAGAAGGCAAGTTTTATTTGGTTTAGAATGTCTTTAACTTTCAGCTTCATCTTTCCATCAGGGCTCCCCTTTACCCAAAGTGCAATTGTGTACTGAGATTCAAACTGTGGGCAAGGAAAAATAAAATAATCTGTGAATGTCTGAGAACCATCTTGTCTTTTCTGTATCATTTTATAAAATATTGCATTTTTTGACTAATTGGAAGAAAATACAAAATACTTTGACACAGTATTATTAGAGATAATTTTTTAAAAAACACAATATGGTTTCCATAGATATAAAAGATAAACTTTTCAATAATTTCAGTTAGTTCATTAATTAATGGAGAAACCAATAAAATGTTAAAACTAATTCAAAGGCGAATTCAAATAACACACATTTTTGGGCAACCAGAATGCTGAGTGAATTTACAAGTAGATGCAAAACTGATAAGTATCCACAAGGCAATAATCAGTTGCATCTCCACCAGACACAGCAAAATTTATTTACATGAGATAAGAATAATTTATATTACCATTATATTTCTTTAACTTATATAACTCTAAATACTTTAAAAAGACAATGGGAAGTGGAGATAATTCAGAAGCGCATTCTCAGCAAGACACCCAATGATCATTATTGCCCATTTTAAGACACTCACAATTTTTCCGGACAATAATAAAGGGCTTTGATGTTCCCCTCCCTATTTGGCATGTCTTCTCTCAAGTCAAAATTTAATAATGTAAATTTATTGCGAAAATATTTGAATCCCTATTTTGGAGTAACTATGTATTATTTATTATAACATTCAGTATATTGTTGATGCCCACAAATTATTATCATTATTTTTAGTCATTGTAAATATAACACATTTTTTCCTTAGAATAAAACTAGACAGTATGATTCAGTAACTAATCAATGCAAAGCTTATGAAAAAAATAAGGTTCATGAACATAATGAGGAATCCGAATGGAAGAGTAATCTGCTTAAAAAATCTTTATTGTTTGGAATTAAGTGTTCTGCCCGGGTTTTTGCCTCACAGTAATTGTGTAAATCTCTACTTCAAGAATGTTATCTCCAGAAGTTCATCCAATGTCACCAATTATTTGCTTAATACAAGAAAACAAAGCATTCATTGATTCTAGAAACAAAGGAAAAGAGAAAATAAGGAATGAGTGTGTATTCTGTGTACATAGAAGTGATGGGGGTAGGGTAAATGTTGAGAGGCGATTGAACTAATAGTAATGTACAGAGGGTTCACTGGAAAAACAAATGAAGAACACTAAGCATTTGGCATGTTAAGTCACACCAGCAATAAAAGCTGTGGCAAAAGAAGGGAAAAGCTTGAATAACCTAAGTTTGTCTTCTTCATCCAGTAGTTTTAAAACTTTCTAATCTCAGGATCTCTTAACTTTTTCTAAAAATTATTAGAAACATCAAAAAACTTTAAAAAAAAATTGTGGGTTATAGCTATTGAAATTTGTTAGATATAAAAAGAAAAAAGTTTAAACTACGCATTAATTCATTTAAAAATAAAAATAATAATATAGTCATATAATATATATTTTACAATATAGCATATAATTATATACTATAAAATATATAATAATAAGTATAATAAACCCATTATATGTTACTTTCAGTAATCTTTTTAAGAGAAATAACTATATTTTTAAAAACAAATATTTAGTAATGAGTGACCTTATTTTCATTTTTGCAAATATCTTCTTTAATGATGGCCTTAATTAAAGATATTTATATTCTCTTTCTGCTTCTATATTGTTGCTTGGATTGGATTATATGAAGAAAATCCCACTACACATTGTTATGTAGTTAGAAAAGGGAGGACCTCTGCAACCCTGAAAAAGTCTTGAGACTGTCCCCATTAGAGTCATTGAATGTCATTTTTAGAATTGCTATCCTAGTCCATTTACGATTAGCCTCTTCTAGATAAATTTTAGCTTCTGTCTTCAACCTCATCTAAAGATATTCCTTCTTATTTCATTGAGAAGAAAAAATACATCATAATCTCTACCTACATGCACTTGTGCTCATATCACCTTCCAATTTTCCTTTTCCTTCAGACAAGGTACCCGTGCTCCTTAATTTTGACAGCCTACATGGGCCCTTATTCTCACATCTGTTAAACACCGAAGGATATTGCTTTAGCATTTCTCCTCTTTATGTCTGCGTCACTTTAATACATCATTTCCATCAGCATATAATCATAGTGCTTATTTTCCAATATTTAAAATAAAATAAATAAAATAAAAGAAATAAATCTATCTTGAGTCTACATTCCTGTCTGCTTACCATTCTATTTTGGTTACCTCTTAGAGAGCAATATCCCTGTAGAACTGCTTACATTCACTACCTCTAATTTAATCTCCTTTTATTCTCACATGAACTCTCTGCAATAAATCATTTTCTCCATTTCTTTACAAAATTGCCACTGTGATGGTCAACATATACTTTGCTAAATTTAATGTCGATTCCCAATATTCATATTACTTCACTTAGGAACAGCATTTGATGGTTGGCCACTTGTAGCTGTCAATCATATTTTTCATTTGGCTTTCCAGACTCCCTCCTGGGTTTTTTCTACCTCATTTGCCTCATATTGCCACTCCCTTATTGACTCTCCCCATCTCTCCTACTTATTATATATTTCAAGTATTCAGTCCTCAGATTTCTTCTTTTCTGTTTGTATTCACACCTTTGATAATTCAAATTTTATCTCTTCTGAACCTCAGAATCAAATATCCAAATATAATACATAAATCTACTTGAATGCCTAATGAGGATTTAAAATTTAACATATCAAAAAACTTACTAATGATAATACCTCCTCCATTTTATTCTTTCTAATTTTCCCCATTGATAAATGCCACTCTACCTGCCAATTATTCAGGCCCCAAACTTTAGTTTCATTCTTGGCCTTTCTCTCTTTATGACATCCTATATCCAATTACTCACCTAAATTCCCTTTACCTTCCCCCTCCAAAGTTACTATTCTGCTCTAGTGTACCATTAAACATACTAAATAATCTCATTGGGGTAATTTTATGAGTATTCTGATATGAGTGTATCATTAAACATACTAAATAATCTCATTGGGGTAATTTTATGAGTATTCTGTACTTGTCCCCCTACACTCTAGTCTCAGAACAGTAGATCTGAAACTATGATCATGTTTTTTCCTCTCTGCAAAATTCTCTAATAATTTCCAGTCCCATGGAGATTAAAAACTAAAGTCCCTCTTAATCTTCTTTACCTATTTTGCCTGCCTGGCCCAACTCTTCCCTGCTCTGGTAACCAGTGTGTTTCCTGTGTCTATGAGTCTATTTCTGTTTTGTTTTATTTGTCCATTTGTTTTGTTTTTAGTGTAGGGATTTTAGTCAATAATACTATAATAACGTTGCATGATGACAGATGGTAACTAGACCTCATGGGAATCATTTCACAAGGTATAAAAATATCGAATCATGATGTACACCTGAAATTAATAGGATATTGCATGTCAATTATACTTCAGTTAAAAAAAAAAAAGAGCTAAAATTCCACCAAACCCTTAGGGCACTAAAAGTTCTAATCTTTCTTTAACTTTCTGGCTTCATTTCACACAACTATTACTTTACCTTCCTGTGCTTCAGCCACTGCAGCACCTTGCTGTTCTGAAGCATATCAAGCATGTTTCCAACTGTCTGAGAAGCCCTACTCAGAACTCCACGTGAGATCCTGTCCCTTTCAGATCTTTGTTCAATGATCATCTCCTCATTAGGACCTCCCCTGGCCTTTCTATTTGAAATTAAAACTTTGCACAGTTACCCCTGTTCACTGTGCTCACTCTCCTATCACTTATTAGCAACTATCTTTTTTATGGGTTCTTTTTTCTACCATATCTTCAGCTTAGCATTTGGTTAAAGTTTAATAAATATTTCTGAGAAAAATTAGTCACTCAAAATGTCTGCTCCCTTCTCAGTCAGTCAAGGCACTATTAATATATTAATATAAACCCATTTACTTCACACATGATCTTAGCCAAAAGGCCGAGAAGCGATTAACCCATTTACTTCAAAGAGAGAAGCTCATGGGGGAGTCAGCCACAATCATGACCAGGACTTAGTAAAGTCATGATTTCTGTTCAATTCTAAGATACTTATACTCTAAACTATGCAGGATCTTAGAAAATGTACTTCTTGAAAATACTGCTTAAGAGAATTCTAACCCAATCAGAAAAAAAGTCCAAATTAATACAAAAAGGAGGAACTCTTATATAGAGAGATGAGAAATGTGTACATATACACAGAGAGAGAGAGACATATATACACATAATTAGGAATAATTGTTGTAACTGTAATTACAAGATTGTAATTGTAATCTTAAAATTGTAATTGTAAGATTGAAAGAAAATAAGAAAAGTAATTTAGAATTATAAGATAACTAAAGTAAAATACTACAAATATGATAAAATCTTAGATTATGTTTTCTTAAAAGGTCAACAAATAAGAGGAAGAAGGAGAAAATTATTAGGAATATATATTAAAAAAGAGCAGGGGAAGTAATTTATTATGATAAACATGAAAAATTAAAACTTATTCTTTGCTTTTTTATTTTCAGTAATCAGAGAATTTTTGTTTAAGTACATATTTTATAAACTTAAATCATTTTATATACGTAAACCAATTTAGAAGACATTTCAACAGTGAGTTGACTAGATAATTAGAGAAAATTATAAACAAATAGCATCAAAGCACAAAAATACTAGCTTCTAATTTAAAAAGAATAAGCATAAGTGGTATAATTTCCCTCAAGTTATATAAGAAGGAAATTCCAATTATATGTTACTTACAAAAGAAACGTCTAAATCTCCACCATATAGTAAGGTTGCAAATAAAAATCTAGAATATGACCATATCAGAGAAAAATACAAAAAAAGAAAAAAAACAATAATGGTAAAACTATCATCTTAAGTGTTAGTTTCCTAGAATGACATAATAAAGTACTGCAAACTAGGTGGCTTAGACAGTACAAAGCTATTCTCTCACAGTGTTGAAAGCTAGAAGTGTCAGCAAAACACATTCCCTCGAAAGGTTCCAGGGAAGGATCTGTGCTGTGTCTCTCCCCTAGCTTCTGATAGCCTCAGGCATTCCGTGGATTGCAAGGGCTATCTTCTCCCTGTATCTTTTCACATGGCATCTCCCTGTGCATGCCTGTCTGTGTCCAACTTGATTGTTTTTATGAGGACTTCAGTCATACTGAAGTAGGGGTCTACCCCACTCAAGTATGATGTCATCTTAACCAATTGTATTTGCAATGACCCTATTTCTAAGTAAAGTCACATTCTGAGGTGCAAGTGATTAAAACTTCAACAGATGATATTTTGGGGGGGGGCACAATTTAATCCCTAACATTCTACAAGTAGAATTCAAGACAGTCATAATATTAAATGAGAAATAAGTTTGCATTCATAACTATAATCCACAATGAGTATGTGAGCAATAGTTATGTGTCAAATAACAACTGCAAAATAAGTAAACCAAAATATTTTGGCATACAAAGAAAAATTCAAGGAAACAAAATTAATTGGGAGATTTTTAGCAAACATCCCTCAGAATATGATGAATCAGGCAATCAAAGTAAATAGAAAAATGTACTTGTAATATAAAGTTAATTAATAGATTTATAATAAAAATACTTCACTACATATGAAATACATTTATTTTATTTTCAGGATCTACTAAACATTTTAAAAACATGGATGATATATTAAGTCATAAGGAAAATAATATGTATATAATGTTAGTATGTCCTAGGCTCTTTTCATCTGTAGTATCTCTATATATTATTCATATTATGCTGTATAGGACAAGAAATTTATAAAAGTTTAAAATTTAAAAACTGCCATCAGGATATTTTTTATAAAACAGCATGAAGGGCAAATCAAATATGCAATAACAGATAAGCTATGAATTGACAAATGGGCTTATATCTTAAAATTATAGTACTTTATTATTCCTAAAGAAAAGAATGACATGATCAAGAAGCTCAAGAAGTAGGTAATAATGGTAACTATAAAAAATACATAATACAAATAATTAACCAGAGAACAAACAATGAATAGAACAAAGGTATAAAGTAAAATGTACTAATATATGGAAATACGTTTTAAAAGACGAGAAACAGGTAAAATAAAGTTGTCAGCAAATAGTGACTATATTTAAATATTATTTTAAAATTTCAACATTTATTATCTTTCTAATTGAGCTGATTTTGCATAAATTCAAGTTATTTTAAACTTCTCATTATACTACTTGTTTATTGATTTGAAAAATTAAATGTAGTGAAAACTCTGGAAAATAGAAATAATTAAGATGGACTCTATATTCAATGTAAAGAGACCAATAATTATGGAGAATATTACTTCTACAGAAAAAAACCATGGACCCAGAGAAT
>CM052807.1:80771564-80863059 GCA_028533885.1 Nasua narica
AAACTGGTAACAATTTCATTAGGATATTTCAAACTGAACATATAATTAGAAGTCAGTAAAAACTGGCTATTATCTAAAAAACAGAGATAATGGTTCTTACTATGTACAGAGTTGAAGATTAAATAATATGATTTGTGAAAAAGTATTAAATATAATACTTGGTACAATTTATGTGCTTAACTACATTAATTGATGTGACTATTACTATTATTATTATTATTATTTTTATTATTATTATTATCAGTAATATGAATTGCACTATTGAAATTCCTGACAAGGTATTGGATAATAATGAGTCTAATCTTATAACTTCAAGCAATTCTAAGTCTTAAATCACAGTGGTCTCTCAGCTATCCAACAAAATGTTGCGTATACAAATGTTATCTATTTTTATTTTGGATGGACAAGGAATGCAGAGACAACACTGATCATTTAAATCTTCAAATATCACCCTTCTTTCCCCCCCCAATTTGCAAATAATTAACAAAATGCAAATTGCTTTTTTGGCTGTGGACCAAGAGGTAGGAGGGGGAGTTAGTCAAAATAATGCACAAACTGACAACTGTTACTTGAATGAATGAAATTTGCTCTGTATGCCATATGTCTCTGTTATAGTTGGCAGTGACTTCAAAACCCCAGTTATATTTGGTATATTTTGTAACTGGTGATCTGATATCATCTCAAAAAGCTAAAATCTAAAATATAACTATATATGGAAAAAAGAAAAAATGTATAATATGCTGTTTAAGTACATATAAGAAGATATTTTAAATCTACTTCAGACTCTGATATTTCTAATTTTATGAGTCAAGAGACTTAAACACTGTCACAAGTACATGATTTTCACTTACAGGTACGTTATAGCATACTTAAAACTACAATTGAATTATGAATAATAGTTGTGATTTTAGAAGCTGAGAATGAAAATGAAATAGTGTAATATTTACTTCTCCTTAGAGTATATTTAGTCTAGTTAAAACGTGCTGGTATAGATTTGAGCAGGTAATAATTGACTATATATTTTAAGGCTGGAGGCAAAGCCCAAGGTGCTAACTCAAGCAGGTCATTAACGCACTGGTAAAAATGCTCACAGGATATATTATGTCTTTCTATTTGTGCATTTTATACATTATATTCATTGTTGAAGATGCTAAAACTACTTGGGTTAAATAATACAATTTGGCATAACTTGATAATTCATTAATATGACCTTATAAGTTGACCATTTTTTGCCTGTTATTCTTTCATATTTAATTTTCCTCTCTCCTACCCACCTTATTTCTTTCAATAATAATGATAACTAGAAATTGCTTCCACACCTTCATTTTTAGATGCTATAAAGTCTATTAAGCAAAAATATAATATTGAATCTTACAAAAGTTTAGAAATTTGGGTCTGAACTTGCTAAATGCGTATTGTTGATTGGATTACAACTCAAGTTTTTAGCATGTTTACCAGGAAGCCAACATACTAAATATTTTAAGAAATTGGAGAGCTAAAGTTCTTAAACATGAAAATTTTGTCTATAAAATTGAACTTGCTAAATACTTATTGAAAATAAATCTTCTTCCTGGCTACTCTACTTCCTTTTATACCCTACTGACTGGGACCATTTTTCACCCTCTCTCATCTTTGCTGGAGCATCTTAGAGATTTTAAACTTCTTTCATCTCCCTCTCTTGGCACGTCCGATTGTTTTATCTGTTCGTAAAATCAAGCCTTTCCTCATTTGAAGTCTCTGCCTTTCACTTATTCTCACACACCTGTATTCCTTTACATCTCAGCATCTTCAAGCTTTCTTATTTTCCTCAGGGACTTTAGCAGGGGACTTTAATTTTTCTCTAAGAGGTCACAAACATACATATTTTCTGGATCCAGGTATCTAACCTAAATATTGTGGGTGTTAACTATCATTAAGAGGAGTTATAAAGGAGTGTCTGGGTGGCTTAGTCAGTTAAGCATCTGACTCTTGGTTTTGGCTCAGGTCCTGATCTCAGGGTTGTGAGACTGAGCCCCACATCCACTCTGTGTTCAGTAGGAAGTCTGCTAGAGATTATCTCTCCCTCTCCCTCTGCCTCTCCAGCTCATGCTCTCTCTCTCTAAAATAAATAGATATTAAAAACCACCACCACCACCACCACCAGGGAGTTATAGAGCTTGTAGCAAGGACATAGGGCACATCCCATCTAAGCACATTCAGGTTTAAAATGTATAAAACTTCGTACTTTTTAAACTAAACAGGGGTCCTACTGCTGCATACCAGTTTATAAATCCTTGCCATGGGACAAAGCATAAACTCCCTAGCATGCCCTCTCCCTTTTAACATCTGGCGCTTGCCCTTAGACTCTGCCCATCTTCCCACCATTTTGTGATACAAGAATCCAGATGCACTGTAATTTTCCCATCCACCCCTCTTCATCTTTTCTATCAGGCTTTGACTTTTCACAAACTCATCTCTTTGCCTAGCTTCTCATTCCTGGCAATCATTTCCATACCGAAGATTGCTTAGAAAACTTCTCAATCTTAAAGTCATTGATCAGGTTTTCCATCTTTTGAGAAACATTCACTCAAATCAAGTAAGTGACCTGTAACACAGTGGCTGCACAAATATTCCAGATTTTATCTAATTATTTATGTATCTCTGCCATCCCCAATAAGACTGGCAGTTCTTAAGTATGTGAATGTCTAGCTATAACCCTAGAATATGTTGTTCTCTTTACTTTTCATCTAGATATCGACATAAGCCTTTTCTATCAATTACTTATTCCTTTGTGCTGTGAGGTTTTGTTTGCTTCATATGAGAGAAGAAAGGTGAACCACAGTGCCATTAGAGACCTATACTTCTATCTTCTCAGCTTTCATTAGCTTATACACATGACTTCAAGGTTATAAGATAATTGCTCCATCCCAGTATCACAACCATATTCTGGGCAGAAAGAACTAGAATGGCCAGAGGTAAGAGAGGATATGCTGGCTGGGTTAGTCCCCTTTAGAGGATTTTTTTCTTCTTAAATAATCAAATAGTTACTCCTAATTACATATACATGGACAAAATTATGTTACACAAACACTTCTAGCTACCAGAGAGGGATAGGGAATAATAAAATTTTAGTTGGGTCTATTTGCACCCTGAATAAAACTGGGCTTTGCTAGTAAGGAAGGGAAGAAGGGTTGTTGGTTTCTTTACATGTTTTCTAGTTGTCATTGTTTAACACTTCTTTATGGCCCTCACAGGGCCTTCCATACAATAAATTTGAATAAATGTCTATAAATCAGTAGACTCACTTGGAGAGGAAAATCATGGAAAAACAACAACAACAAAGCACCAGGTCAAATAAAAAGAAATATGCAGGACAGTTTCACTTCCAGTTCATTTAGAGTATATAGAAGCATAATCTTATTTCTGGAAAAAATGGCACACACAGTAAGAACATCAAGTGCCTGGTGCACTTGTACATGTCATGACTGAGGAAAGTCTCTTTCTGGAGTCCTACAGTTCGTTATTCTTGGTAGCATTCTTGCTCAGGAGAATCCTATCTACCCTAGATTGGCCTGTTTCCCATTTTCTCACACGTGTCTTCTTTTCTTGGTGGCATCTAGTTAATTTGTTACTGGCCAATAGGTGCTAATGGATTAATACCATATCTTGTCTAAGTAACATATTCACACTTTAACAGAGGTATTTGAAAATTAGGCTTTAACACAAGGAAATGAGTAAATCTCAATCCCTGGACAGTTCCTTGGCAGAAATAGCTGTGGATCGGTGTGACTTTTAACAACTTCAACTCTGAGACAAGATAATATTCACACTAGGTCAGCTCGCGTTGCTCTCTGAGATATCTAGAATGGTTGACTTTATCTGGATTCTCTCCTCCTTGCTGTAGTGGTATATTTAGGTAGACTCTTCAGCAGTGCTAGACTTTTATTGGCTGTGTGCAACCATTTATAAATCAAAATTAAATAATCTCCTTCTCTTTCTTCTCTTATGCTCTTATGTATAGGGTGCCTAGAAAACATACACAATTTTTTTTCACTTACTCTTCATTTCTTGGACCACCAATCACGTGAAAGAAAAGTTTCCTGATGATTTGCCCTTTTCCAGGACCTCTTCTCCTTATTCAGTTTGTTACAGAGAATTCACGTCACAAAGAAAGCTGTGTGCTCTGAATATGATGGACCACACACACCCTGGCAAGCCCTGACCATGAGTTTTCTGCCTCCACACGTGCAGCTGGATAATTACAACATGCATGGAACCAGTCTCCTAATGTCCAGACTCTCATTTTTAATCTCTCATCTCTAGGGTATTTGAGAATTTCCTGAAACAAGTATCTAAAACACATTATTCTCCTCCTTTATACTCTTAAGTGAGCTCAGTTGCTTAAAATATTCAGCATGGTATTCAAGGTGTTCAAGTCTAGCCTCTAAAATCAATAGAGACAATAAATAGATTAGTGGTTGCTTTGGGAGGGAGGGATATGGGGATTTATAGTAAATGCACATGAGGGAATTTATTAGGTGATGAAATGTTCTAGAACTGACTTATGGTGATGCACAACTCGGTAAATTTGTTTAAAAACATATTAAATTATTTTTTTGCTTGAAATAGATGAATTTTATGATATGAAAAATATGCAATGTAATTATTTCTTTTCACATGTGCGTTGCATCTTCTTAATAAGGTGTTTCAGCAATTGCCATTTTCTGCTACTTTGAATTTGGACATGTCCTTGAAAAACCACATGGAAATGGATTTTGATGAATTAGATCGAGGTTTCTTCAAATCTATGCATTGGATTAGGGGGATGTATGGATAAACATAAAGGCGATATTAGTGAAGATCATTTGAAATGAGGGCATAGTTACCTCTCACCCTTCAAGTTCCTTTTCATCTATTTATGCACAACTCTAGATTGTTAAAGTCTTCTTTACCAGGAAAATTTTCTCAAGACAAAAATCAGTAAAAATTTAAGGCAAATATAAAAATAATGGCAGAGAAACTTATGGGACATAGTGACGGCCTCCACCTCTCCTAGCTTTAGGGTTAGAGTTTGAAAAAGACAGTAGCCCCAAGACAAAATGTGGATTATGACCAACAGGAGAGTATTTTTCTCATATTCCCTTGGCCTCAATGTCCACAGTAAGTTCTCATTAAGAATCTAGGGCCTGGACTAATTACCACAAAATCAACTTCCTCTTTTTAGGAGAGGAACTTATCATTGAGATGGCAAGGTTACATAAGCAGTGAGTCCTAGACTTAATATGTAAACACAGGTTTTTGGACACCAAATGGTATGTTCTTTGCAGAAAAAAAATAGATGCTAACAGTATCAGTACACATTGAGCTGTTGAGTTTGAATTCCTCCAATCTGCTGTCCATTTTTGCTGACCAAAAGAGGTAATCCTGGAGGAAACCTTGTCTTTGTAATGGATGTGGTTCATGGTTCCAACTTAGAACTTGCCCTTGAACTTTTTGCCCTTCAGAGATTGCAAGTCATGAAATATCAGAGATTTGCAGTATTATTGTGGGAGAAGGCATCCTGTTTCTCAGTGATAATTCCTTGGTTCCCAGTAATGATGAACAATGGACATGTAAGAACCACAGGGTTCCTTCAGTTCCAGTGATGAGACACAGAAAGAGTCAGGCACTTTTGGGGTAGTCTCTCAACTGAGAGAGCTTTCTAGACAGAAGTTTCATAATCTTATAACCATCTATCTCCAGTTAGAAGTTAGACAGAAAGGACTGGTACAGTGACCTGCTAGAAGGCCATAACTATTTTTCTCTATTCCTTTAGCTCATATAGATCTCGCAGAAGTCAGTCTTACATAACTACATGGTCCAAAATTATTTTTGTTTTGGAGCTTTGTATCAGATTATCCATTATCTTTTTATTAAGAAAAATAAAACATTTTGCTAAGTAATATCAACAGTAGCTATGTGCAATGCTTTTACACTCGATTTTTTTTCTCATTCTACCTGATTTTTTTTTTCTTTCTGGCATTTCAGAGTGTAAAAGCAGGCTCCACAGCACTATACAAATGATAAATATCAACCCCATTCCTCTCACTCCACATTTTTTTGCTAAACCTCTAAAAGCTCAAGGTACCATTTTACAGTGACACTCTGTGTATTGCTGGCTCTGATACATCTTCCCTGTTTCTGGGAGAAACACAAGAAAATAATGGGGCATCTTCTGGGACCATTATGTGTCTGGGGGGAGAATATCCAGAGATCCTCTGTAACCCCTAACAGTGCATTGTCCACAAGTGTAGAAGAGCTATCTTTCTCAATTAGGAGGTACTTTCATTTGAATGGTCTCACATGTCCTCTTAAACACACAGGCAGCACTTATATTCCGTTACAGCTGTGACCACTGGGCTGTAACAATAAATAGGATTTTATTTTGTTGAACAATTCTCATCATTGTCAATATTGATTCCCTTTTATAGTGCAGAATGGCACAGCATGAGATATTTGGAAGACAGTGATTAAATATATACACAACCTTTTGACTCTATTATATCCACTTCTAAGAAGACCAAAAGTGAAAAAAAAAAAAAGACAAAGAGTAAATGTGAGAAGATATGGAAAAATGCAGATAAAAACATGATAAACACAGTTTGAAACATTTTCAATGTTGAAAAGTTTGAAAGAATGGTTTAAGTAATAGCTCTTATTTTATGACTTACAGAGATGTTTACTGTTTTACTTCTTAGAGATGTGATATTATGTTCTATTAAATTAAACTATCTGGAATGTCTAGAGGTTATTTTTTAACCTCAAAAAAAGAAACACTAATTTATAAACTTAATAATTTAAATTTTTATAATTATAAATTTATAAAATTTCCATATTTTTGTCACCTAATCTAATATCAAGAAGCAATGGCCAATTTTATTTTTATAACTGCAAAAAATGCTGTTCAAAAAGAGATAGCATAATTTTGTGAGAATGTGTTTTCCACCATACAGTGGAAACAAATATCATAGTGGGTAAAGGCCATTCCACTTTAGAGAGGCATGGTTTTGCTTATGAAAGCATGAAACTTCTTGATCTTATTTTTCATAAGTATGAGTCCATTGCAAAGTTGATTAGAAGATATGCTGTGAATAATTTGGAAAACCTGTTTTATTTCTTTAGTTCTAGAGAACATTTGTCACAGGTGCATTTGCTGTACATTTTCTATTCTGTTTTATTTTTATTTATCATATTTATACATCCTTTTTGGATGTGCCATTGAGTTTCATGGTTAGATTACTTAGTGGAAATTCACTGGATACATTCCAAAATCTAATTACTTGGCTTAACTGAAACACATTTAGATTTGTAGTGGGTGGCATTTTCTTATACTGCAGATAATAGTTCAGTTTTTCTCTTCCAAGTAATCCTCCTCCCCAAACCAAGCACACACATCTACCAGTAGTTGAGCTGTGACTACCTCCTGCTTATAATTACCAGCAAAATAGAGAAAAATCACAGAGTCTCTCTTTCCTGCAGTGTTGCTAAAGGAACACCTCAACCTTAAGGAAAAAAATTTCTTTGGTAGAATTTGGAAATAATAAATTGTCAAGATGCCATAAATAAAATGAAAACAAGTTTATATTTTACTTCAAAATATGTAAGCACTTTTTGTGTCAGAGTGATAGTTTAAAAATATTTCCTATAAACAAATATGGAACATTGTCTTTTGACATTTAATATAGCATATGGAATTATATATATTCCCTAAAAGAGAAGGAAGGAAAACATGTACAGTATTCCATTTATGGCTTAAAATTTTACATTTTGTATTAAAAAAGAAACAAGTAAATTATTACTTAAGGAAATGGCAATGGAGAAAACTATAAATATCTTAATTAAATAACTGCAAGAACTAAATACACAAGTCAATTTTAGTAAAACAAACTTTGCTAAAGACCAACTCGTATGTGGCTACAGTGACAATTTCAAAGCCATCTCTTTTAAGCTTCATGTTAACATTTTAAGATTGTTGCAACCAACATCTTATAACTGAAAAAAAAAAAAACCCATGAAGCTCAGGAAATTCAGAATTATGTCTACTACAAAACTTTCAGAGTCAAAGTTAGGTCTACTACTTCAAAGTTCATGTTCTTTTTGCTACATTATGTCAGAACTGATCCAGCCATTATCTACCCAAAACAAAAGACCTCCCAGTCTCAGTCCATGTAAATGACTATTAATTTTTTTTAAATCCAAGGCCCTTTCTTTGTATTCAGAAAAAAAAAAAAAAAAAAGCTTTATGGTTTCTTTTTTGCCTAACCTATATGCATAATACATTGTGTAAAATTTCAAATATTTGTCTTTTCAAATGGAATGAAATTGAGAATACTTGAGAAAAAAATTTAAATATATTTTCCTTTAAATTTTATGATTTTTTCTACCAATTCATATTGACTGTCTTACCACATCAAATTTGGCAGCCTAATTTTTTAACAACTATCTTCATTTGGAGTTTTCAAAACCATCAATTTAAATTTAGCTGGACTATTAAAAGTAATTACAGTTATATATCACTGGATCAATTTCACTGGTGTATTTAATATTTAACTTATGTGATGTAATAATAGGATAATTTTCATAAATAGATGTAGATAAAAAAACTAATGACTCTTGCCAGGCATGCAAATTGAATTATTAGAAGAAAAAATGCAACGGTATATAAAAGTGTTAACCATGAGCATTAGTTTACTATGGTTATCAACTGATATACTTTACCAGGGGAATGAGGTCTATTTATCTAGTGAATCAATTAACTAGAGTTCAATCAATTGAAATAAAATATATAGAATATAATAACAAAAAATGAGTTCATTAGCCTAATGCATTTTTAGGTGTTAATTTTATTCTCCATATTCATTATTAATGCTAACAGGAATGTAACTAATATCATGGAGTTAATGTATGCAATAGTTTAAAGAAAGAAGGTAATTACTTGTTGGATATCTTCTATATGTCTGCCTTTTTTTAGACATTTTCTAATTTTATACTTATGCTGAAAATAAATATAATTATCTTTAGTTTGAGCAAATGGAGACTCAGCAAGGAAAGTCATAGAGCTAGAAAATTCAGAATTGGAGTCTATTTCTTTTGAATCAAGAGCACTAAAAATTCAGTATGAGTTCATCTAATATTTACTTTGTTCTAAGTATTTCTCTAAGTGGATTGATAGTAATAAGAAAAACCGCAAAGGTTTTTCGCAATGGAGGTTGCTTGTTAGGCTAAAATGAGAAATTAAATGAGTTAAAGAAATATAATTTTAGATATTAATGAGTACAAAAGAAAAAATACAGTATGATGTAATAAGGTTTGAGTAGAATAGGCAATATTATATAAGGTACATTCTTAGAATTTTTAAAAAATGTTAAAACAATGAAAATGTTTATGGCATTGAAATCTTTGTTTTGGAAAATATTACTAAGGTTATTAAAAACATTAACAAAAATTTCACTACTTTAATGCATTTTAATATGAATTATCCTCTCAGTTAATAGTATAAAACAAGTGACTTCAAAGTTCTTAATGTACTGTAGTCAGATAAACACTATTTTAATTTGTGCCAAAGTTGGAAGCTTTATTTTCTGTGATATTGTGATTTACAATAAGAAATATATATTTGGTATTTGTTTCCATTTCTGGCAGAGCTCCCAAAACTCTTAGGTTAGACTGTCCTAAATAGTGAGAGATATAAAGATGTCTTTTGTTATATTAATGAGGTGACTTTTGGACCCCACCTAAGGAGGTGCAGTTGCCAGGGGAACCAGCCATGTGACTGGGTTTTTGAACTTTCTGTTCCGCTCCTTGATCTCCCAGGAGGCAAGAGGGGAATGGAGCTAGAAGTTGAGTGAATTACCAGTGGCCAAAGATTTAACCAGTCATGACTATGTAGGGAAGGCTCCATTTAAAAAAAAAAAAGAAAAAATAAAGAAAGAAAGAGAGAGCTTGAAAAGCTTCTAGGTGGTGAACACTTGGAGATATGGGGAGAATTGTGCACGTGGAGAGGTACTGAAAGCTCTGCACTTTTTTCTATACCTTGCCCTTTTCCCATACTTTGCCTTATGTATTGCTCCATCTGGCTGTTTCTGAATTATATATTTTCATAATAAAATGGTAATTTAGTGAGCATAATAAAATGATAATTTAGTGAGCAAAATAGTAAGTTCTATAAGCCACAGAACTCAGCAAAATTAATTAAACCCAAGGAGGGGACTGCGGGAACCTCTGTTTTATAGCCAGTTGGTCAGAAGTGCACACATTCACACACACATGCACAATGGAATCAATGTCAGAACACCTAAAGATTTTTATATTGAAATTTGTGATTGATAATTTCAGATTGAAATTATGATCCTGGTAATTAAATATTTACAGAATGTTTTAATGGATAACTAGGAAATTAAGGATTGAACAAATTACTAACCACATTATTTAGAGTACTATATGGAACTTGAAATATTTTGTCTAGTGTTAAGCAGGGTCTCCTATTTATATGATAGGCTTCTGATACTAAAAAACTTTCATTATTATTATTAAAACTTCCAATCAACCAAAAAGAAGGAACTCCTGTCACATGATGTAATGTGGGTGAACCTTGAGGACATTATATTACGTAAAGTGAGACAGCCATAAAAAGACAAACACTGTATAACTCTTCTTATATGAGGTGTCTGAAGCAGTCAATTCTTAGAAACAGAAAGTAGAATGGAGGTTACCAAGGCCTGGGAACATTGGAAAATGGACAGTTTTGTCTAATGAGTATAGAGTTTCAGGTTTGCAAGATGAAATGTTCTGGATCTTTGTTTCATAACAATGTGAATATACTTAATACCACTAAACTGTACACATAAAGTGGTTAAGATCATAAATTTTATGTTATGTTAGAAAAATGTGTTGTCTGCAAAAATTGTTTATCATAATAATGAAATGAAAGCAAAAAATTAAAATTACAATCAAAATTATAACTGTGCAAATAAATCCTGGGTTTAATTCCTTAATAATTGAAGAGAGGTGATAGCTTAACACCAGTAACAGAGTATTTTTTCTTGGCTAAATATTTAGGCAAGACCTATACTATAATCTATTTATTAGAGTTCAATTACTTACTAACAAATTTGAAATGCATCTCGATTGCCATATTAGAAAATTTATTCATTATATTTATGTGACCCTATTCCAAGAATTAGTAACAGAACTTAAAATTACTGATATTTACTAGACTTGTTTGATATATACCCTTGTTAACTTAGGCCAAAAGAAACATATGAGAAGTCTATCGGGTAGGTCACAGAATCAGTGGGAAGGCTGATGACTGGGTTCAGAAAGGAGCCTGAAGGACAAGGCAAGAAGAGAGAACACTACAGGAGCATATAGCTTAGAATAGCAATACTTGTTGCTGCTGGTGCTGATATTACTTCCATGGCCCTGACAAATCTGGCCTTTTATTTCCAAACCACTGGAGTTTTAGTTTTATTCCAGGAAAAAGCATTGATGAATTTGTCTGTCCCTGAGATTATTTTCTAACAGTTTCACATTGACCTCACACCCTCAAAATCCTTCTTGAATTATATCCCATAGAATGTTGACAAGTTCCTAAAATATAATTATTTTAGAGATATGATTTTACCTTCTAAATTATTATTATTAGTTATCATTATTGAAGCATAGTTGAAATACAATATTATATTGGTTTATAAACAGTGATTTGACATTTATATGCATTATGAAATGATTACCACAATACGTCTAGTTACATCTGTTACTATACAGAGTTATTACAGTTCTCTTAAATATATTTCTTATGCTGTTAACTTACCTCTCCCTGACTTATTTAATTAATAACATGATGTTTGTATCTCTTAGTCCCTTTTATTTATTTTGCCTAATCCCTATCCCCTTCAATGTTTTTATTATTATTATTTTTTAAATGTTCTTCTAGATGAGTGCTGGAATCTGGAGTTACCAGCCAGAGACAAAGAATTGTAGAGAATGGGAGACATTAGGAGAAACGGCTTCTCTTTTCAAGGAAACGCCATTAGCCAAGATTGTCACAGAATCTTCAAGCCAACAGAATAATCTTTCAGAGAGGAAGGATAAACTAATTCGAGTTTTAAAATACTTCTAGTCTCTTTCATCTCCTATATATCCCATTTTTAATAATCAGTATTTAATTCCCTCTCCACAAATGTCTTACATTTCACATAAGAGATCTAATGATGTTGGGGAATTATTTTATTGTAACTTTTTTTTGAGATTTATTTATTTATTTGAGAGAGGGCACATATGCACACACGTAAGCATGGGGGAGGGCAGAGAGAGAGCAGAGAGAGAATCTCAAGCAGACTCTGCACTGAGCATGGGGAGCCCAATAGCCCAATGTGGGGCTCGATCTCACAACCCTGAGTTCATGATCTGAGCTAAATCAGGAGTCAGGCGCTTAACCACTGAATCACCCAGGCACTGCTGCAGCACCCCATTGTTAGCCTCTTTTACTGAGACTCTTAGAGTTTTTTTAAAAGGAATCCAGGATGGTCTTCTGTTTATTTCTTTTTCTTTAAGATTTTATTTATTTATTTGACAAAGAGAAAGAGATCACAAGTAGGCAGAGAGCAGGCAGAGAGAGAGGGGGAAGCAGGCTCCCTGTTGAGCAGAGAGCCGCATGCAGGGCCTGATCCCAGGACCCTGAGATCATGACCTGAGCCGAAGGCAGAGGCCTTAACCCACTGAGCCACCCAGGTGCCCCTGGTCTTCTGTTTAAATCTTTTTTTTTTTTTTTTAAGATTTTATTTATTTATTTGACAGAGAGAGAAATCACAAGTAGCCAGAGAGGCAGGAAGAGAGAGAGGAGGAAGCAGGCTCCCTGCTGAGCAGAGAGCCCGATGCAGGGCTCGATCCCAGGACCCTGAGATCATGACCTGAGCCAAAAGCAGAGGCTTTAACCCACTGAGCCACCCAGGTGCCCCCAATCTTTACCTTCAACTAGGAATTTAGGTTTCGGATCCTGTTGTTCTTATAAAGTGTGATGGAAATGATGGAAAATGATCATTTTCGTTTCCTCCTACCCTTCATATTGATTAATTGCCACTCAGATACCACTTTCTTTTTCCCATGGGCAGTTTATGTCAGATAGTTCATTCCCCTGTGTATGGTGCAGAATCACACATCTTTATCTTTAATGCTGATTTGGTTGTTCATTACCTTCAGTCCCAATATGCCAGAGACAAAGCCCAGATTTCTCTACATCCTTAGAGGTCTGTTGTTAGAAACCCCTTCAGTTTCTATACTAGTCACTCAGTTACAAATAACAGAAAAAAATTAAATAGGAAAAAACTTTTTTTGGAAGGGTTTCAGGTCAACCATAGAGCTAGGGACCCGGGCTTGAGGAACAGCTAAGGCACGCGAGGCACAGCCAATCTGGTACCACAGGGACAATGTGCATCCCAGGGAGCTGTGAGCCAGCTGGTTGTTGGCCATTGCCCCTGGCACTGCTGTCACTGCAGCCACAGCCTCTCTTGTATTCATTGCAATGGTCTCACAATTCCATTTCATTAGGTATGCCTTGCAGATCTACTACAAGTATGCACACTTGTTAATTATAAAAGATACCACTTAATCATGACTATGTACTCTGTGCTAGATATTTGCTAGCGTTTTATATTCATGTCTAAATACTATTATCAAGGTTGAATTGTCCTCCATTTGAACAAGAAGTTTGACTCAGAATTTAAGTAATTTTCAGAAAAAAAACCCACATAACTGATACTGGCATATCTGTGTCTGAACTTCAGTTTTTGTCAGACTCCTAAATTTATGGTCTCTCATCTCACTTCCTCCACCACTGGCTATCATCTCTGGCTTATTTTTATTTTTGTTTTTGGAAGTAAACTGGCTTTCCTGGTGTTTTTGTACTACGACATAAAACAAATCTTTGTGTTTGCTTTGGCTTTAAACCAGTCCTGCTTGGGTCTGCTGTTCTATTATGGATGATACTATGTTCTTCCTAAGTGCAAATTTTCAGGAACAAACTAGTTTAAAAAGTAAGCAACAGGCATCATAAAGAACATTATTAAGGAAATTATACAAAGCCCAACTAATTTCTTTCAATTGCCGGCTAGGGTGCTGGGAGATACCACCTTACACCACTTAGAATGGCCAAAATTAACAGGCAACAACTGTTGGAGAGGATGCGGAGAAAGGGGAACCCTCTTTAATTGTTGGTGGGAATGCAAGTTGGTGCAGCTACTTTGGAAAACAGTGTGGAGATTCCTCAAAAAATTAAAATTAGAGCTACCGTATGACCCTGCAATTATACTACTGGGTATTTACCCAAAGATACAGATATAGTGAAAAGAAGGGCTATATGTACCCCAATGTTCATAGCAGCAATGGCCACAATCACCAAACTGTGGAAAGAGCCAAGATACTCTTCAACAGATGAATGGATAAAGAAGATACGATCCGTATATACAATGGAATGTTATGCAGCCATCAGAAAGGAAGAATACCCAACTTTAGTATTAACATGGATGGGACTGGAGGAGATTATGCTGAGTCAAATAAGTCAAGCAGAGAAAGTCAATTTGTATGAATTCACTTCCTTGTCGAGGATAAGGATTAACATGGAGGACATTAGGAGAAGGAAAGGAAAAGTGAATTAGGGTAAATCAGAGGGGGAGATGAAGCATGAGAGACTGTGGACTCTGAGAAACAAACTGAGGGTTTTGCAGGAGAGGTAGGTGAGCCTGGTGGTGGGTATTAAGGAGGGCATGTATTGCATGGAGCACTGGGTATGGTGCATAAACAATGAATCTTGGAACACTGAAAAAATAAAACAAAATAAAAAAAAAAAAAAAGACCAAAAGGGCTAATGGCATGCTTACATACTCTTGGCTAAATTATAAAATTTCCTTTCTAAATGCATTGCCCTAAATTTGTCTTCGAAAACAAGGAAACTGGATTAAACCTTACAATAAATAAACAAACAAACAAACAAACAAACAAACAAATAAATAAATGTAAGCAACAGGCATCATAAAGAACATTATTAGGGAAATTATACAAAGCCTAAATAATTTCTTCCAAACCTGCTAGGGTGCTGGGAAAGGTGGTTGGGTTTTATTGACTTTGCCTTATTTCCAACCAGGAAATGGTGTGGGATATAAATAAATACAATTTTGGTTCCAGGAGAAAAAACATTAAATTAGTAGGATGAAGGAGAAGATTAAAGTTTGAATATTTGCAAGAGAAGAACTCTAGTGCAACTTTCACACAAAAATAAAACAAGCCTAGAATTTTAAGTGACCATGTAGTGTAATCAAAATACAGGTGGTGGTCAAACATACAATGGCTCCCAGGCAAGGCAATGAACCCAGCTCAAAGGTTATAGACTTCATCTGTCCCAAAGGTTTACAACTCTGTTTTGTGGAAGTGTAATTTAAGTGAGACAGAGATGAAAATAAAACAGAAAAAAAAAAGAAAAGAAATGGTGAAGATGGAAAGTTTAACTAATCTTGCACTTATTTAAAAAAAATAGTCTATATACCTTTTATTCCGTGCTATTTGAAGCATTACCATCTTAGTGTGCCTAAAATATACTTGTTTTGGAAATTGATTCTCTAATAAGCTCTGGGCCTTTAAGAAATAATACGTGATAAATACCATTGTAACTAAGTAAGATCATGAGCTATTTGTATTCATACAGACTGAATATCACCTCTACCACTGACGAGCAGAGTGATCCTGATTGAGCCTCAAATTTAGTTTCCGGATTATGCCACTGTGTTTGTTAAAAAGGCGAAGTGAGATATGCCTGTAAAATTCTTATATTGGTATATGACATACAGTTGGGGCTTCTCAATAAATGTTAGCTGTCATCACCATCATCATCATCGTCACTATATTATAACAACGATCAAATTAATCACTTTAAGCCAATTGCCAATATCATTGTTTAATGACTAATTATTAAAACTGTAGATAGAACAAAGATAGGTTCTATCTGCATTCTTGTTACCAAAGAATTGAAGCATGAAACAAAAACCAAAGTGTTAATCATTACAATGAGAGAAATAAAGTTTCATTATTAACAGATAATAAAATTATATACCTTAAAATATAAAGAGAAACAAGAGGAATAAGATACTTTCATGAAGTAGCTATAAATAAACCAGTTTATACATTAGTTTTGGGAATTCAGTCATCAATTTAGAAAAACAATTTCTTGTTTAATTTGATTAGCTTTACACTATATTAATAAATAATTTTGAGAGGAGATATTAATAGCCCCTTGGCAAGGGGACAACTATTGGAGAAGTAGATTTTGCTTTATGTGTATTATTTTATTTTTTTAAATAAGAATTTAGTTGTGAATTTATAACTATTTGGAGGAACTCTGAGAGAAGAATAGGATGAAAGTCTAATCCATGAATAACAAAAAGACGTAACAGAAATTCATTAACAAGAATTTAGTGTAACTCTGGACACTAGACTAAGAAAAGGCAGTAACAACATTCCAGGATAAATAAAGATAGTAACAATAGCAACGAATCAACATAAAACATGGACTACCAAAAATAATCTGCAAAGTAATGGGATAAACTTAGTATACAAAGAGGTTTGGGGAGAGTATTCATAAGTTTAAAAATTATTTTAGAAAAACTGAAGCTATCTTAGATACCACCCACTTTAGGCTTTCAAGAAATTAGAGATGCAGTAATAAAGTAAGAAAAAGAAAACCTGTGAGGAAAGGGAAAAAGAACTTTCTGAGTTAAAGAAGGAAACACTAGGACCGACTTGCCAGAAGTCATCATATATCAAATGACATAGCTCAAGAGAATCTTGATATAAAGGAGAAAATGATCTTAATGTACTAGAAATACGTTCGTATTAATAGTATAGCGAAAAATTTAAGAAGTGAAATGTGTAAGCCTGATGATTCACAGACCTGTACCCTGGGGTAAATAATACATTATATGTTAATAAAAAAAATTTAAAAAAAAAGAGAAGTAAAATAGAGAATATTATACAAGTGACATATACACCCAATATGAAGAATAATAATAAAATGGACATATATATGTTTGTACCAAGATAAATAAATATGAAATAATCAGAGACTTCAACTGCTCATGGATCCTTCCCTGGTTGTATCTCCCTCTCTGCCTCTATTTTTTTTTCTACTGTGTTAGCACTACTGTATGCATCAGTAAGACATCTATGATTTAGTTTTGCTTGCTTGTTTTTACATTGCTATAAATTAAATTGCATTCTATGTATATTTCAACAACTTACAGTTTTACTCAAACCTGTGATTTTGAAATTCACCCATGATGATGCATGTAGCAGCAATTTGCCCATTTTCCATTTCTTTATGTATTCCACTGCATGAATACACCACAATTTTTTCATCCCTTCCTCTGTTGAATGGCAATTCAGGTTGTTTCTAGCTTTCTTTTTGTTGTTGCCTCTCTCTCTCTCTCTCTCTCTCACACACACACACACTTGAAATTACTGGGTGAAAGAAAGAATATATACTTCCTAGATAATGCCATTGATCACCTCTTTCTTATTCAATGGTCTTAATTCTCCACTCTATCTCTTACACCATCAGTCCCCCTCTACCCCAACCAATTATGCCCAACACCATACAGATATACAGTAATCTCTCCCATCTTGAAAGTACTTTCTTAAAATCTCGCATCCTTACTCCTGAAACCAATATTGCACTGTATGTTAACTAACTAGAATTTAAATATAAATTAAAACAATATAAAATCTCATATCCTTTGGTCCAGATACTGCTCCATTATTCTTATTTCTTCTATACAAAATCTTCTGGAAAGAATTATCTATACTGACTATTACCTTTATTTTATTTTGTTTTTAAAGAATTTTATTTATTTATTTGAGTGAGACAGATAGCAAGAGAAAGCACGAGTAGGGAGGAAAGGGAGAAGCTGGAAGGAAAGGGAGAAGCGGGCTCCCTCCTGAGCAGGGAGTCTGACATGAGGTTGGATCGGAGGACCCTGGGATCGTGACCTGAGCTGAAGGCAGAGGCTTAACCGACTGAGCCACCCAGGTGCCCCTATACTTATAATTCTCTAGTTCCTCTCCAACTTTATTACTCTTACCCATTCTGGTTAGGCTTCTGCTCTCGTTTCTTCAATGACCCTGCTATGAACCTCACCATGACATAAGTCTAGCGGCCAGCGCTCACCAGCAGCATTTGATCCAGTTGATCATTCCCTCATTCATAAAACACGACCTTTATTATTCTTCCATGTCACACTTTCTTGGCTGCCTATTTTACTTTGCTAGTTCTCCATACCTTTCAATATTTTTCCAACTTCTAAAAGTTGTAGCACCCTAGTATGCTACAGTCCTTGCCCCTTTTCTCTCCTTTATGTTTGATCCCTTTCTGTCTTTATATAGGCATATGGTTTTAGTTGTTGTTGGTATGCTAAGAATGTCCAGCTATACATCCATCATCAGTCTAGACTACCTCTCTCTGACTTGAAGACTCATGTATTGAAGTGACTGGATAACATTTCCAGTCAATGTCTAATAGGCATTAGAATGTAATATGTCTAAATTCCTTTTTTTTTCCACATACCTTTCTCACCAACTCCTTCCTCATTAAATAAATGGTCACTTTACCCTTCAGTTGCTTGACCTTTATGTTATCCTTGATTTCTCTTTCTTTCAAGCTTTATATCCTTACCCCCTTGTCCTCACAGGTCTCCCTTTAAACAGTATATGAATGCTTCTTACCACTTCTGTCATTATCGCCCTGGATCAAGCCACTAAACCCCTTAAATCTCTATTCAAAAGTGTTTTCTCTGTGGGTTTTCTCCAAATGTCTTCTGTAAAATTTCAAAAATCATGCACACATCTGAGTATTCCCTTGCATACTACATTTTTCTCTTGCATTTATCAATAACTAGCATAATATGTATTTTGCTTATTCATTCTGTAAATTGTTTCTCCCTTTTTATTATATAAGCTCTAGATTGCCTGGGTGGCTCAACTGGTTAAGCAGCTGACTCTTGGATTCAGTTCAGGTCATGATCTCATCGCGTGTGAGATGAAGCCCTGGATGGAGCCCCGCTTAGGGTTCCATGCTCAGCGGGGAGCCTACTTGAAGATTCTTTCTCTCCCCATTCACTCTCTCTCTCACTCTCTAACTAAACAAATCTACAAAAAATATAGACGTTCCATGGGCAGGGGTTTATGTTCCTTTTGTTTTGGCTGAATATATAGGGCCTAGTATATTGCCAGTCGTATACTAGTGCCAGAAATTTTAGTTGAAAGAATGAATAAATGAATGAATGAAATGTATAAAAATGTGGTCAATCTCATAAGTAATCATAACGGTACAAATTAAAATAACCGTAAAATCTCATAAATTTTACATTAAGACAAAAATGAACTCACACTAAGCATTATAGAAGGAATGAAATAATATGAATAAAAAATATTTCAAATATGTGGTTCCCTGACTCAGCAGTTCTGTCTGGGAACTTATCTTGAATATATAAATATGTTCACTGCCACAATGCATATATATATATATATATATATATATATATATATATACACACACATACACAAATAAATGTATTTAAATAAACAGTTGTTAACTATTATAACGATGCAATATATATTATATATTTATTAGACACAGGATGATCTCTTTCTCACTCAATAGATTTTATTTCTTGAGAGCAGTTTTAGGTTCACAGCAAAATTGAGTGGAAAGTGCAGAGAGTTTTTATATACTGTTCCCTGTCCCACACATGCACTCCCCATTATCAACATCCTAAGTAGGACATTTACTACAATAGATGAACAGATACTAACATGCCATTATCATTATCACCCCAGGTCCATGATTTATATTAGGTATCACACTTGGTGTTGCACATTCTATCTCAACTAATTTTTAGGGGAGAAAGCATGTTGCAAAACAGTATAAAGCATACTATCCCTGCTCATTAAAAATATGATGTCTTAGAAAAATTCTCAATCCATGAGACAAAATATTAATTTTGGTTGTTTCAAGGCATCGATAATGAAGCTGATACTTTTGGCTATTTATACATTTATACATTTTATGTATAAGGGCATTTCATATTCTTCTAAACATGTCTTAGCATTTATTCCTAGATATCTACTATCATAATTAACCCAACTAAACAAGTGTCATTTTTTAAAGGATGATAAATTCAGAAAATTTACAAAATTATTAAAATGGACTCTAAAATTGCCTCTAAATTAAAACTGTCTCTAAATGTAACAGAATGACTTAATACAATTATTAATCACTCCACTTTTGCCAACATTGTATTATGAATGTAACTTAGATATTTACAATGAATTTTCAAACTGTTATATCATCAAGTGAAAATCTAAAGTTACCAAAATCTTAAACTGATCCAATGTCTAGAAAATAGGACTTAAACTGCACTCCAGAAAGAAAAAAAACTTATATGTAGCCTATTAACTCACTCTCCCTGTTGATTTCAGTGCTGTAAACAGGTTTCTCAGGTCAGTGGAGAGGATAACGGGTTTTTGAAAGATCACCTCTCAATGGAGAAATGTTTAAGACACTATGCTACCTGATTTGCCTCAAGATATCATTCCCCATAAGTTGCAAGAAACTAATCAAAAAAATCTAAAAGCATTAGTTCCAAGCATCTGAACTAATTTTTAAAATCTAAAAGACTGTAAAACCTCTAATATTTCTTGTTAATGTAGGCATTAATGAGACAGTGGAGAACATGTGTTTGAGTACAAAGAAAAAACAAATTAATATAGATATTGTTTTATTTTGTGATCTTAACATTTCTAATAGAACTTCCTTGAAATTTATGAATGGTCCTGCTGCCTGACTGAAAAAAAAAAAAAGATTATCATGTAATTTTATGTTGTTTTTCGAGGACAAAGTGATGGTCTTATATAAATTCCCAGTGCAATTCTGGCTAGCTTAGAGAAGATGGAACAGAAGGTAAACTGACCTTGATAAAAGAAGTTCAGGGGCACCTGAGTGACACAGTCAGTTAAGCATCTGTCTTTTGGTTTCTGCTCAGGTTGTAATCTCATGGGTAGTTAGATTGAGCCCCACTTTGGACTCCACACTCAGAGCAAAATCTGCTTCTATTTCACTCTCCCTCTCCTCGTGCTCCTCCCCAGTATGTGCTTGCTCTCTTTCTCTAAAATAAATAAATCAATCTTAAAAAAAAAAAAGAGTTCAATATGGTATTTTTTACTGCTTCTAAGCAACTACTAATCTATCTCAAAATTTCTCATTTTATTTTATATTAAGTGTAGAAGATAAACATTTCCAGAATATCTCAGGGTTTTTGGTCAGAAGAATGAAATAAATAGTTGTAAAAGTGCCATCATGTTAGCCAAATTGCTGAGAGCTAAAAATTTAAAAACATGAGTTTTAGGAATATTTCTGCCATTGAATAGCTGGTCTCCTTGGTTAAGTCAATTGACCACCATTTCACCAGATCACTCTGAAGGAAAATTATTGCTTTGATATCATATAATTCTATATTTTATTTATTAGAGTTTCATTAAAAAATGCATATACACAAGCTTTATAGATTAGTTTTATGCCCACAAACCAGTAAATTTGTCTTTTGCAAGCTTCCTTGAATTTTTTGGTTGGACACTTGCAGAAACATGATTTACTGTCATAATGATTTGGAGATAAATTGTGATGGCTGCATTGGAAAATGAAAATCCCGAGAGATGCGTATTTGTCTCATGATATGTGTATGTGTTTATAGCGAAGAATGAGTTAAATTTTGATATTAGGTAGAAAAGCAGCATCTAGAATATCTTAAAATATATCACTCCCAAGATCACCTTTGGAAGATCTAGTTGCTACACAATGAAAAGAAGCTGGGTAGACTGCAATAGGATTGATTTGTTGTCTGTATTTGGTAGCCTCTGTATTTTATGTTTCCTGTAAATATGCATAAAACCAATAATTTCAGCACTTTACTTTTATTTTTTGTTTTACAGACAGAAGACATGGTGTTTTTTCATGGCCATTTGAAGAAAAAGAGGAATAACTTATTTGTGTTATCTGTCATTAAGAACACTTAAAATTTTAAGAGCAAAGGTTATATCTCTCTAATTGTCTGACTCTCTGCTACTTAATATACCTTCCCCAATGGGATAAATAACTAATGAGCTAAGTAGAAGAAAAGCATAAACTTTATAGTGCAATTATATTATTCAAAAGGTATCACAGTCATATAAATATTTTTAAAATTAATGGTTGAGGGGCATCTTGGTGGCTCAGTTCTTTCAGCAATTGCCTTTGGCTTTGGTAATGATCCCAGGGTCCTGGGATTGAACCTCCCATGGGCTCCCTGCTCAGCAGGAGCCTATTTCTACCTCTCCCTCTGCCACTCTCCCTGCTTGTACTTTCCTGCTCTCTGTCAAATAAGTAAATAAAAATAAATAAATAAAAATTAATGGTTGAATAACCATACCATGTAATAATGCACACAGCAAAGCATGTGTTTCTGCCCATAAAGATATTGCAAAATATCTAATTATCCAGAAATATACATAGAAATGTATATGATATTAAAACTATAACTCTAACAGAACATGTAGTTTATGCTGAACTTGTATAGATCATTTGCAGTATACTGTGAACGTGCTGAGGTGTAGGGGTCAGTTTTAATTATTTGTTTATTATTTTATATCCCAAGCTGTGGACACTATACCTGATAGATAATGATTGAATTACTTTTGTATTTTCAGGCACTCTTTTAGGTACTAAGCATATGAAGGTAAGCATAAAAGACAAAACTAGTACCCGTTCACTCTTGTAGCTTGCAATCTAATCAGGGAAATATGCAACAATTAGGTACTCAAACAAAGGTTAACCAGTTGTCATGACCAATGTTATGACAGCCAACTTTTTCGTATAATAGAACAGTTTAACCTGATCATTAAGGTAAGCAAAACTTTTCCTGGGGTGCCTGGGTGGCTCAGTGGGTTAAAGCCTCTGCCTTAGGCTAGGGTCATGATCTCAGGGTCCTGGGATGGAGCCCCGCATCAGGCTCTCTGCTCAGTGGGGAGCCTGCTTTCCCCCTCTCTCTGCCTGCCTCTCTGCCTACTTGTGATCTCTTTCTGTCAAATAAATAAATAAAATTAAAAAAAAAAAAACACTTTTCCTGTGTTAGTATTGATTGACCTGAAATCTGAAGGGTACCAGGAGAAAGAAAACATTTTAATCCAAAGAGTCAGCTTGTTCCCTTCCTCCTGTGTCAGGATGAGCTTGTTTGGCACAAGAGATTGAAAGAAGTCAGACTGATTAGAAAGTGGAGACCAAAAAAAAAGAAAAAAAAAATCTAGACTTTAAGCATCCATACCATTTTCAATTTAAAGCAATGCCTAAAGGAATTTGAAAATTCTGTTAGCAAAAATATTGTCCAAAATTGTGGCTCCTCTTCTATTGGGAAATAGGCTAATATTCTAAAGCAGTGGTTCTCAATATGTGATCCTCAGACCAGTAGCATTAGTATCACTTGTGAGCTTGTTGAAACACAAATTCTCAGGCACCATCTCAGACTCACAGAATCAAAAATCCTGGATGAGGGGCCATGCAAAATGAATTTCAACAAGCCCTCCACACTGATGCATGTTAAAATATGAGAGCAATTGAGAATCACTGACCTAGATTATTTTAACTGGAAAGAAGTTGATGTATCTAGATATATGAAACTATTACGAGTGGTCAAAAATTATAGAGGAGGGAGAGAAAGACTGATGGACATAAACTGACTCCTGGTTGGGAAAAATAGCGAAGAATATAAGGTTAGATAGTTTGCTGGCATTAAGGTTGCATGAGATGAAAATAAAATTGCTCTCCAGAAAAGAGTCAAACCTAGAGAGAAATGCAAAAGTAAAACAATACAATTCATAGATTTTTTTTTCACAGAACCCAGATCTACAAACACCTGGGGAGTGTTTAAAAAATACAAACATCTAGACTCCACCAGTATTCTCCCCTCCAGAGTTCATTTGAGCAATTTAGCTTTAGTATGACTAATCCTGCAATACACATTCCTATCCGCGTGATGGCAGTAGCGTACCAGAAGCCAGTGATATCCAGAGAAGAAGAATTTGATTTTTTTTTTTTCATTCAAATAACTCTGCTGTTTATTCTGCTTTGAGATTACTGTTTACTCTGACATTTTGGTAATTTGCAAGTTGGTAAAAATTAGAAATTTCAGCAATTCTTTTTCTGGTTTATTTTTGTTTCTCCAAAACAGTTATTGTTGAAACAGCTATACTTGTAGTAACTGGACAATTCATAAGACTAAAATATAATAAACTTGTAACAAACTTCATAAACACCAAAAAAAAGACACCCTAGTTTTTATTTCTTTATTTCCCAATATACTATTATCTTTTTCCTATTCTAGATTCTATTAATACAGTTTTAGGTATGGTATTATTGTCAGATTTGCAATTACAATCATCCACAAGTCTTCACATTTTTATTTGAATCCATTGATCTCTTTAATTTTAAAAGCAAAATGGAATTTCCTATAGTTGCTATTTCTTTTCAGTTGATACCCACAGGATATGGATGTGCATTTCAGCAAAACAGTTTTTGGCACAAGATTGTAATATCATGGTCTATATGCTACCTTATGAATAAATATATGCAGCATACACCAAGTATGAAAATCATGGAGAGGTGGCCTGATGAACTTTGGGTGTTGTAATTAAGCTACACAACTTTTCCCCAGGCTATAGCTATTTAATTACTTTACATTGTTAGTGATTCTATTTGAAGGTGATTTTTTTTATCCTCTTATAGATACAAAATAATAATTAATGAAAAGAAATATATAAAATTCTGGTATAGAGAGGAAATGGTGGTTATGAAATTAGCTAGCCCTAAAATTTTCCCCATTTGGTGACAACCCAGTCACTGAAAACAAAGAAGTTCACACTGTTACCTCTGTGTGCAAGAGAAGGCTTTGATCAATGTTTTACAATGTGTCATTATCAGGTAACACATTCTTCACAGTAGGTAATTAGCAGGTGATAATGAGAATCAAGATCAATATTTCACTTAGGCCTCAAAAGCTATACTTCCACAAGAAGAAAGAGCTGAGAAATTGAGTTACAAAATGCTTTTCCACATACTGCTTCACTAAACAGGAAAGAAAATTCTTTTTAAAATCAGAAAGCTAGACAAATAACAATCGATAACACTATTGATCATTAACTGTGGATTACCTATTGCATGTGTGTGTGTGTTGGTTGAACTAATTTTTAAAGTAACACGGACTATTGTTACATATCACTGACCCTAAACAAATATTTTGGCTCCTTTATAATCAACAAAAGTTAAAAGTTACTGAAAACTGAGCATCAGTTGAATCTTGGGGACAATATCTGATGTAATAATGACATGACTTGTGTTAAGATCTGACACTTTAGGATCTCCATCATCAGATTACCAAACTAGATTACCAGACTGGAATTGTCCAACTGAGATCACTCTTGGGGTTAAAACAGGGAGGAAGTATAACATAGTGGTTATATTCTAAAGCTCTGGAATCAGAAGTTTCCGGTTTTTATTGATTCCTATATGCTGAAACTGGGTGACTTTTGACACCATCTTTAAACTTTCTATTTTTCCTCTGTGATGCTAATGGAGAGAATAAAAGTGTATCTTTCAGATAGAGGTGTGAGAAATCCAGGTGAGCATAAAATTAAAGTCCTTAGTAGAGTGAGGGCTCCATAAATTTTAGTTCTTTTTATTGTTGTTCCTATTCTATTATCATAGTGTGTCCAGCACAGCTCTGGTACCATTTACGTAGATCCTGCCTACAAAGAGGTGGGATATTAAGCCGTTATCAACCACTAAAAAGACCTGAAATAGGATATCAAATTAGATAGCTTTCCTCTACCTTGGAAAAATGTTTTCAGGAAATGGAATACAGGCCAGGCTGGTTTTGATAAAGCATGGTGGTAGTAAAAAAGAGATTGAGGAAAAGCTTCAGTGCATACAAGAACCATTGCCTCAAGAAGACAAGCTTAGATGAATCCTGGGAATTAAGCACCTCATTTATTATTGCATGATAATATTGGACTGTCAGTAACAGAATGAATCAAAGGAAGAATGTAATGTTTTCTTAAACATTGAATGAAAAATGTAGGGAGAAAACTTGAAACCATGCAGGAGGAAAACTTTGGTAATTAAATTAATACTAGTTGAGTGATAAGCATTTGCCAGGGACTATGTTAGGAGGGGTGACAAAGTGGCATTTCTCCAAAATAACATTGTTGCTTAGAGCTTTGATGCATCCATTAAAGACAACAATACCAATTTAACCTCGAGAGCAATTTTAAAAATGTGCAAATACACATCTAACTGGTGTATATATCATGAGACATACACATATATGTTTGAGTTATGGTATAGTGTTCATATATGGTGTTTGTGTCCATTTCTTGCAGGATTATACAGATTATTTCATCACACAATAGCTTGCCCTTTCTCCCCAGCATTTTAAAAGCCTACTAACGAAACTATTTCCTTCTAGACAACTCTTATTACCTTAGCTAAAATAGATTATGATATACCCAATGAATTTCTAGATAAGATAAAGCAAAGTGACCTTCCAGAAGATTCTATGGTAAATCTGTGAAAGTTATAGCTCTATATTTCCCTTAATTGACCCAGTATGATAATAATAAAAAAAGAAATAATTACATTTTATAACCACTCCAAAATTGCTCACTACGACTCTACAATTGTTATAGTAACTGGCTACTGAGAAAATGCCAACGGCATTCACAGAAATCCAGAGTTCATCAAAAGGTTTAGCTTTATTAGTCTTTGCTGTTGAGTAAAATGATGCTTAATGAGAGGGGAAACAGGGCAGAGGAGAAAGGTAGGAAGGCAGTGCTCTGTTTTGGATAACTATGGAAACAGTTGCTAGGAAGCATACACATCTGTAATTCTTTCCCTGGACCCACTCCCTCAACTCCTAACCTTGCCCCACTTCTCAGATTTATATCGCCATTAATATATTGCTGCAGTTGGTCAGTGAACCCAGCAGTGTTTGTGGGCTAATGATGGCTGATCTTACACTATCTTTGATTCTGAAAACCAGCACATATCATTATGATGAGACAGAACTGCTAATGAGAGAAGTAGGTGCCAATATCTAGTGAGAAGATTGCTTTCTTGTGTTCAATTAACTATTTCTATTGCTTTGCATATTCCTTTGATATGACAGGCTATGAAACTTTTTGGAAAAAGAATGCCAAATGTCTTTATACCTAGCACCAAGTCACCATTTTTGTAAGCAGGAGAATACAAGTTAAATTTATATATAAGAAGAGTGGAAATCTAGCCCAATAAATTATTATGAATTGTACAATGATGGTACTCTTTGTGACAGGTTGCTTTTGTTTTTGTTCATTTAAAAGATACCTTTGCAATGGGAAACATATACTCTGACAATTTTACAGGCCAATAAGCAAATCTATATTATTAATTATCACTGTCAGAAAGTGTCTTGATATTTGATTACTGGCAATAGTTCTTGCTGAACAGATTCTTGGTAATGAGATCCTTGATTCTCTGAAAAGGTAGCCTGACAGATTAACCAACCTGTGAGTTATCTAATCAAGGACACTCTCAGGAAGATTTGAGTGTTTCCCTCCCTTTCAATCATAATAATGAGACTAGCCAGCCCAAGATCAAGATAGGCATTTTCTCCTATAAACTCTTAAAAGAAGAACCAAGCCCTACTCACTAGTTCTCCTTACTACATTGAGATATTTCTCTAGAAACATGAAATTATGGGGAAAAAAATCTTGGTTTTATGAAACTCAACAAATGTTTAGTAATTGTTAGCATTATTCTTTCTGAAAATAGAAATAGTTAAGAAATTATATTAGTTTTCTATTGCTGCTATAACCAAATTACCACAGATTTAGTGGCTTACAGCACCTACATTTATTATATATTTTTCAGCTTACAAAGAAAAAAATCCAGAGACATAGAAGAACTCTTTTAAGAAACACAGCAGCACTGAACCTCCCACTGGCAGAGAGGATATGTTCGAGCCCCATGTTTGGTACAAAGATTACTAAAAAAGAATTTTTAAATTTTAAAATACATATATAAGTGAATATATTGGTTAAGGTGCTTTTGAAGCATTTTCACATGCAGTGTTCAACTCTTCTGAAACTCTTCAATATACAGTGTGTATCTGTGTGTGTGTGTGCTTCTACATATCCTCATATTACGTATTTTGGACAAGTATTTTATTTTGATCACCTATTCATAGGATATGGCAAGATAGAGGAGCTCTACTTTAGCAGATTTTTCCAGCACTAGTCCAAAACCTTGGTATGCCTACTGAAATGTTTAGTCTGCTTCTCTCCAAATTTGAGAGCTATATTGAACAATGTTAGTGCCCTATCTAGGTCCTCTTGGATCCTTTTTATAGGTTCTGTGCATGCATCCTCAGTCTCTTTGTGCTTTGCTTCCAATAGCTTTGTAAAGGGTTATGATGTTTTCCTGCAGAATTCACAGGATCAATAGCTATCTCTTTGGAAAGACTAAGAGCTTCAATGCCTAGATTAAAGCAACCATTTTTTTTCCTTGTTTAACACCAAATCATAGAGTGTACTTTTTCAGACTTGCTCACTCTTAGCCTCTTTCTGAGAATGGATATTCTTATCTCACACAGATTCTGGTTTCCATGTTTCTTTGTCTTGAGACCAACATAACTTCTTGAAATATATTAAAAGTATGCTAATGGTCAGGTCACACCCAATGAATTTTTCTCCTTTTCTTTTTTCTATTTTCTGGTCCTCTTATTTTGGGGCCTTTGACAGTTCAGATTACCCTTGGAGATACCCAGAAACATACAAATGTCTGAGAATTTATTTATGTCCCTTGAGGCAGATTATAGCAGGTGTTTGACTGGTGCAGGAGTATTGATACTCAGTTCTATGTCTCAAGCCCTCAAAGGGTGGGCTGACTGAGGTACAATTTACACCCCAGTCTCCCCTGCTGAGAAGAGACAGACTTACAGAAGATCAGAGTTGGAATCATCTGGAATCTCCCTCTTGCTTGACTTCTACTTCTATGTCTTACTTTCCCCACTCCTTTACCGGTTTTTCCTGAGAGCACTTCCTTAATAAATCACTTGCACATTAATCCCCATCTTATAGTCTGTTTTTAGGGAACTTGAATTAAGACAGTGGTATTTTTGAAAATTTACTAGTATTCTGCCAGTAACTAACAACAGAACTTACTGTTTCTTTCCATACAATGCCTGCAATTTTCTAAAATTTTTGTCCTCAGGTTGTATCTGCTTCTTTGTTGTTATGAACAATACACCACACACACACACACACACACACACACACACACACACACACACACAGCAACTACTCTAAAGCCAGGACAGAAAAAGCTGGACATATGGGTATGGATCATCTCTGGTTATTTTCCTATCATTAACTCAATTTTGGCTACAGGAACTTGGAATATTATGGATACTCAAGAAACGTTAGGAATCAATGAATGTAATCTTTTTATTTTTGTATTATTGTATTATATGGAGAATGTAAGTATAGCTACAAAGGGAGAGCAGTCTTTACTGGGAGATTTTCTTTTTTATTTTCTTTTTGCTATATCTGTCTCATTTGTCTACTGCAGAGAAGCAGATGGGTTATAAGATGTATACCTCTCAAGTCACAAAATAATAGGACTAATTGGCTTGTGGACATTTGATTTTTTCCCCATTCTAGGCTGCTAATTGAAAAATCAACAATATCACCAATAGCTGACTTGGTTGAGTAGTTTAGCTAGCTGAAATTGGCCCCTTGGTCCACTATCCTGTTACCAGAAAAAAAAAAAAATCTAAATTCAATCAGCTCTATACCATGTTGTAGAAATTCTATGACATATACATGTTTATCTTATTTAAAAGACCGTTAGGTTTGTATTTTTTAAAGTGGGTGGTTGACAAATGGCAAGTGGAAAAGAAAGGTTGAAAAAAAACATCTAAAGTATACTTTATTTTGTAGTGACATCTAGTAAAATAATATTTATTTATTTTGAGTATTTACTATTTAGAGTAAAACAAATTTGCTAGGAAAGTGGGAGAAGATACAACAAAAATGCTCATGCTTTTTTCTTAGGGGGAACTTGAATTCCGATTAAGTGGTTCTTGATTTTTTTCTTTTCCTCTCTATCTATCTATCTTCTATCTATATATCTATCTTCAGATGCATCATATTCTAATAATACACATTTGGATTGTCATTCTCTTTGTTTTTCCAACCAGTTAATCCACATCTACTTTTAATAAACATAAATATATCTTCCCCCCCATTTTTGATATGGCTTGCCCTCCAACTTCCTCCATACCCTTAAAGAAAATCACTGTTCTAATTTTTTCAGCATCATTTTCCATTTTCATACATACAAAAAATTTTTTCATTAAACCCTAGAAAATGTAAAGATCATTCTGTCTTCAGAAGAGAATTTAATGCTTATTCTTCAGGAGGAGACAAAGATTCCTGCCAGTTTGGTATCAAGGATATTGATAATTAAAATAGGAGAGATGCTCATATATTTTTTCTTGCTTTTGACAAAACAATCTCTATTGTGATAACCAAAATTAAAAAAGTAAGTTAAAATTCTAATCTGTTTATTATTTTCTCAAAATGTGAATAAAAATCTACTAAAGAAAAATAATGCTGCTGAGTAGAAATAACAGCACTGTTCTATAAAAAAAACTTGGCCAATTGTTGATCAACAGAATTAGTCATCACAGAAATGCAAAAGAAATTCATAATAAAATGCACTATACATCTGATGGAATGACTAAAATTTAAAATATTGTCAGTGCCAAGTGTTGGCAAGAATGTGGAACAACAAAACTCATATATTTTTGGGAGTAGTGTAAAATGGTACAACCACTATAAGATTTTTTTTGTCAGACTCTTACAAAGTCAAACCCTATGGCTCAACAATTCTATTCCTAGATATTTGCAAAATAAATAAAAATATTGGTCACAAAAAGTCTTTCACAACAATGTACATAGAAGCCTTACTTATAATAGCTCAAAATAGAAACAATCCAAATGTCTATTAACAGGAGAATTAGAAGTGCTAAAAAAGGTCAAAACTACTGATACAATATCCAACAAGGTTGATGGATCTCAAAACACATGATTAGTGAAAGAAGATTGACCAGAAAGCATACATATTGAATGGTTCCACTCTTATGAAATTTTAGAATAATTAAGACTAATGGATGATAATCAGAACACTTGCTACCTTTGGAGAGATATTTACTGGAAATAGTCATTAAGAAACCTTTAGGGAGGATAAAAAAAGTCCTATATCTTGAGCCAGATAATGGTTACACTAATGTATACATTTGTCAAAATTCATAAAATTGTACATTTAAGATATTAACTTATATGTATGTAAATATTCTTTAATTTTTTAAAAAAGTAATGGAGATTAAAGAAAGAAGAAAGGAGTTAACTGTGGGCAGGTGCTGTGCTTTGCATTTTATATGTGTTAACAATTTCATCCTTTAATGGTGCAGCGAACTATATGTTTTATCTAATATATAAAGGTATCATATAATAGATGCTTTAATTTATTTGATCAATTTATATAAAGCAAGTGGAAAAGTCAGTATTCAATCTGAATTTATGATTTTTAAAGCAATTGCTTTTTCCATTATAATCATGGACTAACTAATTGAATCTTGTATTAAAGTAAAACTGGAAATAGGTTAAAAAGAATATGAAGAGATTGTAAAAGACATTAAAATATGAATAAACAAACACAGGATAAGCTAAAAACAAGTATTGAGAAAATGGAAAATAGACAATCAACAAAAAACCTATTAAAAAAGGAAATTCACTGTTGTTTTTGAGAGATTGAAATACGAATAAATAAAGTTTAAAACACCAAAGCAAATGCATTATAGCAGAGAACACCAGACAGAAAATACCAAAAAGGAAGATACAAGAGCTGTGTGATTAACCACAGGAATCTCAGCCCCGACTGCAACTCACTTGTTGTGATTTTTGGTAAGTCATTTAACCTTTGCCTTATTTTTTTCCCACATGTAAAAGTAGAAATTCTAATAATGACTTTCCTTATAAGACTGTGGGTAGTATTAATTAGGTAATGTTCTCAGGAGCTTTGAAGATTAAAAGCCTCAAATAAGTGCTAAGTATAAAATACAAAACCAAAGAGACACAATCAGAAGATACACAAGTCAGAGAGATGAAAGGCAAAAAATTAGCTTATAAAAGAAATGGAAGTTAAAATTTGGAAAGATATGGAAGGGGGCAGGATTTATGAGTTTGGAAAAATTTAACCCTTACAAACTCATACATGAAATCAAATATATTTAAAATGATGCTGATATGTATTAATTCATTAATAACATGACATTCTGAAAACATATATCAATGTTGTTTGTGCTATAACAGAAACTGTTAATATTATCTTTGCAAGGTCACAGGATGTGCTATATTTATCATATGTATCACTTCTAAAGCTATGTCCTTCATTCTTGTCAAATCTGCTGTTAGGTGTCACACACCTATCCTGTGTAAAACCTTTGTTCCCATATTCTACTTATTCCTACTCTACTCTAAATGTGTGAGATTCACAGAGTCAACTCAAAATAAGATAGATGGGACTCAGTGACCACAAAGGGCTTCAGTGAACTGTGAAACAGGGAAATGAGCCAGTCACCGGAAAGAAAAGATTGGATGGAGTAAGAAACTCTAAAACTAGTTGCTATAGTGAGGTTTACTCTATAATCTCCTAAAACCAAATGAAAATTTCAAGGAGAGAAAAATATTGTGACTTAATCAGATAGTAGTTTTTAAAAAAGTTTCAGGTTTTGCATGAAGAATTTAGTTTGAATATGCACTTGGAATGGAACTAGAATATTTATCAGGTGGTGTTACATGAACCACAGGTACCATGTAGGTTTGAAGTAGAACCAGAATATTTAATGACAACACATGGACACTGGCCAATTAGAACAGATGTTGGTAATAAACTGAATTGGTACCTGCCCAGTGGCCATTAGTCCTGAGTAGGATCAGTGATGAGCAAGAGAGTGAGGTTGGCTTAGTCCAATTTCAGGATCTCCATCTTCCCTCCTTCAATGACTTTTTCTCTTAACTTTCACTTAACTGGTCCCTGACTAGTGTTCTATTACTTGCAAGCTTCCTACTACCCTTTCAGGTCCACTCACTGCATCATTTTCCTCATCTTTTATTTATTTATTTGTTTGTTTGTTTGTTTGTTTGTTTGTTTGTTTGAGAGAGAGAGAGAAAAAGAGAGAGAGAGAGCACGAGAGAGGGGAAGGTCAGAGGGAGAAGCAGACTCCCTGCTAAACAGGGAGCCTGATGTGGGACTCTATTCTGGGACTCCAGGATCATGACTTGAGCTAAAGGCAGTTGCTTAACCAACTGAGCCACTCAGGCACCTCATTTTCCTCATCTTGACTGTATGATCTACATTATCTTTTGGTACCCTTATCTTATCAAAATTCTAATTTCTTCTTGTGTAAGATTACTTTAAGAGAAAAAAATGTGATCTTATAACCTAATTTACACTAAGATATTATAAAGGTGAGCAGCCCAAAGGTAAGCCCCTCCTTCCATAACCCATCACAAGTTACGCTGGAATAGCTTGAATGCCTCTGAAGTACTTGGAGACAGTTCAGCGAGATTCTTCCCTAAAAGCAAACCAGGAACTTCGGAAGCTAAAAAATTTAGCTTGTACTTTGGGGGTAGTAGATTAACCTAGAAGCCCTCAAATCAAACAATTTATATATCTATATGTATATTTCTCTTTAGAATAATCTAGAACATAAATCTCATAAAGATGCAGCTTATTTGATACCAATGCTTAGCTCACCTTTTCATGAATCTTCCCTGATCCCTACCTCTCTTAAAATTCACTTTATAGTTATTTATTTACTCTCTTATCTTTTGGACTGTGAATGATAGTATCCTGTCTAATTCATCTTTGTATACCATGGTAACAGTCAGATTAGATAACTGATACTGTATTACCAATACAGTACTAAGTACTTGATAAATGTTTTTTGAATGTTTGAATGATGCGATGAATGAAGGATGGGTAGGTGAAATAAGTATGGCCATTACTCGGGAAACTATCCCTTGATGTTGCCAAAGACAAATTAGGATGCCAGATCATCTCCCAAATCACATTTCTGAACATATCTCTTTCCAGCTTGAGCACCTTCTAAGATGCCCATAGTATGCTAAAACTCAAACTTCCCAGATAGGAATTAAAAGTGTTTCATGGTTTGGGTTCAAGTACGCTCTTCACCTTTACTGGTTATTGTATATACTTGGGTGCCCAGGGAAGACATAATAGCCAAACTGGATTTTGACCATTTCATCAAACATGTCATTAAATTTCTCATCCTTCACAGTATTCTGAATACAGTTACTGCACTCTCCTTCTCACACACCCGTACAAATGTAGAATGTGTAGCATTGCCCCTGTAAAACATTTTTCTTTCCCTCTTAATGCACCTTTCACATCTATTTCATGTTATTTGTGGTTTATTTCTATTGAGGGCAAGGATCATGTTATACTCACCCTTGTACACCCTATTTCATATAGTGCAGTACCTGTGATGTGGCCTCTCCTGAGGGATCATGGCGGACTCAGCTCAGTAACACCAGTCACCAGACTTCAAGTTACTAAGGAAACCGACCCAAGTCCTGTTTTGTATAAATGATTGCATTCAGAATTGCTCCAAGATCAACAGTTTCTTAAAATTTCTTCAAAGCCAAGAAGTAATATAAAGCTGGTAAGCTTATAGTAAATTTGGAAGAGAAGTATATCATAAATTGTTTTTTGAGTGAGAAAAGTATAGGTATCTTCAAAAGCCAACTGAAATATTTGAAAGAAATATTTAAAAGATGCTTTAGAACAAGATATAACTGTGCCAAGGGATTCTGTGTATGATTAAACAGAAACTAATTAATATATTTACCTAAACAGCTAGCTTCCTCCCAGAAGGAAAATGGCACTTAATTAATTTGGCTGAATAAGAATCCTAACTGTGAATGCTCAGCTATGCTGCTTATGGGGTCACTTCCAAGACCAACTGAAAATACAGAAGTTATTGAAGAAAAGAACTGGAAAAAACATGTATACCAAGGACCTTATAATTAGAGGCAATTATTTGATAAACCTATTGTCCTGTTTTAAATGTATTATTAGAGATGCCTACCTAAATGGGAACTGGTACAAAAGCAATGGATTAAATGTAAGAAGCTAGTTTAGGTTCTATTGATTTGAAAGGAACCTGTTAACTCCTGGCTGTCTCTGGCCCTATCTCACATTCCCCTGTTAGCAGGTGCAAAGTGGGTCACCCTTGAATCTTATCCTTTCTATCTTATATGAAATGAAGAGTTGAGTTGATAAAAATATATAAAAGGAAAGAAAAACTTCTAGCTGTGGCCAGGAGCTATTGAAATCATTTTTTCTCTTGAATATAACATTTTAGAAACTTCAGAAGAATATTTTCAATAGTTATAGCAAATGCCTTGCTTTGATGTTAGATCAGAGGTACCCAATTTTAGTGGTCAAAGTCATAGAGTATCTAGATAAAATTCAAAACTTTGAGGGGCACTAAATACAAAAACAGGTAAATTTCATTGACTAATTTTACATTGGACCTGCCTTTTAGGGTTTTTCTGCTAAAGGGCCTTGGGTCAACTATGTCTTTAAATTAAACTTGTGCTTGGATAGGCTTTGGAAGGTATTATAAACAATTGTACAGTGACAAATTAACTTATGAATATCACTAGATATTTTCCTTCGACTCTGTCTTATGCCTGTGCCAGATAGACATATTTGGCATGCAGTAAGGAACTGATGACATTTAAGAAAAGCCTGATCTGTAGAACAAACCCAGAGGGTTGTTTGTATAAAGGGAGGCTTTAGGGTTACAAAAATATGCATCAACAAACAAAAAAGAAAAAAATACTTTGCATATCTTGCAAATATTATCTGAGGCAACAAATAATAATGCATTTATCTACTATGTTGCCTAAGTGTTGCTGCTTTATATTCCCCCTTCACTGAAGCAACTGGAAGATTTAAGGTGCTTATGGAAACAAGGAAGAGAAAATAAAAGGCTTGGAGAGCATAAAAAGGTTCCCAAATTGAAAGAAACACTTTAAAGAGAGATTTTTGTTTGTTTTAAGAGAGTAAAAGAAGTTAGTCACAACTTCAATTTCAGTTTGTTCAATACTAGGAAATTCTAACCATCTAAACAGGAGATAGGATATACTGCTTACCTAAGGCTACTTTCTCCCTACTGGGCTTACCTCTAAATAATCAACTCACCATAGTGGAAATCTTATCTAAATTTAGATAGTGTTCTCATTGCCTTCACACAGTCATGTTAGAAGTACAAGATGGCAAACTATGATTTGGCAACTATTTCTTATTTGTGGTTATGGTTTGATTTTGAAATTATATGCAATCCACATCATTATGGGATCCAATACTACAAATACAGATAAACGTGAAATATTATGTATGAGATATTAACTACCAATCATGTATGTGCTACTTAATATCCATCAAAAATGAAAAAAAAATCATTAGGTACAACTTTGGTTTAAATGTAAACAAAATTGTTTTTAAATGCATCTATGTCTAAGGTGTTTAATCAACATGTTCTTATACAGAGTACTGACTATTCCAGGCACTGTTCTAGAAGATAATCTTTTATGAACACTGTTGTCATACTACCAAACGTATTTTAAAACAAAATCATTGTTATTTTTTTCCAACAAATTCTGTTACAAGGGGTGTAATACATGTCATTTAACAACTCTCCTGTCTTGGACAGTTAGGTAGGTTGTTTCTAATTTTATCATATTGTTAACAATGCATTTTGAGTATTCTCAGAAGGAAAAACATGCCATTTTTTCTCATTTTCCTTGGAGATGCTACAAGGGGAGGTTCTTAGAACTGAATTTGCGGGCCCCTGGGTGGTGCAGTTGGTTGAGCGACTGCCTTCGGCTCAGGTCATGATCCCGGAGTCCAGGGATCGAGTCCCACATCGGGCTCCCAGCTCCATGGGGAGTCTGCTTCTCACTCTGACCTTCTCTCTCTCACTCTCTCTCTTTCCTAATAAATAAATAAATAAAATCTTTAAAAAAAAAAAAAAAGAACTGAATTTGCGATAGCAAATGTACATTGTAAGCGTTGATGGGTATTATAAAATTTCTATTCATAATCTTTTATCCCTTGTTCAGCCAAATGATTGATGATATTACATTCTACCTGTGTCTAGTGAAGGGTCTCTCTGGAAAAAAAAAAATTAAGCGTTGTTAAAAAGAGGTAATAGGCTCCAAATGGAGTCTTGTGCCTGAAACAATGTATTCTTTGCTAGTACATTTTTTCCTGCCCCTTTATCACCTTAAAACCTTTCCTTTTCTATAGCTGGGCAGAGCTCCTTTCCATTTGCTGGATGGGAGGCTGCCTGATTCAGGAATCCATGAATAATGCCATTTGATCTCTAAATTTACTCAGCTATTTTTTGTTGGTTAAAAGTACAGATTTTCCGTTCTACCCTCATCCAACCTAGTAGAACGGTCTACCCACAAACAATCTGCTGAGTTAGCTTGATAAATAAATTGGGTTCTAGTTTGGCCATTTTATATTTAAAGTTCCTTCTTTCCTATCCACTACCTCGGTATCAATCTCTTTCCCCATTTATGTGCCAGTCTTCTCTACTAGAAGATAAAATCCTTTTTTTCCCCCAACTGTTTTATTCACCTTTATTTTCTTTTTAGCTCCTAGCACAAAGTTTTGAAAATTCTAAATATTTAGCAAATGTTTGCTGAATAAAAATTAGTTTTGAAAATATATATCCTAATATACATACATACACTAATATATGTGTTTATATACATGTAGACATATAAATTGACATAAAAGATTATGTACATACAACTATTTTATATATGATTTAAGAAAAGTCTAGAATTTCCTTTCTGAGTCACATGGTAATATTTTAAGCAGATACTGAGTTTCAAATCTCAGAAGCCTGAACAGAAATGACATTTTTGTTTTAGGGGATTCTTTTTGTATTTGCAAAGACAACCGATCTTAGATATTTCTATCTGCAAAAGAGCCAAGTTTAGATAAAAAGAAATGAAAAACCTTAGAGTATTTCATTAGGTGAAATAAGTTAGATCAAAATGATCTCACTGGAAGTGTAATACAAACTTGTCCATGCCAAACATCCAACAGAGGTTTTGCCTCCTTATAAAGTTTTCTGGCTCTGCACACCTGGATAGAACCTGATAGTAACTTCCTGGCATCATCTTCTGGGCCAGCTCTGAGTAGAGTTGTGATTTTTCTAGTATTACAGCTGATGGTTGACAGCTAATCCTAATGGAAAAGCAATGCCACATTTGCTAATCCTAACAGAGTAGCTCAACCACTTTCACTTTCAATCTGAAAATCCAAAATCAGATGAGTTTTTTAAAATGAGATGCCACTCTAAATTCTATCCCAGTAAATACAAGATTGTTCATGTTTATCTATATACATAAATATTTCAAATCTCTTGCTGCATTTAAAAATGTATTTGAAGTCACTTTCCCCCCATGTTATAAAAAAGATAACTATTTTTACAACTCTAAAGGTCCCACAAAATTTATCACAAACTATTAAAGAAATGGCAGCTATTGCTTTACCATGGGTTAACTACTTTATTCTCTTTTTTCTTAGGTTTTTTTAGATTAATTGTGGTGTTTATAATTCACAGAATAAATGTGAGTTCATATATTGTTTTAAAAATTTTGTTTCTGAAGCAAGGTTGTGTAAGGAAACATATAGCTAATTTAAAGAATTATTAATAAAAAGTTATTGACAACTAAGATTTCTACATTTTACACACTAGAAAATATTTTTTAATACATCCCTTAGAGCAATCCACAAACAAGGAATGTTATATTAGAATATACATTTTGGCATTGCAGATGAAATCAACTGCATGTGAGAAAGTTGGGTAAATGGGGGAGATTTCATAGAAATGACTCACACTGGATCACTAGACTAATTGTTAAATTTTCAAAAATTTTACCTCCTAATTGGCAGCATGTAGGGAGTTAAAATGGTCCATGGAGAGAGTATTTATACCATGGAAATTGGCAAAAGTAGATCCACTCTATTCTGCTCCACCCCAATCCATACTACTTTAAACATTTACCAGTACATCATTGGGACAGGCCATATTCTATGATCTTTGCTATTAACAAAATTCTAAATTGCTTTACTCCTCCTCCCTTTTTTTTTTTTTTAGGTTTAAAATGAAAGCCATAATAATCTTTTTATAAAATAACTCCAGGAATACATGGAGTTAAGATTAAAGTACTAGATTATCTATTTAAAAATATCATTTCCAGTATATTTCTATTTCTTATACTAATGGAGAATGCATTTTAAAGGTTTTGGGCTAATAGATGGAGCCTAGGTGTTCATAAGGAATATCTACTTTTCTGGATCTTTTAGTTTGTCTTCATATTTCTTCTCCTTTACATTATACAAAAACACAATTATAAATAAATACTTAACAATGTTAAAAATAATTTCTATTAAATATTTGATTGAGGGCATAAAATCTGGGTTCCATATATGATCTTTTTGGGTTTGAGTTTCTAAGCTCATTTGTAAATTAAAAAAAATTTGAAATAAATTAGACATAAGCCTTTTTGATAGCAAAAATTCTATGATTCTTTTGGTCAAATAGACATTTACCTGTGTATATTTTCAATATTCTTTTTTTTTTCTTTTAAGATTTTATTAGTTTATTTGTGTGAGAGAGATTGATAAGGTAAGGGAATGAGCAGGGAGGAGGAGCATAGGAAGAAATGGACAGAAGTAGACTCCCCGCCAAGTAGGGAGTCCCACATGGGGCTAAATTCTAGGATCCAGAGATCATGACCTGAGCCAAAGGCAGACACTCAACTGATTGAGTCACCCAGGTACCCCGATTTTCAATATTCTTATACATTTTATTTGCTTTATTAATAATGTTTATGTCTTGCTTATGAATTGTCATAGGGAAGATATTGGTTTATACATTTTATACAAAGTTAGAAGTCTAGGAAAAACTCTCATAATATTTGCAGATATACCTTCTCCTACCAGAGATTTATGGAAAATATGCTTTTTTTGGTAAGGTTTTCTTATAGCCATCATCCTAAACTGAAGCAATTGGTTCATAAGATATTCACAATTAAGTACCCAAATGAGAAAATATTATTAAATGGCAAAAACAAACTCTGACTAATCTAATACATTTTATAATAACTAGAATCATGGCTCTTTCAATGTAAAATCTACAGAATTGTATCAAACTTAGAGCTACCACAAACTTTCTACTTTAAGTAAAACTGGTCTTAAATCACAATAACAAGAACGAAGACCCCAATATTAATAATGAAAAGTGGAAAAGCAATAATTTAATGAGAGCTTATAATATGTAGAACATTTTAACAATTACCTCACATTATCTCATTATTTATCACAACAATCCTATAAGTGTGTAATATTTGTCATTACTGTTAATATTATTGACATTCCATTGGTGGGGAAATGAGGCTTTGAAAGCTTAAGTGGTCTATACATAGCTAATAAGGCTGGGGTTTTATTTTATTTTTTTTTAAAGATTTTATTTATTTAGAGAGACAGAGAGAAGACGCAAGCAGAGGGAGGAGCAGAGGGAAAAGGAGAAGCAGGCTCCCTGATGAGCAGGGGACCTATGTGGTGTTATGCCCAGATTTTGAGATCCCCAAAGACCACCAGGGACCCAAGTCTGATGCAAAAGCAAAAGAGCCCTTTATTCAAGCTAGCTTGAGCTCTGTCTCTCACACTCACCGATGCAGCAGCGTGGTGTAGAGAAAGAGAGCGAGTTTCAAAAAGTGCAACAGTTTTATAGGGGCCAGTGGCCAATGAGATTGTAACACACAGAAAGTTGCTTAGTAACTGTTTGAACTAGCCTATCACCCTGGCCAGAATTGGCACGCAAGTTTGGCGGGAGAAAAGGCGGGGTTTATATTCTTTCCCGGTCAGGGGTTCCACGTTCCTGTTGGCCAACCCAAACCCAACTCACAGGCGGTCTGGGCCAATTAGCTCAAGGGAGGGCTGAGCCACACTCAGACCCTCCCAGAGGCAGGTTCTGCAGGGGCCACACACAAGAAGGCGGGTATAAGCAAAAGGAGCCAGTCCTGCTCTGCTCCTTCAGTGGGGCTGGGTCTCAGGACCCTGGGATCATGACCTGAGCTGAAGGTAGACACTTAACCACCTGAGCCACCCAAATGGGAGATCTTAAAACAATTGTCCAAATTTCAAAGAATCATCAAAATCACCTTCTACTATGTAGTGTAAGTATAAACAATAGTGTAGACAAAATAGAACTAAATGGATACAATACTCATGGGAATCTCCAATGCAGCATAACAAGGGAAAATGTTGAATTCAATTAAAGTATATATTTGAAGAGAAAAGCTAAAATTATGCAATTTAAGTATGTGGCACAATTTTTTTCCTACACTCAAAAATATATGAATATTAAAGAACTAAATAAATGGAGACATATTCCATGTTCATGGACAGGGAGTCTCAATATTGTCAGGATGTCAGTTTTTCCTAAGATGATTTATAGAGTCAGTGCAATCTCAATCAAAATTCCAGCAAGTTATTTAGTGGATATTGATAAATGGATTCTAAAGTCTATATATGGACAGACAAAAGATTCAGAATAGCCAGCACAACGTTTAAGGAGAACAAAGTCAGAGGTGTGATGCTACCTGACTTTAAAACTTACAATAAAGCTACTGTAATCAAGAAAATGTGATACTACTAAAGAATTGACAAATAAATTCATGGCACAGATTAGAGAGCCTAGATATAGACCACATAAAAACAGTCAATGCATCTTTGACAAATACACTGGAGTAAAGATGGTCTTTTCAACAAATGCTGCTGGAACAGCTGTACATCCACATGCAAAACAAATTTAAAAAAATAAATCTAGACACAGGCTTTAACCCTTTACAAAAATTAACTCAAAACAGATTATGGACCTAAATGTAAAATACAAAACCATAAAACTATTTTGTGCTGGCCTCAGCCTTTCCACAGTGAAACAACAGGTGGCATCTGGTGTGCTGTTCCTGAGTTTTAGTTCAGGATTAGTAGGGTTTCAGCCTGGATTTTGGAAGAGAGGAAATGTTACCAAAGTTCCCTTGGGCATTAGGGCAAAACCTTGCAAGGTGAGTGTTAGTGGGAAGACTCCTTTTAAAAAGGCAGATTCCAGGGTGCCACCTCCTGAGGATTCTTATGTGTTGAGGCCCAGGCTAGGACATAGGAGCCTGTCTTACCAGAGCCCTGTCCACCCCCATCCTTGATGTAACTCAGATTGTCCTGGAGGCTGTTGCTTTCAAGGCTTGGGTCAGTCCTTCCTTTACCCCCCGAATTGCAGCTGTTTGTGTGTTTTTTTATATTTTCTATATGTCCTTGGTTCTTTAAAAAGGAATGATAGAAATAAAGTCATTTGCTTTAGGAAAAAAAAAACTTAAATGAATATTATTATTCAGCGAGGAAACTTAAATGAATATTATTAAGAGAAAAAAGCCAATATGAAAAGGGTGCACATTGTATAATTCCAACTATATGGTATTTTGGAAAAAGGCAAAACTAGGGAAAGAGGAAAAAGATCAGTGGTTGTCAATGACTGGTGGTAGGAGGGAGAAATAGAGCACAGAGAATTTTTAGGGCAGTGAAAGTATGATGTATGATACTGTAATGATGGATAAATGTCATTATACATTTGTCCAAACCCATAGAATGCACAACACCAGTGTGAACCGTAATGCAAACTGTGGACTTTGGATGATTATGATGTCAATGTAGGTTTATCACCTGGAACAGAGGTACTACTTTGGTGTAGGATATGAGGCTATGCATGTGTAGAAGCTGGGAGTATATAGAAAAATCCCTGTTCATTTCCTCAGTTTTGCAATGAACCTAAAACTTTTCTAAAGAAATGAATTTTCCATTAAGGAAAAACAATAAAAATTGATCTCAATTCAGTAATATCCTATAAAATCCTGCTTGAATCAACTAAGTAAATTTAAAAAATCCACATAACTTTTCTGCCTTGAACCAGGGCAGTGGGATCCTCACTCTGTACTTTCATTTTCAGAGGGTCCTGTCCTGGCACTCGAACTCTGAATCTGTCCATAGAGTAAGGAATTTGAAGATCAAGAGTTTCTGCTCATTTGGATGCATTCTTGTTCCTAGGCATCGCTTTGGGTATTAAAACCTCAGAATTCAGGGCCATTCATGGTGGGGAAAAAGGTCTCTAGTGAGGGGGAAGAAAAGACAGAAGATGGAAGATAGAACATAATGTAGGTAAAAGCCCAGAGTTGCCACTTTTTGAAAGGCCAAATTCTGGCACAGAACTCCAAAGACTAGCCAAACATGGTCTTTCAGAGCATTATGAAAGTATATATGTGTCAAGTAGGGAGACAGAACATCTTTTATTTAATAGTTTTTCAGCTTGATTTATAACTTTTTTTTTTAAGATTTTATCTATTTATCTGAGAGAGAGAGAGTGAGAGAGAGCATGAGAGGTGAGAAGGTCAGAGGGAGAAGCAGACTCCCCATGGAGCCGGGAGCCCGATGCGGGACTCGATCCCGGGACTCAGGGATCACGACCCGAGCCAAAGGCAGTTGCCCAACCAACTAAGCCACCCAGGTGCCCGATTTATAACTTTTTAATATTTAGACTTACCATTTGTGAGACTCCATTTTCACTTTTGTTCTGGGCTGCACAGATGTTTGGGATAGGCTTGCCATGAGTATTGGTAAGGATATTTTTCATTCCCTCTAAGTTTTCTTTAAATATAGCCTATGGGAAGAAATGAGGCAAGTATTATTGTATTGAATCTACTTGTTCAATAAGTTGAAAAACTCCCTACTGATCCTCTCACATAACTCTACTATGTGGAGTTCATTTCCACTGTCTGTATCACCGGAATCTGACAGCGCAAATGATGAAAATACAACATGAATAGGTGTCCCAACTGCCTCATGAGCTATAATCTAGTATCATAAACATGTTTAACTTCTACAATCTAGAATTATTATTTACACTATACAAATACCAATTTCAAATGTAGACAATCTATTATATGTCTGGCTTCAGTTTGGGATGGTCATACTTTCAGAAAATAAAAGCAGGAAATAATCCAGGTGATGATCCAAATTTCTTAGATTCAGAACATTTCACACATTTTGTTTGTTGATGATTGTATTGGTTCACACGCTGTGTATCTACTTCTAGGTATTGTTTTCTCACACAATTGTAGGGTTTGGACATAAATGTATTACTAACATTACTATCCTTTGCTATTGCTTTAGTTTCACAACTAAGATGTTCACTGAAAAAACTCCGGTGTAGAAGTCTAATATTTTGGGAAAAGAAAATCCCTCAACAAGGTGAAAAAAATATTAAAGATAATAATTTGGGCTTGAAATTGGTCCTCTATTAGGAAATAATCTCAGTGTCACAGTATATGTTAAATTTAAAACATATAGTGTTACATTTTAAATATTGTTTACAGATTTTAATGCTATATATAACATATAGTGGAATTCACAATTAGTGTGACTATGTGACCTTAGATATCTTGTTGGCTAGTGTGGAAATTTGATGACTATACACTAAAATCGTGGCTGAATGCTGAGAATTGCAAGGATTTTTGCTGATGAACAAGTGAGACAGAATTCAGGAACCTCAGTGCAAATATTTATAAAGAACTAGGTAATTAATTGTTCATGTGGACCTGCTTTCTTTGTTCTCTGTATCAAGCATAAATTGTGCTAGTCTGTAGATATATGAAGAGGCTGATCAATCACATTGAAATAGAACAAAATGCCATTAGATGATCCAAGAAATAAGTCATGCAACCAGTACAGAACCTGTTTGCCCCTCGTTTAGGCAAAGAAGGTCACTGATGTTAGTAATACCACACCAAAGGCCAAGCAAACTCCATTAATGACAAAGTACCACTGTGAATAAACAGAGTTCTTATTGAATGAAGACTGTGAAGATGAGTAAGTCAGACTGGTCAAGTTTCCTGTGGGACCATCTTGCTGTCTTCAATACAGCAATGCCTACATTTGGAATGCATTGACAATTTCACATGAAATTGCAATATTTGGATTTCAAAAAATCATATAATGGGACATTGTTTTGTTTTGAAAAATATATTTCGAATAACTTTTGAAGTTTTATGAGTATATCATGGTTTTAAAATGTTTTAAATAGTATGAAAGATTTTCTAATTATCATTTGTATAACTTTTTTGATGATCTCAGAGCAATCAAATTATGCAAGATCTTCACAAATTTGCCAATTTTTATCACAGTGTAGGAACAAAAAGGTCCTTGTGAAATTAGGTAATTATATTAGAAACAGTGAATTAAATTTAAAGGCATATGTATTCATGTTTGATTAAACTAAATGATATATTACTTTCGATGTTGAAATTCACAGAAAATTGCTTCAATTGCATTAAAAACGTGCAAAGTCTCTAAAGTTAATAACACTTCAAAGTTGAAAAGCTATATACTTTAAATGATATAGATTGTTTCTGCACCATGCCAGTAAACTTTTAATTTTAGAACGATGCACAAACTTTGAAATGATCTCTAATTTGGATACATAGCAAAAATTAGGAGAAGATGCTTGTTTCGTAAAATATGGTGGAAAAGGATACACTACTTTTCTGAGGTGCAAATTTCTTTTTTAATCTAAAATCTGAATTTAGAGAGTGAAAAAAAAAGTTGTCAGGAACTTTTTTTTATTCTATCAGCTACATGATTTTAAAAATCATCTGAAGTCTATTTTAAGCTTTCAAAATTAAAAAAAAATCAACTCTCACATTAAATACTAATCTTATTAAAATGTAGATTTGAGACAGATTTTTTGTTTACAGAATTTATTTATTTATTTGAGAGAGAATGAGAGAGAGAGAGTACAAGCAGGGGGAGCAGCAAAGTGGGAGGGAGAAGCAGGCTCCCTGCTGAGCAGGGAGCCCTAAGCTGGGTTCAATGGGATCATGACCTGAGCTGAAGGCAGACACTTAACTGACTGAGCCACCCAGGTACCCCAGAATTAAGACAGATTTAAATAAAAATAATTCTTGAATATAAAATCAAATTTTTCCTGCTTAGCCCCTCCTGAAAGGATGACTCAAAGTAGGTGGCCACTTGGTGTGTTATGCAATACCACCATTGCTGCCAGACCCCAGAACCACTACACTGTAGTTCATGTCACTGCCCAATTTTATGTTCTGATCAGCCCAATATGATGCTTTTCCCTTTTCATCCAAACAAATCTATATGTTTTCAAATATTACATTTTTATTTACCTTTTATCTATTCATTTACTTAAATTTATTTCCCTCTGTTCTATCTTCCCTCTCCTTTTTTTGTAATTTATATAACACTACTGTTCCTCCTGCAGTATTTTTCCAAGAAGAAAGGGAAGTCATTCACATACTGTCATATTGTCATTTTCATAGAAACAAACAGTGCCCATTGGTGATGGCTGATCATGTATTTATTTATAAGTTAACTCTTTCAACGTCCTTATTTGGTTAGCTCAGGATACCTACCTCTCTTTAAGAGGTATCCTTTTGAGTATTTTTGGTTTACAGATCTTATAATGATATGAAATAGCTCAAAAAAGCAATCAAAGGAGATGGATACTGCCATTCTCACAGATCAAATTTATCAGTAGAGTTCTTGTGAGATTAATATAAATACATACTTAAAATATGTGGTCATTCGAATATAAACTACAGCTAATTCCTTATAATGCAAAAATGTGTTAAGTGCTTTATTTAATTTGGTTAAGAGGGGAAATATCTTTAACAATGTAATAATTTAAAAAAAATGACCTGTGGGATGATAATGGCAATAAGGCCAAAGCTGAGGATGCAGAACTGATCTAAGTTATGTGTTCATTCTCTTGATGAAACCATTAAGTAAATAAATAGCTACCATATGTTATTTTACCAAGGATATGACCAGAATGACATTTTAATATTTAATTCTAATATGATACAGTCTTGTTTAAAAAAGTTATATTTTGATCTCAAGTAATATTTGATTTAATAAGTGAGTTAACTGTGCAGGTTAATATACATATTGCTCAAGGGCATGCTAATGCAATTAAAAATTAGCCCAGGCAAAAATTATCATGAAAGATTTATAGAGTGCTAACAGCAAAGATTATTTCTGTATTTACTATGTCTAACATTGGTTCTTCAAAGACATGTTTCATATCCATGTTCTTTTGTAACTTAACTCTTTCTTGGTAATAAAATATTATTTGAATTCAAGGATAAGTCTGATTTTAAAAAAAAGGTTTTAAGTCAACATTTACTGAGGCCATAGTGGTTAACTTTTATATCATTATTTAAAGTTTAAGAAAAAAGAAATTAAGGGCTTTTTAAGAGACTCATTTGTAACTATGAGCATCTCATGCTATTAACTTGATGACTAGATTATTCTTTTTCATAAGGAAAGGCTACATAAATTTTTTCTCTCTCTCTCACTCCCTTTCATTCTCTCTTAGATGATTTTTCTCATCAAAAGTTTCAGAATTGCTCATTGTTTTGCCAAAGTATGTATATTTTAAATACGTAGGCTTAGTTTTCTTCTGAAAGCTATAACAAGGCAGAATTAATTGAAAGTAATTTTGTTTAGTCATCTGTTGAGAAAAGTAGATAGGATCATACTGTTATTTGACAATCTCTAGATTAATAGTCATATACCTTTGTGAATAATGGATATTTTAAAATATCTATTATATTGATTTTCAATCTTATCAAATGTGTTCAGTTACTACATGCTTATCATTGACACTATTCTTATTGTCACAAAAAGAAAAATAAAACATGTTTTTTCATGTTCATTATTAACTTATTTTTAATAAAAGGGTAAAGTTGCTTTAAAGTTTTAGGATGCATATTGACAACTTGTGTTTGGGAATTTTTGGTTTTGGGGGTTTTTTGTTTTTGTTTTTGTTTTTATTTTTGCTTTTGTTTTTGCTTTTGGTTATTTGGGTTAGTAGCTCACAAGCAGGAGATCAGATTTATTAGCTGTCGAGTGAGACCCAAGGTATGCATTTTACCAAGCACTTCATGTGGTTCTGATGAAGATAATTTTTAGAGCACCTGTGACAAAATAAGGTTGAAACAACAGAACATGACCTTTAGGACCAGAAAGCAAACAAAAACCTATTTCTGTTCTCTGATATCACTGTTAGATTATGGGCTTTAATTAAAAATAAATCAACTAGGAATCCTCCATTGCCTTTGCAGATCATCAGTGCTCATAAGTTATCTCCTTCCATGTCATTTATTTGCTTCATTCTGTTTTCCCTGATTACCTCAGATAGATTACATAACACTGGGCGACTGTTATCAGCACCTTTAACTTCCTCATCCCTGTCTCTCAATTCAGGAATATTTGCCAAATGAAACAACAGATTTGATTGGCAAGATGTATCCTAAATCATATATATATATATTTATATATATATATCATACATATACAATACATATATATTAAAGATTTTATTTATTTATTTGACACAGAGACAGATCACAAGTAGGCAGAGAGAGAGGGGGGAAGCAGGCTCCCTGCTGAGCAGAGAGCCCTATGTGGGGCTCGATCCGAGGACACTGAGATCATGACCTGAGCTGAAGGCAGAGGTTTTAACCCACTGAACCACCCAGAAACCCCTAAATCGTATTTTTGAATCTTGGCTAAGTCTGATTAGGAAAGGCTCTGAGTGAAAATCTTATCTCCTGCTATTTAGGATATAGAAACATCAACTTTTCTATCTCTTTCAGTCTCCCTATTCTCAGTAATTTAGATTACAGGCCACAGGCAGAGAGACCCTCACTTCCACCTTTGCTTTCAAACTGGTAGATTCTTGCCTGGGCTTATCTCTTTCTCTTAGAATTTTGCTAAAAGTAGCAGGAACAGTCAGAACTCTGTGTTTTTCCGTCCTCTTTCCCTACAAACTACAAATTCAAAGGTATTTGGTGTGACTTTCAGTTATCACAGGTCATAGTTTATGAAATATTTTTCCTTAGGGCAAGTGCCACAAGCATACCAACATAGAGTCTATCCTTTCTTCTGCCTGCTATTCACATACCAAGACAATGATACATATTTTTAATTTTTGTTGCTGCAAAGCCCCACTACTAGGTACCAATTTCTGTATTAGTATTCAGGCTGTACTGCTGGAACAAGGGATCCCACATATGTGGCTTGAATGACATGGGAGTCTACCTCACACAAAACTACAGAAGTGAATTTCCCAGGGCTGGTAAAACTGATCTCCAATAAGTCATATTCAGGCATCCAGATTCCTTTCCTCTTGCTCTGTCATCTCCAGGTGTTCTGTCCTTGAGCATATCATTGTTAGTACTATATCCACTTTTGAGGCCAGAAGAAGGTGAATAAGTAAATCCATGGTTGGTGGCTTTACACTTAAGGTGCTGATCTAAAAGTTCCTCATTTATAATATTCCTTGCATATGCTACTGGCTCAAAGTGAGTACATGGATGCATCTACACTAAAAGAGCTAAGAAATATATTATGCTTGGTTATTGTGTTGTAACTAAAACTTGGGAGTCCCATTATTAAATGGAATAAAGGAGAAATAAATGTAAGAGCACAATTAGTGCTCAATGTCACAAAAAGGCACTTGTAAAGGATAATGAGAAAATTGTGCATTTGCTATGTACATGCTAGTTGTTTTTTTTCTTAATTATACTACTCATTATTGCTGAAATACTCTTTTCAGATCCATTTTCACTGTGTAACAGTCCATAGAAACTGCAGCTTGGCTTTAGTATTTCCTGTTCTATCAAATACAAGCCTTCCGAGTGGCTTTCCAGTTCTCCAATGACTGCTCCAATTACTTGTCTATCTTCATCTCTGAAGTCATTTTATGAAGCTCTTAGTAACACTCACTCATTCTTCCCTTTGTGTTTTTAATCATGGAATTTTTTTTCCCTAATATCTCCACTCATTTATCTTCATCATCTTCAAAACCTGATTTGAAATTTTCCTTCTCCATGAAGTACCTGATTAACCTTGCATAATTTGCCATTTCTTACATCATCACTTTTTACTATGTTAATTTGCACTTATGAAGATATTACCTTTTGTAATTTTAACACATTCCACATTCATATGCCATATTCTAACTAGAGTATAAACTTATCCAAAACAGGAAAAAAAGTGCTTTTTATCCACACACTATAATAATAGAGTGTGAATGTTCCTTGCTAAAAAAGCATCCCTCTTATGAGAGAAAGGTTTGGAAAAAAAGCAGTGTTTGAAGATGAGAATGCCCATCTCTATAGCTGCCATTTAATGAGCAGTATGATCTTGGATGAGTAACCTGATATCCTCTGTGTTGTTATTGTTGTTATGTCAAATATGAAGTTTATAGCTTTGCCAGCAAAGTTCTTTAGGACTGAACTTGACAACTATAGTATATTGCTTATTCAGTTTTATTTAGAATATCAATATTTAGGATATTAATAATATCCTTTTTCTGTGTAAAAGTTCAGATTGTTTACAACCATTTTATATGATTTTTTAAATTATAATATCAGGCAACATTGGTATGCATATCAATGAATACTACTATCAGCATATTAACTTCTAATGATAATGCTTATCTGCTTTCTCTATAGACCTCTGGGATCATATAAAAAAGAAAATTCACATATTAGGCCTATTAAAATAAATTTGCTATTTATTTTATTAAGTTAAAAAAAATCTGATTAAGCCAATAGATCATGTGCTGTGACCTAAGGCCTAACAATCTCAGAATTTGTAAAATCAGAAGTGAACCAATTCCATACACAGTTTATCTTGACTCAGCACTTTTATGCAGAAGAATTAATGTAAAATAATATGTTAGGGTTATTTGATCTCTAATATCCCTTCCAGCAATAACACTTCATGATTCATAATGCAAAATATTAAAGTTTCTTTATATTTCCAAGTGTTAGTGTAATATAGTCACATTATCATTTTTCTAGCAGATTAATTTAAATCTATCATATCAAGAACTGTACATGAACTTTTTAATTCAGTATCTCTGATGTTATAAACAAAACTTCTCATAGACATCTCAGTCATATAATTTTGGATCTAAGTGAGGCCATCTGAAATATTAAAAATAGCTAGCCATTCTGAAAATAAGACTGGGCACTTATGTTGGCTTCACATAATAGAGATTTTATTTTCTACTTATTGCTCTGAATGTACATTGGTTCTGTATGCACAACAGCATTTGTATAATGAGATAATAGCAAGAAATATTAACCTTTGTGTCTTTTCCTTCAACTTATTTGTTTCTTAGTCAATCAGAAACTGAATTTATGAGTCTTACATACATATTCTCAGAGTTTCTACATTCTCCTACCAAACTTGTTGACTAATTCCAACTGAAAAAAATTTCAAACATCCCGAATTTGTATCTGTACAAAATGAAACAGATGCAAACATAAGAAACTGTTTTAGTCAATTCACCTCAAGACCCTCGCATCAGATAGTTAAATAGTTGCTAATATTAATCCACCCAGCGCTAAACTAACTCATGGGATATTGCCTATCCTTTATTGCCAGCCTTGCCCTTCATGTGTCTTTTGGCTTACATATTTTTATTAGGTTGATCAGAATTGGATTTGTGACCTATAATGAAAGAGCCCAAACTAATCCAATATTATTTTTATAACTTTCAAATAGGAGGATAAAAAATAGCTGGGGAAGCCCTAGAGCAAAGTAGCAGGTGAAACTGAACAAGCAGATGAAAATTTTTCAAAACCTCTTTGAAGGTTTAATTTATTTTAATCTTAAATTGAATTAAAGATATGAGCCCCCATTATGGGATAGGATAAAGATAACGCTATCTGGGGGAAGGTAATATTGTAATACCAGTGACTTAGACTGCATAGAGATAGGAGTATATGACCACATGATAATAAAAACAGATCCTAAGTTAATCCTGATAAGAAAAGGTTAGCAGACAGATTATTTAAACTAACCATGATTAATATATTTAAGAAGCTAGAGAAACTGGGACGCCTGGGTGGCTCAGTTGGTTAAGCAACTGCCTTTGGCTCAGGTCATGATCCCACCATCCTGGGATCGAGTCCCACATCCGGCTCCTTGCTCCGCAGGGAGCCTGCTCCTCTCTCTGCCTGCTTGTGTTCTCTCTCTGTTAAATGAATAAATAAAAATCTTTAAAAAAAATTTTTTTAAGAAGCTAGAGAAATAAATGTAGAAAATTTTAAAATGGAAAATATTACTAGAGAACATGAGTCTAAAAAGTCAAATGGAAATTCTAGATCTGAGCAATGTTGTCACTAAAATTACTAAAAGCAAACTATACATAAGACACAAATAGATTTGTATGAGGAAAGATAGCAATACATGAACTAAATCTGAAAATCTGGGAAAAATATATATATATTAAATAGCTTGAGTCATATGGGAAACAGTGAAATATACATCCTTTATGAAAAGAAGCCTGAAGGAAAGGGAAAGAGAAAATGGGGTAGAAGTAATATTTGAAGACTTGAATGTCTGAAAATTGTCCAAAACCATTGAAAGACATGAACCTTTAGATTCAAGAAGAAACTACACACAATGTGCAGAAAGAAAGAAAGATAGAAAGAAAGATAGATCTAGTTAGCTTGCCAGTGGAAAAAAGAGGCATTACTTTCAAAGGAGCAAATACACAACACTGGTAGATGATTTGTCAAATTAATGATGAAAGCTAGAAGACAGAGAGATCACATTTTTATAGAAAGAAAATACCTGCTACACTTGAATTCTACTTCCAGTGGTAACCTACAAAAGCGAAGAGAAGCCCTCTGTTTCTGACTAGGATGTAAAGAGTTGCAAAAGAAACCACCCATCATTCTCTAACACAAACTGGCTAGAAAAACTACAGCATCAGAGTTCTCTTGAATATATTAGAAAGCTGAGGACAATAAGAAATCATATAAACTAAGATGTGCAGACTGTGCAAACTCTTTTTTTTTAAGATTTTATTTATTTGTTTGACAGAGAGAGAGGGCACAAGCAGGGGGAACAGCAGGCAGAGGGAGAGGAAGAAGCAGTCTCTCTACTGAGCAGAAAGCCAAATGTGGAACTTGATTCCAGGACTCTGGGATCATGACTTGAGCTGAAGGCAGACGCTTAACTCACTGAGCTACCCAGGTGCCCTTGTGAAAAATCTTTGTAGGAGTAAGAAATCATTCTTGGAAGAGGAAAAATTTAGCATAAGACGGGATAGGGAAAAAACTGTCAGGACTTCATCATTTATTGATGGAATGAGTCTCATTAATGTGTTGAAATTCCAAGGACTTCTAGCCACAGAGCAACACTACATTAATTGCCATTTCTTACACTCACTCCTTCACTGAATGCTGGGGAATAATATACTGAAAGTGGGGTGAAAGATCAAGGCAGAAAATGGACAGAAAAATTACTCTGAGGAATTCTGAGCAGTTAGCAAATGTGAGGCAGTTGGTGGAATGGTAATAATGCTGAACATGAGAATCAAAACTATTGTTTTCTCTGTAGCATTTTCTCTGTAAAAGAGTTGTTTTATTTTTATATTATTTATGAATTTTATTGGTAAACATAACCATTAAAAATGATTTCTAAGCACTGTCATGAACTTGAAAGCACAACCTGTCCTTGTATGAAGGCTAACACATGGTAGGCCATTCTATTTTCCACTTGAACTTGGTATACAACCAAAGCTATTCTTTTACAATTCTGAGTTTTAGGTAGATTTAAATTTCATTAGATTAGATTGTTCTGTTTTGTTTTGCTTTTTTAATTGAGCCTTCTTTTTTCATTTTGAAAACCTCAACAGCAATTTAACGGAATGTTAAGATACGGCTTTGTTTACGTTGAGGGCATGTTAATACATCCATTTCTTTTCATTTTGTTCACTTGTCAGGTCTCAACTACTGATTTTTTTTTTAATTGGTATGATTCTTCATGAAAAATTCTTTCCATTTAGATTGAAGTGAGGAGTTTATAACAATCCTTAAGATCCCTTTGCAGTCTTTTATTCATTCATTTATCTATTTGAATCAACAGGAATTTGTTTGAATGTGTGCTGTTGTATAAGCCTTTGTTCTAGAATGAGGAGCCCTGCTGGGTACATTGCCCTCTTAGGTCAGTGGAAAACAGACTAAATTTCCAAAGGTTCAAAAGATGTTAGATTGATGAGCTAAAACATTCCATAGAGACAATAAGAAGCTTTATACTTTTATTTGATTATTGGATCATCATCTACTTCATCATTTTCACATCTTTTTAAGGTGAAAGCAAACTATGAATATGCTAAACAGCAATGTTGAACATATACAGCTGTGTGTATGAATGTCATCTAATCTTCACAATATCTACCCATGAGAGATAATATTACCTCTATTTTCTGGTTGAGTAAACTTAAGCTCATGATTAAATAACTAGCTCAATCTCACAGAGAAATCCTAGTTTCTCTGACAGCAGAGAACACAACTTTTCTGTTTCGTATGCCTTGCCTTTTCTACTCTAAAGTGACTAATTTCACCTGAGATTGCTGGGTTATTTTTAGTCAAATTAAGTGAGCTTCCTTACTAAGCAGCATGTAATGCATGGGTCACAAATCAAAAAGAATTTATAGTAAATATAGATTGTGCCTTGCCAGCCTCAAAGGCTTACTACATGCATTTGCATCCAAACATTGCCCAAAGTGAACATATACCTTATTCTAACACTGGTGTACATAATAATGATAGAGCTACAAGTGAGTTGTCAGAGGTCTCTTGGATTGGTAGGGAATTAATTCATTTTACATTCTGAAATAACACTCATTTCTCTTAATAATGACACTTGAGAATTCATTAAAGTAACAAGTCCTTATTGATTGACAGTGTTGATTACTGAAAACAGCTCTCTCTGTGCGACCCTTTCATTTGTTCTCTTGCTTTGTTCTCTTATCTTTGCCTCAGTGGAACTTTATTTCAATATGTCTGTCATTTGAAGATGAAAAAGAAGAATTTTACACCATATACTTTTTCTCCTTAAGAAGAAAAGTTTAGGGTGGAAACACTGTCAATATTGCTAATATTTTATTTTTATTTATTCTGTTTCTCTTGGATTCTGTGTTTGATATTCAGATCAAATTGGAGTTCAGTGAATGAATTGGCTGTAGCACAGCTGGTCCACAAATGTCAGCAGGGATGTATTGGGGGATATATGTTTTTAACTGCACCACTGATTTAGCCATGGTAACTGGTATTTCAAGAGTTAGGAAAAAATAGATCAACTTGGCTACAGCTCTAATAGAAACTCGATTCTTTAAAAATTGGCATTAAGACTCATTAATTTTCATTAAAAAAGAAAAAAAAAACCTTTTCTTCACCTCAAGAAAGCTTCCAGATTCTATCATAACTTGAATCCAGTCAGATTTGTGATCTTAGGTTTCTTACCTCTGCTAATTCATTTAAGAACATCTTTCCCATCAGTATCTTTGTCTCTGATAATTCATTTAAGAACATCTTTCCCACCAGTATCTTTGTTTCATCATTAATGAATAACATCAAATCTGAGAAACATGCATTTACTATGTGTTGGGACATCTATTTGAAAATCTCATCTTTTAAAGCCAAAGGTGGAATATTTTTGCACATCCCAGTCCTCTGGAGGTTCTGTCTATGTCTACAGGATGCTGACTATGTAACATTCTGCCAAGCAAACCTAATTTCCTTCCTACCAAAGTAACTTCAAATGTTTGTATTATTCCTTTCACATTTTTGTATCAAGTCAGTCCTGAGAAAGTGACTAAGACGAACAGGACATTGCTCAATTTTATGCCTTAGAGCAAAAATGTTTATTGTATTTTCTATACTATTGAAATAACTGTTGTAATATAACTGCAGTTAGAGTAGCATAATGGTTATAGTTCATATTGTCTGGATTCTTTTTTTTTTCTTTAAGATTTTATTTATTTGAGAAAATGAGAGAGAACGAGCATGGGAGGGGTGAGTGTCAGAGGGAGAAGCCGACTCCCCACTGTGTGGGGAGCCTGATGAGGGGCTCCATCCTGGAACTCTGGGATTGTAACCTAAGCCAAAGTCAGCCACTTAACAAACTGAGCCATACAGGAGCCCCATACTGTTTGGGTTCTAATTGTAGTGTGACAGTTATAGCTGTGTGACTTTGAGCAAGTTAATGTGTCCTTTTGTGTCTCAGTTGCCTCATGTGTAATACAGATTAATTGTATTTATCTCTGTTGTGAGGATGAAATGTGTTAATACATATATAGAGGCACAGGACTTAGAAGACTCTTGGGCATATATTTCAATAAATATAGTCAATATTTATTTGAATGTATATTGAGTTCAATAAATGTTAGCCATTTTTATTGCTATTGCTGCTGCTCTTGTCATTATTTGGGCACTTAGTATCTATGTGTCATGGGTTCATAAAAGGAATTCCTTCAACTGTGTAGAAAAATCACTTGGGTCATCTAGAAAAACACTGACTAACCTCCTCCTCCATAGAGATGGGACAGATCTTTACAGCAAAATTCTGTTTCTTCTCTACTTGTGAATTTTCAAGTGATAATGTGATTCTTATCTTTTCTCTACACTTTCCTTGATGCTATTTAAATGTGCACAAGGAGGTACTAAAGTCGTATATGCATGTGAGATTTTAATCTGTGCATTTAAACCATTTCAAGTATACTTGAGAAAAATTTTAAAATCTTTTTTTGGCGAATTTTGTTGTCCTTGGCTCAACCAGGACTTAAGGGTCTTGAAGAAAGATGATTTTTATTAGTGATTAAGAGTATTTTTCTCCTTGTTACGTTGGGATAAAGAAAAAAAATATGTGTTTGGTACTAACGTCTATAATTCCCAGCATTTTCTGGTTTCAAATGCTTATGATAGTTAATCTTCTCAAAAAGCCTTAGAAGGAATTTAAATAGCTTCCTTTGGGGTTGGATGGACTGTGATGCCAAAAACAAAACAAAACAAAAAGTAATATGGCTCACTGGGGGAGAAGTGGGGCCAATTGGTGGACATTTTATCTATCTAGCAATAAAATAGACTATGTGACAATATAATCTAAATCTCTGAGCTTTTCAAACATTTTTTAGGAGTGTTCAGAGAAAAGTAAAGGAGTATACAACTTCTACTTTTCCCCTCCCTTTTCATATTCCAGCACCAAATATTGCACCAAATATTTAGAAAGCTATTTAAATATATTTTGTTTTCCATCCCAGTAAATGATTTTGTGACATCCTTTGAGATAACCTGAGATAATCTTGGTGTTTCTTAACCATTGTTGACAATCACCGGGTAGTGATGATTTAGCTAAGGAAGCAAATTAAGCTTATTTTTGGAATCCTCAAATCAAGAAAAATATCTCCTTTGGTTCTAGGACCAAGTTTGAGAGTGGGGAAAAATTCTAGTTAGTTTTGAAATTATTTCTAAAAATACCCCAGTATGACTGAGGCACACTCTTTTTGTATTGCTGTTTCCACCTCCGAAAGAGATATCTTCTTGGCTCTGTTTCATCATCACATAGTAATAAGAAGACACATGGAAAAACTCATGAAACAAGACAAAGAGGAAAGAGGTAAAAAAACCCATGATATAAAACTTTATATCATGTAGAAGTTTCATAAGTTTTCTTTTCTTTTTTTTTTTTTATCTGTAAGTACTCCTTTTAATAGGGATTTCTTCACTTTGGGAATTGTTAGATTAAATGGTGCTTTAGTTTGTGATTCCCAGCAATATACCCTGAAATGAAGATTTGAGGGAAAGTGGCTTATTTGAAAGGTGCAAGAAACCCTGAAGGAATGTGAAAAGTGAGAGAAGGAAGGGAAGGCAGCAAATAAAGACAGTATTATCAAGTAAGCAACCACTATGGGTGACTGGAGCTTAGATCTGCAAAAATGTTTGGGAAATTGTATGAAATACGGAACTAAGAGTTATTCCATGAGAGGCAAGTGGGCTGGAGTCTTTAACTCCCATTCGTCATTGATCCATGATTGCCTCTTAGGAAATAGAAAATATTAATTCCTTGATATCCTTAGCCTGCCAGAGTTTTGCCACATGGTTTTCTTCCCCTCATGAGAAAGCCTTCTGGCAAAGATTTCAGATACTGTTAGTTGCAAGTTGGACAGTAGGCATTAAAGTGATATAGACAGGGTTTCATTTGCATTTTTTTTTTTTTACAAATGGCCTCTTCTGTGTTTTTTAAATGAAAGCTATTCTATTTCTAGCTGTTCTTCCTAAATGTTTGCATATCACACTTTGGTTTTCATTAATTATCTCATTATATTATAATTGGTTTTTTGTTTGTATACTTCATATTGTTCACCAGTGAAACGCCAGTGCATTGCCTACAAGTTGCTCAGTAAATATTTATTTTTTGGAATAAATAAAAGAAGAATGTCTTCAGAATCAAGAATGATATTTTATAATCTTCCATTATTGATTTTTCCTACTTACCTCATGTTAGTCTAGACCATTTGTATACTTCTAACTTAGAGGTATGATTATTCTAATATTTTAAACACACTGTATTTAGTATAATTGTATATATATATTATAAACACCCATATTTAGAAGCATTTTTTCAGTCACTCTGTTTTCCTACCCTATTACCATTTAATTATAGGTTTTAACAAAGGAAATATAAAATAAAATAAAATGCACATGTCTTGAAATACTCAGATTTAGAGGATAAATTCATTAAACCCCAAAAGTGAGGTAGTGTAATTACGCAAGTAAATACGCATTTCCAGGTAAAACGCACTTTACAGGGATGCTTTGAAATTTAAGAAGTTGGCAACACAAACTTACTTAATTCCTGGAGATTTTTTTTTTTTTAACATGAGCAGGGGGAGGGGCAGAGGGAAGGGGAAAGAATGAGAGGAGAGGGAGAGAGAGCACATGTGCGAGAGAGAAGAGAGAGAGAGAGAGAAGCAGACTCCCCGTTGAGCAGGAAACTATTAGAAAATGATCTCTTCAAATGTCTTCCAGACACTAGTTACTAGTTATTTCAAACTACAATTTAGTAAGCAGGAGGTAGCAAACAGGGAACAATAATGGCCAACTCTTGCTGTCATTACTATTTAATAGATGCTATTGTAAGCATTTTACATAAATTTTCTCATTAAATCATAGCAACCACCCAAGAACAGACCTCATTCAAATTTTAAGAAGGTAAGATTTAGAAACTTAAATAACTTGCCCAAGGTCACATGGCTAAGGGTCCAGCCAGGACTCCAACTCAGAAGGTCAGACTCCAGAAATCATACTTTTAGTAAAATTTTGTGTATAATTTAAAGAGGAGGAAGATTAAGAGATATTTTAAAATAAATTATAAAGATCTCAGACTTCATATGTCCCAAAAATGTAATTAAGGACACTAGTAAAACTGACTGAAGCACACACCTTATGGACATTGAGAAGTCATCACTAAGTGATAAGGACTTACATGAAAGTTCTAAGTTTATGAGTGAAAATCTTGAAGGCTTTGAGAGATTAGGGTGACATTCTTTATATAATAGTAATCACCTTGGTAACTTCTTACTAATTGGACAGATAGAAGAGAATGAAAAAGACTAGACTAGCATGTGCTCTACTTCCTAAAAAATAAGTACTGTTAGCATGTATGTATAATACCATGCTTTTGGTAGTTTAGCACGTATGCTCGCAATTTGGTTTATAATTATTGGTAAGCAAGTGAAAGAGGGATGGTGTAAAAAAGCAGGAGAACCCCATAAAAACACCACCACTTGCAGAGCTCTCCTAGAGTCTGTCATTATGCAATATTGAGGACAAGAATTTTATTGGACTTCAGAAAAATGCCTTTTAAGGCAATGAGTTAATTTCTGACTATCGGGAGAACCTAGATCCCTTCATACAGTGAGAGATATCTATAAAGCGATGACTGAAAAGGTAAAGAGGAAGTGAGGAGTCTCAGGTGTATCCCAGATAAACAGTTAAACTTCAAAGCATTACAACAATGAGTTTTATTGCAAATCACACTTATTAGGCAAAATTAATTTGGTGGTTAATTTATAATTATTATAAATAATACATATTATATCAACAAATGAGACTATAAATCAACAGATGAGTCCCACGTGCTAATGGAGGCCAAAATTCCCACGTAAAAAGTCACCTATAGCAGTAGTTCTCAATGGGGGGTATCTATTCTGTTACGGGGAGACATTTGGCAATATCTGGGGACATTTTTGGATGTTATAATGAAGGAGTTGCTATAGACATCTATTAGAGAGTGGCCATAGATGCTTCAAACATCCTACAATGCATAGGACAGCCCCTGACGATAAAAATGAGTGGCCCAGATGCCAATAGGCCAAAGTTGATAAACGCTGACCTATCAATAAAGACTTATTTGGGACAATTTCATCCATGAAGGCTTAAAGTCAGGAAGCAAAAATCTATTGAGAAGGGACAGCATCTATTGGGATGGGGAAGGTTTGTGACTCTGTATTTTTATGACTGTACAAAGATAACTATTGAGTATTGAGAAAGGAGTTTTGATTATTCAGAATCTTGGATAGGTTAATTGAACACTGTTTTTTTGTTTTTTTTTTTAATGAGCTTGAGTACCAAAAACAATATAAGTTCTGAATCTTGTACCAATCAGTTTAGGCAAAAAAAGATAATGTAAATATATAGATATACCATGTAAATTATTCAAAATTATACTGTAAAACAATGTTTATGTAGTTCTCTCAAAAAAGTATTTTCAGTACTAATGATGTAAAAAGAGCAGAGTGGAGCAGAGATAGTATTTTTAAATATTATTTCTCTCCATGTTTGGCAATAAAGTTTTAAATATCAAAAATCCCAATGAATTGCATTGCTGCAAGGCATTTTTGCTTCTAGCTCACAAAACTACAATAGGATATAACAATTGTGGTTTTCCACATAGGCCTGAAAAAGAATAATCACATGATTTCTTCAAAATTAAAGAAAATTAATAAAAGTTCCTAAATTTTTTCATAAGAAAAATAATTTCACTGTTTATTTGGAGAATGCACTTAGCACCAGACTTTTAACCGAGAGATAATCACAGCAAGGCTTCTAATTCTGATTTATTAGTTGATTTTCTAGTCAAATGCCAAATTTCTTTTTTTCCCCCTGATATTTATATGTCAAGAAACATTATTAAGCATATTTTAGTAAATGTGCAACAGCTAGTACTGCTAGTAGTAGAGTGCATTTGAAGGTGTAAAGGCTCTAGAGTAGGCATTCTGAATCTGGGGTCTTTAAGTCCTCTAAAATTGAATGCCGAATTCTGTGTTTGAGTGTATTTTTTTCTCTAAGTGGAAACAGTTTATAGTTTTTATAAGATTGTGACAGGGTCCATGGGCCAGATACTTAACTCTATTACCCTGGAGGAAGGTTAGAAAGGGCTTAGATCAGTCAGAAAGTCTGATTCTCTTTTCTATCTGGAAATATAAAATTAAAATTGTCATATTCCCTATTGGAACAGAGAATAAGAAACGTGAATATTTCTTGTCACTGTAGGTTCATAAGGAATATCCGTCTTTTCAAAAACTCATATTTTCATAATACTCAGATTCTTTTTAAAACCCAAATCAACAAAATACCACAATCTTAAAATACCTCTGCCTACTGCTTCCAAAGATCTGAGAATACACACACACACCCTGAATTTAATGAGACCAATTTTAAAATGAAAATATTATAAAAAACAACATTTTTAGGTACAAACTGGCATCTAAACACTGCAGCTCTATTCACTTACCATTAACCTGTTGTTGGTCCCTATCTCTGCAGTAAATTCATAGAAAGTTAATAAAAATATATTGATGTTATAATTCTCTTATGATTTTTATTTAAGAATGTCCAATTTATTTACTTTAAGACATCCCCGGAGCAATCTGTTTGGATTTCTATTATGTTAATTACGTCATTCTGTATTTCATTATAATTAATTGTAAACATGTCTCTTTATTCCATATGAAGTTACCTTCCTGAAATCAGGTATGTTTTCTTATTCATGTTTTTTTTTCTCCTTTGTTAGAGTAGCTTTCAAAATGAAAGAGCTTCAAAAATGCTAGAATTTATATATTCTAATAGCACTTCATATTTGGTCAAAATAGTTCTTGAAAAACAACATAAATCAAAAAGAAATTACTTTGTCAGATAACAAGAAGGATCTATTCTGTTAAACGTGCAAATCTGTAATCCTGATGGAAGGAAAAATCTGATCCTCCAATATACTTGGAAAAGTGATAAATTCTATTCCATTTTTCTCTTTTCTTGTTTTCTCTCTTTTCATAGGAGAGCTGTAAGGGCAGCAAATAGAAGCACCAAAATATCCAGATATTGCAGACCAGTAAATTAAAGACACTCATTTAGCCAATTTTGCTTCTATGAGACATAAATTTTAATTGTAACTTATAATATTGAAATTTTATAAACCTAAAGCCAAACTGATGTAAAATTTCTTTCCCATGTGCAAAACTTTCCTGGGGTAAAAAATTCACCATTCACAATGTCAGTATACTAACTGTAGATTTATAGAACATCCTGAACTTGACTAGGGAGGACTAAATAAAAAAACCAATTTATATAATTATTTGATAATATTCCATAGCCTGCGAAGGCTTATTAGCAGGTGCTACATTACCCCAGCCAGCTGTCAATACCTGCTGTCACCACTGCACATGCAAAATATACACCAAAATACAGCCAATATATCCTCCGATATCCTTCACCATGATGTTTTAAAGTTAGATGGTGTGAACCTTATCTTCATTCTAATTCATTATTATACAATGAAGATATATGCAAAATGCATACTTTTTTAAGGTTGCCTTTTTTTTTAAGATTTTATTTATTTATTTGACAGAGAGATCACAAGTAGGCAGAGAGGCAGGCGGCTGGGGGCGGGGGAAGCAGACTCCCTGCTGAGCAGAGAGCCCGACATGGGACTCCATTCCAGGACCCTGAGATCATGACCTGAGCCGAAGGCAGAGGCTTTAACCCACTGAGCCACCTAGGCGCCCCTAAAGTTGTCTTTTCCAATCATTGTTATTACCGATGAGAGCTGTCAGAAGTTACTTTAAGATAGTCAGAAATTTGGTCATTGATAGGCAAGCAAAAACTGTTGATTGCTGCCTCCTGACAGTGCACGGAAGAAGAATGAGGCACAAAACCAAGTCAGCTGCAAGAGAAAGGGAGCAGGGTATGACAGTAGAAAAGACTGTCATCCCGAACTAACTCCTCAGTCTCATATTTATTAGAAAGTAGATAACAAGAAGCCGAAGTAGATTATACATTGACCATGAGGCTTGTAGATAAGTAAGAAGAAAGGCAAAACATATCTGGTCAAGCAGTATGAAGTTTATAATTGAGCAAGAACATTCAAAGTGATCATCTAATTAGTCACAGGTAGTCTCTGGGGAGCGGGAAGATAATGGAAAAGTTAAGCAGGCAGAGTTCTGCCCTGAGTGAGTCGGGCATCCCCAGCTGCTCTGCTTCAAGGACGTATCTTGTTCTCTCCCCCAGAGGCCTGTTGCCAGTATATGTTTTTCTTAAGACTATATCTAAGCATGCTTGCCACCCTAGTACAATTTCTCATGCACTGTATTTTAAGCAGTCCATGGTTTTGAGGGATGGTTACAGATGATAAGTTTTCTATAAGTTAAATTATGAGGAAAATTTCCATGAAGTTGCTTTTATTTTCACAGTGTTGTCTCTTTTTAGTTAAACACTTTTCTTTGATCACTATGTTATTTACAAGGCCACCAGTCAACTCTCTTCACCTTTCTCTTTTGTAAATTTCCATACAAAATATCTATGGGATAGATATACTATGAAATAATTAAATTTAAAACTGATGAATTCTTTGCCCCTGTAGCAAGTTAAGGTGGAAACCCACCCCCTCAAAAAAACAACAACAAAAAAATTTCAAGATGTTGGGGCGCCTGGGTGGCTCAGTTGGTTAAGTTGCTGCCTTTGGCTCAGGTCATGATCTCGGGGTTCTGGGATCAAGCCCCACATCAGGCTCTCTGCTCAGCAGGGAGCCTGCTTCCTCTCCGCCTGCCTCTCTGCCTGCTTGTGATCTTTCTCTCTGTATCAAATAAATAAATAAAATCTTTTTAAAAAAATTTCAAGATGTTAAATTCCCAGAGTTTATTTCTGTAAAATTGACTCACATATTGTTAAAGCTGCTTATTTTCCCCAAGCTATTTTCATCTTAGATCTCCCATGAGATGTTTCTCTTCCAGTCTCCTTTTCAATTGGTACGTGTACAACCTTTCTAAATTCCTTACTTGACAGTTCAAGCAAATATTATGTTTATTCCTACTCAGTTGATCAAATTTCCCCTAACCATATCCTTAAATTCATGTTTACCATAAGAACAGATTTGAAAGTGATATTCCTGGAAGAGGTAGCTTCATATCAACGTCAATTTCTTTATATAAGTTGTGGCTCAGGGGAGTTTGCTCCTGTGTGACTGGTCACACACACAGCAATGAGGTTCAACAATAATACTTGAACAGAATGAATTTGAGGGAAAAATCTTCTTAACAAATAATCCATTCTACTTCCAAGGTCAGTTTTTTCAGTGTCAGACCTTTTCTCTGAGGGACTTTATTATATCAGACAGTTTCCAATAGGAACAAAAATAGTCCTTTAAGTATTTTGAGCTCTATCTCATTCCCCCTCTATCTGATAATCAGATATTAGAGATTTATGTAATAATGCATCTGGAAGAGATTTGAAACTACGTTTTCCTTTTTCTTGCTTTTTCTTTTGTGCTTGAAAAATAAGTAGACTCTCAAATGACAATTTACTTCCTTTTAGGTAGAAAAAAAAATTAATAAGCAAACAGTATATTCTGATCCTTCCCTACACATTGGGGTTTTAGGTTCTGAAATATAGCGTTTGAAATCAGAAAGTTTTTAAAATCCTTTTCTTTCATTTTGGTCAAGTAAAAATGTCATCTTACATTAAATGATTGACTTGATTTGTTCTCTAGGCATAACTGCATGGATTTAGCTTTTTTTACAACCAAGGAACATGGAGGGATTTAATAATTTCCTATACATAAACAATAAAAAATTTCTTTTACTTCTATTAAAAAAAAAAACCTCTTAGGTAAATAATAACCCCATATTTCTTGAGACCAAGATATTTAAATAACTTGGCAGAGTCTCAAACTATATATTTATATATTTGAAATAAGGCTTTTAAATATAGGTTCACTGCAATTGCCTAATTGCAAAGTCCATAATCATGTTGCAGATGGAACTCTGTGGCCTGTACTAATATAGAAAGAGTACATGGATTAATAAAACTAAATGTATATTGGTACCTTCAGGCACTGGGCTTGGAGAAGTGATGGGTTGAGGTGTTCTGAGTCATGGAAGAGATAAGATGTAAATAATAATATGAAATATATTAGTTCCACTGGAAGTACTAAATCTGAGAATCATATTAATGCTATAAAGATGTTAAATACATTATATGCACCTGGATAAAATTTTGTATATTTTGTTCAAGTAATACTGCTCATATCATGAGATAGTATCAAGTACAACATCATTACCTTATTAAGTACAAGGTACTTTTTGACATCATTCAACATTAAAAATTCTTTTGAATACAAAGCTGGGTTTATAACTTTTGCAGCATATGCCAATTTATACAGCATTTGTGTTAGGTTGATTTTTTTTTTGTATTAGTAGGAAAATAACTTTTGTTTTTATTCATAAGGTGACAGGTTGTTTACTTTTAATACATAATTTCCATCTTCTGATATGGGGTCAGATTATTGTGGTCACTTGTTCTGGAGTTGTCTTTATGTTGTTTTACCATGGAAGTTTCTTTACATTATTTAATCATACATGTAAATTATTTTACCTCAATATACCTTTATATTATTTAGTTTTCTAAAATATTGCGCATGTTCACATGTTTACAAAACTCCAATATCTAGGTATTCAGTAATGCCTATAAATTTATTGGGTATTATTTCACTTGTAAATTACTATTTTAATGCAGTGGTACCCTGTTAAGGAATGATAGCATCCATATTGTTATATTTCTACATGATTTTATTGATTTTTAGGAGAATTTCCATAAAAGTAAAACTCCATTGGAAATTTTGTAAATTGTGATATGAGCAGGCTAGGTGATCCCCCTCCACGGAAAACAAGCATAAAACTGTAAACTGTCCTCTCAAATTATAATTATTTCAGACTACTAATATTCAACCAAACACAGACAACAAGTTGAGAAACAATTGTTCTTTAAAACTCCAACAGTGTGCTCACTTCAGCAGCACATATACTAAAACTCCAACAGTATTGGGTGAGAATGGTGACAAATCTGAAGCCTTCTTGTTGGGCTCCCCCAACAGCTTGATCAAAGAGCTCTAGTTTTTTCTGTGGCCGAGAGCAAAACCCAGAAACTTTGAAATAAAAATAGAAATAGAAGACTCAGTTGAAGGCCGAGGGACAATAAATACTAGTAAAAGCATGTTTTTGTTATCATTGGTGTTATTTTGGCTAAAAGTAGCTGCCTCAGTTATAAATATTAGAAAAACTTAGTTTCCCAATCCTGAGGTAATAGGCTAAGTGTATGGTAAGAGGAAGTGTGATCAGAACTTAACAGGGAGATTCTAGAAATGACAGAAATAGAAATGCTTATATGAGTTATCTAAATATTTCTGGATGATTTCTATATCCAAATAGCACTTTGCAAGTGTAAAGAAATCTAAGAGAACCCTGAAAAAAATAGAAGACTAGTGAGATATGAGAAATGGCTTTGACTTTGAAGGTATTTTTCTAGTCACACATAGCTTGGTTTGCTAAAGGTAGAAGCATTATAGTCTTGAAGTTTACGAGCACATCTACTTGAATCATTGGCTGATCACTAAATTATGAAGATATCAGTGTAAGTCCTCTTGCCTCTCTCCGAAAAAAGAAACAAACCTAGCAGAGATAAGTAGAGATGTACACTGTGAGAAAGTCTGGTTCTATCATTTAATTTCTGACAAGATAATAAAACAAAGACCAAGAATGCTCAGAAAAATGAAACAATCCAGAGTTCCTATAATATATCATCGGAAACATCCAGGTTTAGGCACAATTCCTAGATGTACAGAGAAAAGTGTGATACTTGCTCAGGGGAAAACAGTAACAACAAAAAACAACCTTAAAACAACCCAGAATGGTCTCATCTTGTGTATGTTGGAATTATTAATGAAGACTTCAAAGCTACTATTATAACTAAGTCAAATAATTAAAGAAAATATGTTCAGGGGCACGTGGGTGGCTCATGGGTTAAAGCCTCTGCCTTCAGCTCAGGTCATGATCTCAGGGTCCTGGGATCCAGCCCAGCATTTGGCTCTCTACTCAGCAGAGAGCCCACTTCCCCCTTTCTCTCTGCCTGCCTCTCTGCCTACTTGTGATATCTCTGTCAAATAAATAAAATCTTAAAAAAAAGAAAATATGTTCAAACATTTAAAGAAAAATATGATAACAATGAGATTACAAATAGGGACTTTCAAATAGAAATGGAAAGTATAAAAAAGACAAACTGGAAATTTCAGAGATGAAAGTTATGGTAACTGAAATGAAAATTCAATAGATGAACTCATCCACAGATTTGAGGTGGAAGATGAAAAAATATGAACTAATGACAAATAAAAGTTATCCATTCCAAATAACAGAGAGAACAAAGATTGAAAGAACATAAATAGTGCCTCAGTAATCTTTGGAACAATATCATGTATTTCAACATATGTGAAATGAGTGTCTCAGAAGGAGAGGAAAGAGAGAAAGGAGAAGAAAATCAAGAAATGGCCAAAAATTATTACTTATATTTAATGAAAAACTTGAACTCACAGACCCAAACTCAGATGAATGGTCAAGCTGCTCAAAATCAATGAGAATGTCCTCCAAGTTGTAAGAAAAACATGACTGATATCATACAAGGAAAAATGACTACATCAATGTCTGACTTCTCAGCAGAAATAATAGAGGCTGATAGGCACTGGAATGAAATATTCAATGTACTGATTGTTAAGGAAGAAATAAAACTTATCTTTCTTGGCAGATAAAGTACATACAAAGTAATTTTATGAAATTAAAAATTTCATAGAAAATCATAATGATTCTACAAAAAAAGCTTACTAGAACAAATTAACAAGTTTAGGAAGGTTGCAGGATACAAGATCAATACCCCTAAACCAATTGCATTTCTGCATATTAGCAAAATAAATTTGACAATGAACTTTAGAAATTCCATTCAAAATAGTACTGAAATAGAATAAAATATTTAGGAATATATTTAAGGAAAGTAGAGCAAGACCCATACACTAAGAAGTATAACATTGATGATAGATTATAAAGAAGGCAAATAATTAGATATACCATATTTATGCTCTGGAATACTAAATACTAAATACTAAAATACTAAATACTAGATAGTATTTAGTACTATCAAATTACTAAAAAGTATATTCTTCCCAAATTGATCCATAGATTTAACACAAACCCTACCAAATTCCAGTAGCTTTTTTTTATTGGTAGAAATTTACAAGCTGAGCTTGAAACTTATAAAGACATGTAAAGAATTTAAAATAACCAAACAATTTGGCAAAAGGAAAAAAAAATCATAGTTGGAGGACATATATTCCCTGATTTCCCAGTTTCCTATATAAGCTAAAGTAATCAAAAGAGATTAGTACTGGCACAAGAATAGACATATAGTTCAATGGAATGGAATAAAAAGTCCAAAAATGGCCTTCACACATATGGAGAGTTGGTTTTGAACAAAAGTGCCATGGCAATTAAATGAGGAAAGAATTTTCTTTTCAATAAATGGTACAGAAATATTGGTATATCTACTTATAAACAAAAAAGGAACATGGATCTCTCCCTCACACCATAAAATTATCAAGTTAAAATAAATTATCAATTTAAATATAAAAATTAGAACTATGAAATTTCTAGAAGGAACCACAGGAGGAAAAAAACTTTGTGACCTTGCCACAGGCAAAGATTTCTTACATATGACACAAAAAGCACACAAAAAAGACAAATGACTATTAAAACATTTAAATATCAAAATAAATCCCTAAATATAAAAAGATAAGCAAGAGACTGGAAGAAAATATTTGCAAAACCTCTATCTTATGTAACCAAAGTATTTAAAGAACACGTGAAATTCAAAAAAAAAATTCAAAAATCTCCATTAAAATGGGAAAAACATTTTAATTGACAGCTCCATCTTACAAAAGACGATTGAATGGCAAGAAACTTGAAAAAACATTCAACATAATTAATCATTAGGGAAACACAAGTTACAATCATCATGAGATATCACACTAGAATTCATTGAAAGAAAGAAAGAAGAAAGAAGGTAGTCCGGCATACTAGTCTGTCAGTAAGAATGTTGAGAAACTAGAACATGAATGATTTGCTGGTGGGAATATAAAATGGTGTAGTCAGTTGGAAAAACAATTTGCTAATATTTTTTTAATTTGTTAATATTTTAATGTTAAATTTACATTTACCATGTAATCTAGCCACTCTACTCTTCAAAGTCTATTCTACAGAAATGAAAATGTATGTCTACTAAGTTCTTTTACACAAAATTAATAGTAGCATTATTTATAGCTACAAAACTTCTAGAAAAAACCCAAACATCTACAAACTGGTAAATGGATAAGCAATATGTGGTATTTTAACATAATTTAGTACTTACTATTCAGCAAAAAAAGAAGGAACTACTATGCATGCAATAACATAGATCAATCTGAAAAAATATGCTTGCTACATGAAAGAAGCCAGATGCAAAAGACTACATATTATATGATTTATATGAATTTTCTTGGGAAAGCAAAATTATAGAGACAGAATCCAATACACGGTTCTAGAACTAGGTGTGGGAGTAGGGATTTACTGTGAAGAGCACAAGCAGGTGCCCAAGGTTATAACAATATTCTAAAACTGCACCACTCTATATAATAACTACTGAAATCATTCAATTGTACTTATAAAATAGTTTAATTTTATGACATATAAATTATACTTTAACAAAGCTGTTGAAATTCTCTATTTAAAAAAGAGAAAGGGAAAGAAGGAAATTAAGGTTTGAGGTTCTGATTATTGCATCATATTAAAATGATTAATGTACATGCTGTTTAACATTTATTGATAATCTACAATGTTCTAGGTTCCCTAGGGAGATAAAAAAAAGTCTCTGTCTTCAAGTCAGAATAATGACCAAGATAGAGAAAACTGATAACTAGAAGACATAAAATGAGATAAAAGGTAAAATTGAGATAGGAATTGCTATAAAAATAAAGAAATTTTTTTATTAATTTTAATTGAGCATTCCAATGCTCAAGCTCCAACCCTCCTGAAAGAAGGGTGTGAAAGACTTAAATTATAGGACTTAAAAATGCAGAGTTGACGTGGAAAAGACATTTATTGAGGAAGGAGCATGAGGAAAGGTATGTAGGCTCTAAACATACCACATATCACATCATGTTGCTATAAAAAAATAATAGGATTGTCTCTCCAGTAAAGTAATAGCTTGCAATTTTCTTTTAAAAACAATCTTATTAAGAAGTATATTTGGCAGCACTTTTTATTAAAATAAATGGATGATATAAATTTATATTAGATTTACAATGTCAAAATTGAATTGCCCTGATCTTTATAACTTCCCTTGGGTTTCAAATATCTTTTTAAATCTCCCAACCAAGCACCTATAACCATATTTTTAGATCATGTATATCTTAGATCATATCTTCTCTAAGAACTCATAATATAGGTGACCTTTGCATAGGAAAATTATGATCATGTAAATAAAAGAAAACCAAGGAAATATAATTAAATCATGCAAAATTATAAGTAGGTAAACTTCTTTTTAGGAAATAAAGGACATAGCAATATGGATTAAGAAAGCAATCTAAAAGCATCTATTCATGTAGGAATATTATTTTTTAACAAAAAATTTGCAGTGGGGTTTTCCTAAGGTATTACATTCAACATTGAGCTACCAATAAGCAATTAAATAAGCAATTAAAATGAATTTACTTAATTTACAGAATAATGTTTACCTATATTTACTTAAGCTCAGAAATAAATAAATCTCATTAGAGTAATGGAGAATGTACAATAGGTACTTGAAAGATTGCCTAATGGAGTTACTGCTTCAGTCAGGTCTCTACATTTCTAGCTTTTTATGGTTCACTCCATCATGCAGCTTCCAAATGTTTCACTTTGAAAGTCACTCTGAGGTGAAGTTCTGATTACACTTTTTTTAGGTGACCTGCAAATGGCAATTCAGGTCTGATATTTTGGAAGTGTTGGTTTTAAAAGATGATTTATCTTTTTATAAACATGATCACTTTGCTGATCAGAATCAACATTGTCATACAAGATAAATGGGTAAGGTGTGTAAAGAAGATATATTATAAGTCTGAGAACTTACTACATTGATTGTATGGGTTCACAATTTAAAAGTAAGTTTGAATATTTGTTTTTTGTTTTTTTATATTATATATATATTTATATTTTTATGTTGTCTTCTGAACATAATGTAAACTTATACGTAGTTCTACTAGAGAAGACCTTGCAGCTTACAGAAGACTAAAAGAAAATTTAAGTGTTTATTTGTAACTTATAGCAAATCTTTTTTTTTTTTTTAAATATCTTGTTGTTCTAAATAAGAGGTCTTTGGTTGAAATGAACTGAATAAAATGGAGATACAAGAGTCTTAAGAAATTTCTAGGTCTTCTGCTGCATAACTATTGGCACCTATCTAGAAATAAAGATGCAGGTGAAAGTGAAAAATAATTTCAAAATATTACCATGATGAAAAATAAAAAGAATATGGTAATAATATTAATTGTTATGAATTATATATAAGACTGGGTAATTTTAGCTGTACTTACTCCCAAGCTTTAATTTTTATCCCTTTGCTAATAATCAACATTGATTTACACTAAACAAATCCCATCATCTGCATACTACCGTCACTGTATTTTCCTATCCATCATTGTTAAATGCTTAGGAAAACTTACTAAAGTCTTACAGGGTAACAGAAAATACAGCAATCATTTTTTTAAGTGAAAAGACAATAGCAGGTTTTATCATGGGATCATCACTTGGGATAAAGTCAGGCAAGTATAGAGACAGAATATATAAAGTAAACTAATCTCAAAACAATTTATATGAAAGCTAAGGATAAGAGCATATAACTGAAATACCTAATAAGTGGTACTGCAGAGCAGGTGTTTTTTATTATGCTGTTTTTTAATTCTTGGTATCATTCCAGTTTAACAGTTTTTCTCTATCTCTATTAAGTTGGAAGCATAATAATCAGGTAAAAACATTTATAGCATTTCTAATGAATAGATATTTAATGTATATATTCATCTTTAAATAATTGTGATATGAAGCTTATTTTTTGTACTCTGCAAGTAAAGCCATATATTTAAAGCAAAGTAATGGAAGCATAGTCTTTCATGTGGCTACTATGATATACTCTGACATAGGCTGTCAGTGGGATATTCAAACAGAAAATACACATCTCTCTTCAGATCAGAATGCAAAAAAATGTACTTTTAAAAATACATTTGCATTGCTACATGAAATCCCTTGCTATAGATAAAACTCATACTCCAACTCTCTCCAAAATTAAAATCAAACTTCAGAGGTCAAAATCCTGGTGGAATTCTAGAAACCTGTCACACATCGGACCTGAATCTCTACATTAGAAGATAGAAAGTTTCCAGTGTGTAGGTAAAAGCTTGCAACTGGACAAATGTACACTCATTTCTGCCCAGAAAGAACAGACTGAAATGTTATTGCTTATACTTACTCATCCATATCAAGAGGAGAACAAAAGAGAGGATAATATAAAATCATAATTAATCAAAATATATCATATATAGTTTGCAATGTGTTAGATTGCTTATTTCCTAACTCATCTTACTAATCATGGTTTACTAAAGTGAATTCTGAAGCTTAATTGACAGCATTTTGGCACACACTTTCTGAGCTGGCTAGAATGGCTGAGGTAATATTCAGAATAAGTAACATTCTGAAATAAAACTGTTATTACCATCTTGAAAACAGAAACTTTTTTACTTACATAATAAAGGCAGTTCCTCATATTGTAGTACCTGATATTTATACAATTTTGGAGACCTTCTTTAAGTAAAATAATACAAATTTACAAATATAAAATCAGGTACAAAAGTAAATCTTAACTGAAACTGGTCTTAACTAATTATAGTCAAATATCTCACTGCTGCAGATTTTACAAAAATGTATGAACACATTTCTAGAGCCCTTGAAAGAAGCCGGTATGAATGAGGGGCCCCCAGCTTGATCTTCCTTAGCTTTAGTACAAACCTTCCATGAATCTACAGGCCATTTGAAATGTACTTCTAGGCCTAAAAATGCATGGAGATGATAATTTGGATGTTATCCATCTGGATGTCAAGAAGGAAGTCATGAGATTGGATGGGATGACAGGAAAAAGGAGAGGTTGTTCACAACTGAACAGGTCCTTTAATAAGGCACAGAAGAATTGATCTGTAGAGAGTTATTTAAGGAGTAGTGGAGTTGAGCAGCACAGAAATGTGAGCATGGGAAACATGGCAGCAAGAAGATATTTGTATTTGCTCTGATAATTTTTAAATAACATAAATGAACGAAGCAAGACCTTAGACTAACTTACTCTCAAAGTTCCAAACAAAATTCCTTATATTTCTGGGTGTGCTGCTGAGAATTTTTCTTGATGGTAGAGACCGATAGTCTGAAAGGCAAGCTAGAGGAGCATAAAAGAAGAGAGACCTGGTGGGACTTATCTTTACATCTTTAATGTATACTGTCTTCAAATTCTGACCAATGTTAACATAGTGACTCAGTTGCCAGAACTATTTTTGCCCTGCCAGTGTTGAGTTACATAAACCACTAGTTCTGAGAATATAGCAATCAATAATCTTTTAATCTCTTGCTCATAAAAGTTATTAGTCCATTGCTGGAATTTAACAGTGGTTCTTTCTCTAACACATGTCATATTATCTACTAGAAAGTAAACATCTTGTCACTTAGGAAGAAAATCTGCTGTGATTTTATGTGGCTCAGAGAATATTCCCTATGTACGTTGTTCATTTAGCCAATTTTCCAATACATGAATCCATCGGGATTATTCAGATAAGAAAAAGGTAGTGTATAGCTCATTCCACACATTCTTTTATATTATTTTTTTCTTCCCATTACAGTGTTAGACCAGAAAAAAATCTAGTCTTTGATTACTTATGTAATCTTGCATTAAAAATTATATCTCAGGATTATATTTTAGTATGTACCTCAGTACTGGCTTCCATAAGTTATGGAAAACTAGATTAAACATTTCTACTGCAAAGAGCATGATGAGAATAAAAATTTCATGTCAATAATAATAGATTTATTGATCACTTATGTACTAAATAATTATTCAATATTTGGTAGATACTACTATTTACTCCAATTTTAACAGATAAAAAAAACTACATATTAGGGCACCTGGGTGGCTCAGTGAGTTAAAGCCTCTGCCTTTGGCCCAGGTCATGATCTCAGGGTCCTGGGATCGAGCCCCGCATCGGGTTCTCTGCTCAGCGCGGAGCCTGCTTCCCCCTCTCTCTCTGCCTGCCTCTCTGCCTACTTGTGATCTCTCTCTTTCTCTGTCAAATAAATAAATAAAATCTTTAAAAAATCTTAAAAAATTAAAAATTAAATTAAAAAATTAAAAAGAGATTACATATTTGTGAGTTTGAATAGCTTACTCAAACTTATACAATTAAAAATATAAAATTCTAACACCTATATCATGCTCAATAAATGACAGACACTAATCTAAATAATTTATATAGTAATATAATTATTATAATAATACAGAAGGTAAGTAACAATACTATTTATTTCTGTTTCTTAGGTGAAGAAATGAAGCAAAGTAGGTTAAATAATTTGACCAAGGTCACATAGCAACTAAATGACAGTCTCAGGTATCATACCTAGCTGATTTGGCCCTAGAGTCCATCCTTTTAATAACTATATTAAATATTCACTTACTGAGAATATTGTAGCACTAACTGATTTACAAATGTTCAGTAATTAGCCATTATAAGAGAAATAGCAAAAGAAAAATGATGAATGCAGTTCTTTTCTCAACAGACAACAAGCTGCAACTGTGCTCTTGTAACTCACATTGAGGGTGATAAACCTAAGTCTGATTCTAGACCCAAGTCAGGGTCAAAAGAAGATCTAATTCTAAGAAATAAGATGAGGAAATATTATATTTGATTGAAGTGTCAGGTACAGCATAAAATATCTGAAATATTTGTTTAATATTCTGAAATTCTTTACAAAAATAATTCACATAATTATAAACTAAAAACCATGTGGCCATCTTAATATGTAAAGGAGAAGCACTTGAAAAAGTCAACATTGATAGGTGACAAAAACACTCAGTTCTGTAGAAATATAAGAAACTTCCTTAATCTCATTAAGGGCATCAGGGACCCTGGGTGGCTCAGTTGGATAAGCATCTGCCTTCAGGTCAGGTCATGATCTCAGGGTCCTACGGCTGGCTACTGCTCAGTAGGGAGCCTAATTCTCCCTCTTCCTGCCACTTCCCTTGCTTGTGTTCTCTCTTTCTCTTTCTAATAAATAAATAAAATCTTAGAAAAAATCTAATAAAGGGCATCTATAAAATATACAACTCAAATAATATTTAATAGCAAAAGAGTGAATACATTACCCCTAAGATCAAAAAGAACACTAACATATCAACTCTCATCATTTCTATTCAACAATGATTTCCATTCAAATCCTCCTCATTATGAAAATATAATTATTTATGGAGGAAATCCTTAAAAATCAACAAAATAATAAACCAATAAATAGTTTTAGCAAATTCGTAGAATAATATATGACTATATAAAATCAACTGTATTTTTATGAGTGATCAACAATCAAAATTTAAATTATAAGATATTATCAAAATACCATCTGCAATACCACATAAAAATATGAAATACACAGTATTGACAAACATGTGCATGACATGTAGACTGAAAACAAAACAAAACAAAAAACATTGTTCAGAAGCTCAGAGAAATTAACAAGACACAAATAAATGTAGAATTAGATTATGTTCATAGATGTGAAAAATCAATATTAAGATATTTCCCCCATATTGATCTACAAGTTCAATACAATCCCAATAAATATCCCAGAAAGTTTTTTTTTCTTCTTGAGAACTTGGTAGGCTAATTCTAAAATTTATATGGAAATGCAAATAAACAAAAATGATGAAAAGAAATTTGAAAAAAATTGAAGGAACTTACACTATCTTATATTCTCATTTATTATAATACTACTCTAATCAAGACTGGGGGATTGGTATAAAGATAGACAAATAGATCATATGAAACAGAGAGACCAGAAATAAATCCACATGTAAATAGTCAATTAAACTCTCAAAAAATTGTTGAGCCAGTCACTGAGGAAATTATCTTTGAAAAAAAGTGGCACCAGAATAACCGAATAACTTTCTACAAAAAATTGGAATGTCATCCATTAACTCTCACCAGATTAAAAAGCATAACTTGAAGTGGACCATCTAAATGTGGTGCTAAAATTATAAAACCTTTCAAAGAAAATATGGACAAAACATCTTAGTAAAATTGAACATGGTAAAGATCTTTTAAATAGGACAAAAATACAAGAAGAAAAAGATGGTAAATGCATGTCACTAAAATTTAAAATGTTTGCTCTTCAAAATTAAAAGGGAAAATAAATGAAAGAAATTATTTGCAAAATAAATATCATACAAATTAATGAATTTAGAATATGTATAGAATATATGATATATATTAATATACAGAATATATATGTAGTTTAAATTTTGTTTAAAAAAATATAAAACAAAGGATTTGAATGATTATTCCCAAAAGGAGCTATAAGAATGACAAGCCTTTAGTGCTCGCTTCGGCAGCACATATACTAAGAATGACAAGCCTTTGAAATTGTGCTTAACATCACTCATCATTAGAGAAATTTAAGATAAAATAAAGTACAGAGTACTAAACATTAAGTAGAATGGTAAAATTAAAACAACTGATCATACCAAGTGTTGGCAAGGATATGAAAGAATTCAAATTAATATACTGCTGGTGAGAATGAAGAATGTCACAACTACTTTGTAAAATAATTTAGTAGTTTTCAAAAATTAAACTCATACTTATCCATACACAGACATTTCATTTCTATGTATTTATCCAAGAGAACTGAAAGCCTATGCTCGTCCAAGACTTGCACACAAATATTCACAGTAGTTTTACTATATTAGTTAAAACCTGGAAACAACCCTACTGGTTATCAGGTAACAGGTAAATGAGTAAACAAATTGTGATATACTCATATAATGTAATTCTACTCAACAATAAAAAGGAATTATTTAACAGCAATGATATAGATAAATTTTAAAATAAATTTTAAGTGAAAGATACCAGACAAAAATAACACATTTGGAATGGATTCAATTTACATAAAATTCTAGAAAATGCAAACCAAGCTACAGTGATAGAAATTAGTTTGATGTCTGCCTGGGTACAAAGGGATTGGGGAAGGAGGAATGGACAATCAAGAGGCATGAGGAAACTTGTGGGTGGTCTATATATTCATTGACTTGATTGCGGGGATGATTTGTTGGAGTGTGTTTATATATGTAAAAATAAAACACTGCATATGAAAAATATGTTTAATGTACAACAATGATGATTTAATAAACCTGTGAAGCAGAGAGAGGATGGAGAGGACAAACAGGATAAAGAGAAGGATGAGGAACTGTCACAGCATTATCATGGAATCACTGGCTGGCTCTATCTAATTAAAAAGCCTATTTGTCCATATAGGCTTTCTGACATAGATAGGCTAAGACTTATTCACAAACCACACTAGCTAAAGTTATCAAAATGCTCCTAAAATGTCTACCTGGCTGACATATTAATTTATGTACAAGGCATGGTCAGTTGCAAATGGCTGATTAAATATTAAGGGTAATGTGGGTGTGCTTAGGGCCTGGGATAAGGCTAGAAACTAAAATATGTATGCCACATGGTTTTATAAAGCATGTCTATTTGTATCATTATATTTCATCCTACTAAAAATTCTTTAAATTAAAATCATTATAATTGCTGTTGTTAATATCTGGGGGACAAGAAGAAATATCACAGTTAAAATAAATGTCTTGATCAGTCTTATCTAACTTTGGCTTTTATCGTCTGATTCTTTGTTTCATCATAAAATTCTGTGTATATGCGTTAGGAAAACAGACATCTACAATACTCAACACAAATTGTAGTCATAATGAAGAATGGGTAGATGAGGAAATAAGAAATGGATATTATATATTTTTTCCTAGAGAAAGTGAGTGTTGAACCAAATCTTGAGGGAATAACCCGAGATAGATTTGTTAATAGAAGTGGTATAGAGTCTGGATCACTAAAGATCATTAAATAGAATTTAAGTGAGGAAAAGAAGTTACTTCAGTACTGTGAGAGTCCTGCGAGCAAAGTCCTGAGAAGGGGAGAAAAGTTTCTGTAGAGGTGCTAATAAGAATCTTGGCCAAATTAAAGGGAACAACTAAGTGGGGACATAAAGCATCACCTCAGAGACCTGGGGAAAGGAAACAGAAGGGAAGGTTCAGAGGAAAGATGCATTACCCTTTAAAAAGAGTTAGGAGTTAATGCCTAGATATTGAAGCTAGATGATACATGTCATATTTTGTAGTTATTGTTGTTATAATAGCAGATAATTTTGTTACCTCCCCAGGTCTCAATTTCTTTACTGTAAAATGGAGTAGTAACAATATTGGTTTTAAGAATTAAAGTTGTGGGGTGACTGGGTGGCATAGTCAGTTAAGCTGCCAACTCTTGATTTCCACCCAAGTCATGATCTCAGGGTCCTGAGATCAAGCCTCACATCAGGCTCCACAGCCAGTGTAGAGTCTGCTTGAGATTCTCTCTCACTCTCTCACTCTACCCTTCCCTGCTCATTTTCTCTCTCTCTCTAAAACAAACAAAATCTAAAAAAAAAAAAAAAAAAAAAAAGTTGCCCTTACACACAGTGCTTTTAAAGCAGTGACTGGAGCAATAGTGAGGATCATATAATGGCTTACATTAACAAATAGGAAATAAAATGGAGTTCTGCAATACCTGGTAAAATGATTGCACACAGTAAGTTGTCATTAAATTGTTTGACACATCAATACTGTATTTGATCTTTCTTTTAGTTAAGGTACTTATAGTAAATAGTGGCTTCTCTAAAGTTATTTCATTTATCTGTTCCTTTTAGCTCTAAAGGGGTTATTGGCACCTATCATTGTATGGAAGCACATATTATTGCTGCCAGACTGGTTTCAAAGTGAAATATAATTTTTCACTGAAGGCTCTATAATTTAATATTGTCTAAGATATAAAAGCTAGTTGTGCATAGTAGTGACTTTAAAGGTATTTTATAATTTAATTGGCCTTTTCTTCTCTTTTTTTTAATTCATTGCAGATTAAAGTAGGCATTATGGTTTCGATGGAACAAAGAGTTATCTTCAAAACATGTCACAACGGCCTGGGAAGCTGGTAATAAAAAGCTGCTAATAAGAACCTACTAATAACCAGCTCAAAGGTACCTCAAAATAACCTTGCCATGAGATTTTCCATCCCCCAATCTGATGTACAAACATCAAAAAGAAAGAACACAGAACAGAATTACATATTGATTATTACCTGCTTTTTGTTGTGGGGATCTTTTGTCATGCACAGTTTGAGAAGCTTAATATGTATAAAAGAAGGAACATCTCTTAAGAGTAATGAAATGTGAGTCCTATTATTAATAGAATGGTTCTATTTACAGGCTGTAAGAACTGAGGTAATGCTTTCATACTTGCTTGCTTTCATTTCCTCCTTTCTTCCTTCCCTCCATCTTTCCTTCCTACCTGACTTCCTTTCCTCTTTCCTTCCTTCCCTCTTTCCCTCAACAGCAACCTGAATTGATAGAACTCATGATGTGGGAATGCATTCCAACCAAAATCATATCTACAATATTGTTACTGATAAGTCTTTCTAGATGAGGCCCTAACATTAAACAACTATACTGAATTGGCTAGTTGGTGGATATTAGTTATACTGTGGACCAGTAACTATTTTCCTCCCATTTTCATTAAAGAAAATCACACATGTGTCCATTCTCAGTTGTGTATCTTGGGGGTGAATTTCTATCCATAACTTTTGACAAGATTTGACCAAGTTTACAGGAACAAAGTCTCTTAGAATCAAACCATCATATACTATGACTTCTGTGACTAGAAAATCCTCATATGATCAATAATGGTTAATTAAAAATAACTTTTGCTTGAAATTTAGGGAAAGGATTTTTCCTCTTACTATTGGAAAGACATTAAGAGGTTTTGGGGTCTGGGGTTTCTGCAACCATAAAAGAATCTGTAGGAGTATAAGTCAACTTGGGTGAATGTCAGGAAGAAATTTCCCTTAACCCAGTTTACCACCTTTCAAACTTTTGAGACCACGGAAGAGGAAGAATGTTATTTGACAAAATACTTACTGCACAAAAAAATAACTCTCTTTAACCATTCACTTCATTAAGAGTAAAAGAAAAAAGTTACTCATTTGTAATTTTTGGATGCTTAATTTTAAGACCCATATTTTTCTTTGTATTTGAAAGGCAAACATATTATAAATCTAATTATAGATATTATTGAATATATTGAATATAGATATTATTAAATATATATTATAGATAATACTATTATAGATATTACTGAAAAATATTCTATTGTTAATAGAATTAGGAATTCTATTGTGATTAGCAAACTTGTTTCTTTTTTTTTTTTTTTAATTTTTTTATTAACATATAATGTATTATTTACCCCAGGGTACAAGTCTGTGAATCATTAGGCTTACACATTTCACAGCATTTGCCATAGCACATACCCTCCCCAATGTCCATATCCCTACAAGCAAACTTGTTTCTGTTAGGATTTTCTGTTATTTTATTTTATTTTTTAATATTAACCCATTCTAAGAGCATCAGCCTAAGAGCATCTCTGAGTGTGTTGTGACCATAAGAAGCTAGGTATATAGAATACAACAAATATGCTGTAAGTTTAGAAACCAGCTGTCATCTCTTTGTGGTCTTTTAAATTTCAAATCTCAAGTCACTAAATTTGAAAGCGTGAACAGCATTAAAATATAAGTTGGTGGGCGCCTGGGTGGCTCAATTGGTTGAGCGGCTGCTTTCGGCTCAGGTAATGATCCTTGAGTTCCGGGATCGAGTCCCGCATCCGGCTACCAGATCCACCGGGAGTCTGCCTCTTCCTCTGACCTTCTCTTCTCTCATGCTCTCTCTCACTTTCTCTGTCTCTCTAATAAATAAATAAATAAATAAATAAATAAATAAAATCTTAAAAAAAATATAAGTTGGTTATTTTAAAGCTAGTTTTTGGAGGAAATTGACAGTGAATTCAGCTACACATATGTCACATAGTAATTGAATGTATTACTACTAAACTCTGAATACTTTCTTGAAATGATGTGATCCTTAATATATGTTTATTTAGAATCTAAATACCTGTGGTAAAAATCAGAATTAGAAACGTAATAAGTGAATGATAAAGCAATGCCTATATACCATACTTTTAAAATAAATTAGTGAATTACAGCTCCAGAAATGACAAAGTAGGTTGTATTGAAATAACCAGTCCAAAGAAAATCACTATAAACTCTGGTGGTAGGGGCAGGCATTATACAAAGGTATCAGAGAGCTATCCAAACCAGGAAGAAACTTTAGGTTATCCAATACTTCACAGTACAAGTTAACTGGATGAGATCTAAGTACACCTAGCTTTCCTCTAAAGATATTCCCCAGGTTATGAATGGAGAGGCTAGAAGTCAATCAGAAAGATACAGTCATATCACCTTGTTTCACAAGACAAAATTTTAGGTAACCAGAGTGTCTAGAAATTAAGGAAAAAATCCCAGAAATGATGAAATTCTATAGGTCCTGTCCCAAGATATATCCATAAACTCCTTTAAAATTGTGGCTTATTTGTAAGTTGAGCACCCAGGTGGGACATTCCAATGAGCCATGTGGTAAAAGTAACTGTATAAACACACACATACAATATCTGAAAGACTAAAAGGCTAAGAGATTTCAGCTTTTGGCCAAAAGAACAGGATAGCATTTGGCACTTGAGTCCTGTTAAATTAGAAGTGTTTACTAAAAATCTTGAATTTTCCAGAGTTTGTTCTAACAGAGTGTAAAACCAAACCTCTCCAAGTACAAAGTGAATTATCAGTAATGTAACTATCTGCTTAAATAAAAGCAAACCATTATCAGTCCAGGAACTCTACAAAATGTTATTTACAATGTCTAATATACAATAGAAATTTATAAAATGTACTGATAAGATAATATGACCAATTGTTCAGGAAAAAAAAAAAGACCTTAGAAACAGAGTAAGGGATAACCCAGAAATAGAAATAGCAGGCAATGCCTTTAGAGAAAATATTATAAATTTATGTTTAAAGACTTAAATGAAAACTTGTTAAATTAACTGAATAAAAATGCAGAAAATCAACAGCAGACCATCTCTTGGAAATTATGGATTGAAAATTACAAATCTGATATGAGAAATAAAATTACTGGATAGGCTTAATAGCAGAAATAAGAGGGCAGAAAAATGGGATTTTAAGACATGAATAGAAACTACATAATGTCAAGAACTATAGGAAAATGACTTAAAAAATGAAGAGAAGCTCAGTGACTTGTGGAGCAATAACAAATGTTTTAACATATGTTGAATTCAACAGGAGAAATACCGAAGTAGAGGGGCTTTCAGCTCAGTGTAAGTTACCTTAAACTGTGATCCAAGGCACAGTCAGACCACTACTCTTCAAGCAGGGACCACAAAAGTGGCAGATCTGGGGAGATGCCCTCCTTCCTCCTCTGGGAGGAGTGGCATGGGAGCTCGCTGCAGGAATCTGCTGGGTTTGGAGACTTCAAATGGAGCCAGGCACCAGAGATAGAAAAGCTCGGTCACAGGCTGGGTGAGCACAGAGTGAGGCCAGAGACCAGGGAAATGGGAGTGATTGACTGCATTTCTCTGAGGGCGCACTGAGGAATGGAGCCCTGAGCTCTTGGCTCCTCTGGGCTGGAGATAGGGCTGGAAGGATAGGGTGGTAGGTTATGGACCTTGGGGAGGGTATGTACTATGGTGAGTGCTGTGAATTGTGTAAGACTGAGAATTCACAGACCTGCACTCCTGAAGCAAATAATACATTATATGTTCATAATAATAAAAAAGAAATACAGAAGTAAAAAAATTGGGACAGATTTTACCAATGTGATGATAAACATTAACAAAATCTAAAAAAGAAAAAAAAAACTCTGCAAACCTCAAATAAGGTAAAGTTTTTTTTAAACTACACCTATTAAAACAGCTGAAATGCAAAAAATAAAAATAAAAAAATAATCCAATGAAGGCAAATGAGCATCCGATAAAAAAAATAAAGAAAACAAGAAGACATGTTTCTCTTATCAGATTCATAACAAAGCCTTTCAGGAACTGTTGATAGTAGGCAAGGTCTTCACTAAGATGAAAAGCTTCTTAATGGTGAAATATTGAACATCTTTTCATTAAATCTCGCAAATAAGGAAAAGAAATCTCCTCTCACAATTTCTCTTCAGCATTGTATTAAATGTGCTCATCAATATAATAAAGGGATAAAAGACATAGTAGAAATAAAGTAGAAACTAAATAGTAGAAATAAAGAAAAAGAAACTAAATATCCTTTATTCCTAGATATCACATTGCTGACATAGACAATCCAAAGAAATTTATAGAACTGCTACTAGAATAAGTGAATTTAGCAAGCTCACAGTATAATTTATTATAATTATTTGTATTTTTTTAAGAGAGAGAGCATGCGCGCACTTGACCTTGCAGGGGAAGGGGAGAAGGGAGAGGGAGAGAAAGAAGGAAACTCTTAAGCAGACTCCACACTCAGCATGGAGCCTGATGCGGTTCCATCTTACAACACTAAGCTCATGAGCTGAGTCAAAATCAAGATTCAGATGCTCAACCAACCGAGCCACACAAGTGCCCCACAATTATTTGTATTTTTATACATTGATAGCAATGAGAAAAGAACTTAAGTTCCATTAATACACATATCAAAATCCATTATATACAGATAAATTTAACAAAAATTATGTAAAACCTTTCCATGGGAAACTATAAGAGATTGCTATAAGGGATCAAAGATGACCTAAATAAATGAGATGTACCATGTTCATCAATTAAACAACTTAATGTTGCTAAAATTCTAATTTATCTAAAAAGATCAAGTATATTTTGTTAAAATTCCAATATGATTTCTTGTAATAATTGATGAGTTGAAATTAAAATGTATATAGAAAGTTAAAATATCTTGAATAGCCAAAAATAATTTTAATTAAAAAAAATTTTAAGACTCACCCTACATGATTTCAAAACTTAATATTCTTTACTATGAAGTTACAGGGATCAAGAAAATGTATTTATGGAGTAGGTTCAAAAAATAAATGATGAAACAAATAAAAAGTATAGGCTCACATATAAGGTCAATTGCTTTTGCAAAGACACCAAGCCAATTCAATAGAGAAAGAAGAATATTTTCAAAACTTGGGTTTATACCTGCTGTATATTCATATGGAAAAAAATACTTCAACACCTACATCAAGTTTGACACAAAAATATTTATAAGATGAAATGTAAACAATACACAACATAGAATAAGAAAGGTGTTAGGTGAAAACACAGAAGTACATCTTAACAACCTTGACATAAGAGAGGATTTTTAGAACCAAAACACACTATGAAAGAAAAAAAAATGTATTCAAAATTAGAACTTCTCATCCAAATATACCTTTCTTTTAAAAAAGGACACAGCGAAAATATTTACAATACATACCTTTGATAAAGGACTCATATCAACAATATGAAGAATTCACACAAAGCAATAACTAAACAAGTTAATTTTGAAATAATTAGGCAAGAGATGCTTCACAAGTGAAGACAAACAGATGGCTAATAAGCACATGGAAGATGTTTGACAGCATCCATCATCTAATTAAAACCACAATGAGATCATTTCAAATCTTTTAGAATTGCTAAAACTTGAAAGATTGACAACACTAAATGTTAGTTAGGAAGTAGAGCTATGGGAACTCTAATGTTGCTGGTGGGAATGTGAAGTGGTACATATTCTTTGCAAATCTGGCAGTTTCTTAAAAAGTTAAATATATACCTATCCATGATCCGTGAATTCTACTTTTAGCTATTTACATAAAAGAAATAAGAAAAAGAGTATACCCACTAAAGACTCTACAAATATGTTTATTGCCACTTCATTGAAAATAACTTAAAATTACAAATAACTCAATTAATGTCATAAGAAGCCTGGGCTAAATAATTGTAGTGTATTCCTACAGTGGCCCACTACTCAGCAGTTAAAAGAACAGGCTACTGACATATGCAGAAATATGAGGGGAAATCTCAAAAATATGTATTGAACAGAGGAAGCCAGGTGCAAAGCAGAATATTACCTAGGATTTCATTCATATGAAATTTAAGAATAGGCAAAATTAAGCTATGGCTTCTAAGTGAAAAACAGAGGTTGCCTTGGAGGTGGTGGGTGGCTGGATAGTTGAGCTGTGATGTGCATGCATATGTTTCAGAAACTCTCTGTAGGGGGAAGAAGTCTTAATTTTAAAAATTGTGATTTCCATGTTTTAAATACTGACTTTCCCATGTCCAGCTACCATCATGAAGTTATTGAACACAGAGTCAGGAACGCACAGTAACCCACCACAATATAGTATTTTTACCTCACAGAAGCAATAAACAAATAACTTCAAGAGCATAACAGTAAAATGCAGTAAAGTAATTATGATCTGAATTTTTTATTAATAAATTTTATTTTAAATAAATTTAGCTATAAGTGCATATAATTTGCTTTTTGATAATGCCCATGTTTAATAACCAGCTTACAAAAATTCCTGAAATATTTTCAATATCAACTTGGAAATTTTCAGAAGCCATCTTCAGTACACCCTTGGAAGGGAAACATTTCTGAGGCAAAGGTAATGTTCTATATCTTAGCGGCGATGATGTTTTCATGGATATGTATATTTATCAAAATTCATCAGTTCTCCACTAAAGACCTGATCATTTTACATTATGTAAATTTTACTTGAAAATCATATGTGACCAATAATGCATTTTAAGGATCATAAATGCTTATTTTTTCTTGAGTCTGTTGAGTGATTTTTATCTGTTTATTTCTAAATCAGTTAATTTTTCTGGATTAGAGTTATAATTTTAAAAACATTTTAATTAGAGAAAAGATATAACAAAATTTTCCATTTTAACTATTTTCATATGCACAAATGCATTAATCAGTCATGACGTTATACAAACACCACCATTTCCAAAATTCTTTCATCGTTCCAAATAAACTCTGTTCCAATTAACCAATAACTCTCCATTCCTTCCTCCTCTTAACTCCTCATAGTCCTAATATGCCTTCTGTATCCAAAATTTGCCTCTTCTAGATAATTCCTAAACATAATCCAAATACAAACAAAGTGATTCATTTATGCAACAAATATTCTTTTTACATCCTACTATATGTCAACATTTTAAACATTCTTGTAATTACAGAAAGGAGCAAAATATTTAAATATCTTTGCCTTCATAGACTTTACATTCTTCCTATGGTAGCTTTGATGATAGATATTTTCTCATTCTCACTAGCTCTCTCTCACACCAGGATTTTAGTGACATGTGATTTCTAATAAGAACATACTTAGAGCTTGAAAAGATGACTAGAAATAAAACCTTTTGTTTCATGTTCCAAATAGCTATCCTGCAGGAGATAAAGAATAAAACATGGACAAAAACATTAAGCCTAAGTTTGTCCATCATCTTGGTCATTTTTTTTCAACTTGAGTTCCAGAAAAGACATAGATAAATTGATGTTATCATATCAGGTTCTAATCATATTATGATTAGTTCATTATAGAGAATCATTTTTAGTGGAGACTATTTCCTAAAATTGCAGATTCCTAACTAAGCTAATAAAACCTTTCAAATTTATAGTGCTTTAAGCGTTTATGTTTTTGACAGCCTTGTGAGAGAAAATTCAACAGGAAATAATTTCATGTCCTATGACAGAGGAAACAAAAATTGTGTGATTTACCCAGTATCAGATGAAAGATGTGGTACTCAAATTAAGGTCAATTTTAAGTACTATCATCATAGACTTTATTGTATGATATGTGTAACATAACAATCCTTGGCCCTGAATATTTGAACTAATAATAATAGATCTATTAAAACTTCTATGTAAGAAAAAAATCACAGATGAATTACAAAGTATTTTTCAACTTAAAATTCATATTTCATTTATTTTTAATTTGTTGTTTCATTTATAAACAGGTTTATAAGCATTATTCATTTTTTAAAAAGATTTTATTTATTCATTTAACAGAGAGAGAACACAAGCAGGCAGAGAGGCAGGCAGAGGCAAAGAGAGGAGCAGGCTCCCCGCAGAGCAAGGAGCCCAATGCGGGACTCCATCCCAAGACGCTGGGTTCATGACCTGAGCCAAAGGCAGCTGCTCAACCAACTGAGCCACCCAGGCATCCCAAGCATTATTCATTTTAATAATAGTATTTATAGTCTTTTTTATAGATTTTATTTATTTATTTGACAGAGAGATAGAGAGAGAGCACAAATAGGCAGAGAGGCAGGCTGAGGGAGAGGGAGAAGCAGGCTCCCTGCTGAGCAGAGAGCCTGATGCGCAGCTCTATCCCAGCACCTTGAGATCATGACCTGAGCCGATGGCAGAGGCTTTAACCCACTGAGACTCTCAGGTGCCCCAATAGTATTTATAGTCTTAAAATGCATGGTAAGCATAGTGAATCACTGTGTCACTAGGGTTAGAACACATTGTCCAACATTCTATGGTCTATATAGCCTGAATTGTAATGATAACTTTTTTTGACAATGGGTTTTAATATCATACATGTGCTTCATTTAAATTTTAAAAAGTATATTAGTTGTTAACAGTAAAAAGTCAACATTGATCTTATGTTGGTGAAAAAATTAATCCCCAAAATTGATGAGAACATCAATATGTTAACATCTACAGTTCTTCTTATAATTCATGTGCAGATAAAGCAGCCTTTTCACAGATACATGTGTAAAAGATTAGATGTGAACTACTTTCTCAAGAAGGAAAATGTAGACCTTTGAAACTACATGGCTATTTTATAAAAAGTAAAATAAACAAATTCCTTTTACAGACATCTTGTTGAAGTATTCACAGCCTAAATTTATCATAGATATTTTGGAGGGTTTGTTATTTGATTCATTATTTGACTTAGGACTTTTTTTTGGTGGGGACAACATCAGAGGGAGAGGGAGAGAAAGACTTTAAGCAAGCTCCATGCCATGGAACCCTAGGCAGGGCTCAATCTCACAACCCTGAGATCATGACCTAAGGTGAAATCAAGAGTCAATGTTTAATCGACTGAACCACCCAGGCACTCCCTGGCTAAGGACTTTTAACATTTATTTGTACATGATACTTTAAAAGTATAATAATTATTTCAGTTAATTTTGAATTCTTTTTATGTGATCCTCAGTAATTCATCAGGATTCAATTTGTCATTGGTATATCATTTAATGTAATGAATATACAGAAGATTAATTTGAAGAATTTAAAATTAGTAAACATTTCCTCCCAATGGGTACTCCTTAATTATCTAGGTATTCTGTATAAATTAACTTATAAATAAGGTTAATGCCAAAATTATTTTTATATACCTAAATAGTATATTCTGCTAAAAAATAACATTTTTGATTCTTTATACTTGCCAATATTAACTCTATATGAATATTGACTGTTATTGTATTCTAACCTCTTTTATGTTCATTCTACCATGAAACAACAATTCCAAGTCTCTAATAGAAGTAATAACTGTTAGGGTTTTTTTTCCCCGTGTGCCAGTTTGTTCCCAAGTCTAACAGCTGCTGGTCTTCTCATTAGTATCACTTTCATATTTTCATGCTACAAGAGCTGGCATACCAGACAAGAAGCTACTTTTTCATCAATTTCTTTGTGGGATACTTGCCAAAGTGCTGTAGCCCATGCTCTCCTTTCACACTGTTTCATGAGCTCAAATATCCATGATGTATTCTGTTTAATACTTTCTGGCAAAGGTTATTGGAAAGAGCTATGCAATCATCTTTCAGCAATACAACATTCAGCATTGTGAGAGATGCCCTGATGTTCCCATATGCCCATAGGCTTTTCTAGTTTCTTTCCCTTTTTCAGCCAACCTACTCATAATAAAATTAATACACTTTTAACATCAGGTCCATGACTATCTCCTATGCAATTCATCTGGACTTGTCTTCTGTAATAGTCAAGATTTTACAAAGGGTTTCAATCTGTTTTTCTAGACCTGCTATATTTTGGACAATACTACCAAAGTTAAGAAATTTATTTATTTATTTTATTTTTAAAAAATATTTTATTTATTTATTTGACAGGGAGAGATCACAAGTAGATAGAGAGGCAGGCAGAGAAAGAGGAGGAAGGAGGCTCCTGCCGAGCAGAGAGCCCGATGTGGGGCTCGATCCCAGGACCCTGAGATCATGACCTGAGTCGAAGGGAGAGGCTTAACCCGCTGAGCCACCCAGGTGCCCCAGTTAAGAAATTTATACATAAACTTACAACAGGTATTTTCGAAGCATTGATCATATAATCAAATTTGAACTTTGCGATCTTGATTATCCTGAAAGTGAGAGCTGGTAAATTACAGAGAGGTCTTACAGGTCTTTCATTTGATGATCCTGAGTTTCTAGGGTTTTTTATTGTATAGTATACACTTACTATTCTTGTCACTGTTAAAATAGAACAGAGGTGATACCTGGGCAGATTTATTTAAGAGAGCTTTCAGGAGAAGAAGAGAGAGGGGAGAAGCCAAAGAAATGTGTGTTTTTTGCTAGATATTTGCTATAGCAAGATTCCACAGGGACATTTGTAATACTAACTGAACCAGAGTTTCTACTTTGAGCCAAGGGAGGTGGCCTTCAGTATCATTATGTAAGTAAGTCATTGGCTGTGGTCTTCTAAGAATGGCTGGGCAGATAATCTCCCATTTGAACAATTAAACACTTCCTATTTGGCCAGGGAAAATTCTCCAGAAAAATAAAGCCTAAGTGTCCACCACAGGTGAATTGATAAGCAAAACGTGATATACACATACAATGGAATGCTGTTCAATCTTAAAAATGAGGGATATTCTGATGTATGCTATAACATGCATAAATCATGAGAACATTATACTATGTGAAAAAAACAGAGAAAGGTGAGGTACTTAAAATCGTCAAAATCATAGAGACAGAAAGTAGAATGGTGTTTATCAGGGTTTATGATAATGAAAGGAGGTAGACCAACAATGGCTGCACACCTCTGTGCCTGCACCTCTGTGATGAGGAGCAGAAGTAGGGAGCCAGGACACAGATCTTTGGTATCTGGAAGATAGAGGCCCTTGCTGCTCACCCTGGCTCTGGCAAATGTGTGCAAAATACTCCAGAATACATACATAGCTCCCTGTCACAGAGCTAAGCAGTTAGAGATGGGCCGACACCGAGGAGATAACAGTTGAAATTTGCCAAAATTAATCTAATTTACCATCCAGTCCTTCCCCTGGAAGTTGCGAGTCTTCCATAGACTCCAAAGTTCCAAAGCAGTTAACATCAGATTTGGCCAGTAAAATTATTATCTGGGTGGAGAGACAAATTCCTGGTGCTTCCTACTCTGCCATTTTCCCGGAATCCTCTCACTTATCATGGCTTTGATTTAAGGATTTAAAAGATTTTTTGAGACAACAGTTAACATTTGAAACAATATAAGAGTTTAAAACAAAGTGTAATGAAATGAGAAAATATGAAGCACTGTTACACACCCTAGGAGCGATCAGAAAGA
>CM052807.1:80863559-81008568 GCA_028533885.1 Nasua narica
GTCACACATAAAAATGAGTGATGAGGAGCTCCGTCTTCTCAGTACTGTCAGAATTACTCAGTATTTTAGCTTTTTGAAAGCCTCATTTCACTACCATCTGTGCATTGTGTGCTTTAAACACCTTTCACTTCTTACTTAAAAGTTTGGGATTTCTTTCACATTACCTGTCATAACCAATCACTGGCCAATGGAGTGTGATACACATTGATTCTACTGGAAAGACTCTCTTAGGTTAGCTCCAATTCAGATATCCATTCCCTTACTGAGCACTGAACTTATTTTAGTTGGCCAAGGGAAGTCTGGACCCAGCAAGGTTAAAAAATGTGAGACTAAGTGCAGTGGTAAATGATGGCAAATCAGAATGAGACTAGACTGAACTATCTCAATTTCCTCAGGTAATTGGTTTGAGTTGCCATAGAATATAAATGGCAATATCCTAGAACTGAGGGTTTTAGAAAGACAGCATAGAAATCTTAAGTTCTGAATAGCAAAGAACATTCCCCTTCTCCTTCCCTTCTTCAATATTAATTTAATCATATAAATGAAGAGTTTTTTTTAAACACCTTTTGTTTCATTCCATTCCCATTACATTCTTTGGGTTATATAGACCTGATATCAGTACTATGGTGGTATATATAATAAATGTAAGGCACTGAAAAAGCATTATGTCATTTTTCTCCCAAGATGAGAGTCCCAAAGTGAACTTTCTGTGTCAGTATGTGTGGTACATACCATCACTTCCCACTCATGTGCCCACAGTTTACGTCACTATCAGCCATGATTTAATTCTTGAATTACAATATCTAAGATCAAACATAGCTAGAAATTCATGGGTCAGTCAGTCGTGAGTTATGTCCACATTCTAGGAAAAGGAAGATCTAGCCCAGGGAACTAGCACGCTAGCAATGCTCCTAAGGGGAAACTAGGAAACTCAGGAAAATCTTTGGTTTTATTATATTCCTTCCTTGAGAATTCCAAGATACCATAGCCTGGAGATCAATTTTCCAGACTACTGTCTGGTGAAAGTATCAAATCTTGGAACATATGAAGTTCAAGTCTATTAACCCTTCTACTCTCCATCCCAACACTTATTTCTCTCTCTCTCCCTCCCCTCATCCCACTTTGTTTTCTTTTGCATTGTAGAGAATTATCTCATAGTCTCCATATCCTTCACAATTGTTTTATTATAAATGAGACAACTTTAAGCAGTGAATTTTCTATGAATGGCTGAGATCAAATTAAACTGATTAAAAATGACAAATATTTCCAAATTATTTAAAGTACCTATTATCCTCCCCAAATTTTAAGGTTTATAATATGGTCCTGATTCTCTTTCACATATTTATACTGTATGACTACACACACACACACACACACACACACACACACACACACACACTTTAGTATAATTACATTTACTTATCTCGTAAAAGCAGTATAATTATAAGCATATTCCTATCTCTAAACAGACTATTGCAAGGACTCATGAGATAATATTATTTGCACTTTTAGAAGAAAGCAGTATAATCACCAACCTTAGTAGTCTCTAGTCTGCTTTAATAATTTGAATACTTGATATTTAGTGCTTTCAAAAAGGGAAGTTTTATTAGGTTTTTGCTTATTAGCAACAATTCATTTGAAGTCTGGAGAGAAATAAGTTATTTTTAAAGTGACTTAATTTTCTGTATTACCTACATTAGATTTTTTGATAGTCTAGACATCAAGCAAATCTTAGATTTATTACAGATTGCTTTAAGTGATTATATAGTATTTTAAAATCAATAATAATGGTGGTTTAAATTTCACTAAGGAGTCAACAGGTTGCCCCTGTTATGTTCTCACCTATCCCCATGACTTTTTGTTTTTTCAGTATTAAGAGATGCCACCATGTTGTCAACTTCCTAATTTAGTTTAGGAGTAGTTAAAGGTGGATTTTACATTTCTATTTTCATGATTTCTTATGTTCTATACCAAATGGTGGGATCATGTCATCCTTTGGAACTCATTCTTCTGTGTTTTTCTTACTTTTTTTTTTTTTTGTTTTCTTGAGAGAGTAGTATATGCTCGATCACTCTGTTCGTAATTTTGTGTTAATTTCTCAACCTGGTACCATTGGATAATTTTTGTTTCATTGAGTCAGTTTTATATCAAACCAATTAGACTTCATTCAATGTTAGTTTTCTTCCTATTTTTCCTTTTGTAACTTAAAACTATTATCCATTCTTTCTTTATTGAAGTTTTACTATTTTTTTTTAATTTTTTTAAAGATTTTTATTTATTTATTTGTCAGAGAGAGAGAGGGAGAGAGAGCACAAGCAGGCAGAGTGGCAGGCAGAGGCAGAGGAGAAGCAGGCTCCCTGCTGAGCAAGGAGCCCGATGCGGAACTCGATCCCAGGACCCCGGGATCATGACCTGAGCCAAAGGCAGCAGCTTAACCAACTGAGCCACCCAGGTGTCCCTTTACTATTTTTTTTTTTAACAAACATAGAACCGGTAGATATCCAAGCTTTCATGTGAAACTCACTACTTTATATTTCTTCCTAGATGTCCTGATAGCTGAACTCCAGTATAGACCACATTTATTACTTTACAGTCCCCAGTTTTCTCCTGATCTGTTTCTACTAGTGATACAACTATCAGTCCAATTGTCCAGACAGAGGCCAACCATATCTTCTCCCTTTACCCATCAGCTATACCCAGTTAGTTAGCAAGTACTATAAACTCTGAAGAGCTCCCTTGTACTCCTTTTAATCCATTTTATTTGTTTCTTCAATAATCATGTATTAATTACTACTATGTTCAGCTATTGCTGTAAAAACTGTCAATATGAGTGAGAGAAATAGGCAAGTCCTGACATTCATGAAACTTTCAATATAAGAAGGTAGAAAAATAAACAAATGAACAAATCAATGAATTATTTCAATCATCTGTTGTTGCAGAACAAACCATCACAAAATTTAGTGACTTCATAACTAGTTCATTATACTCACAGCTGTCAGGAACTTAGGCACTGGTGGATCTTCTTTTGCTGCATGATGTCTGCAGGATCAGCTGAAGTAGCTCAAAGAACTGGAGAGGTTTTAGATAGCTCAACTGGGTCCATTTTCTAAGGGCCTCAACTCCTCAAATTTACTTGGCATTTGATAGTGCTGAAATGTCTAAAATGGTTCCTTCCTTGGCACCTGGGTGCCACTCTCTCTTCACATGGACAATTACTACTTCAGAGCAAAGTGGTCTCAAGGCAGTCAGACTTTTCCATGATGGTGACTTTCAAAGAGTGGCAAAATGAAAACTATCAGTCCTCTTAGACAATAGGACTGGAATTGGAATATCATTCCTATTGCCATATTGTGTTGGTTCAAAGTAGTCACAGGCTTGCCCAGTAGATATGGGGACACTTCTGGTTATCTTGGGAGATAAATGCTCCCACAGAGCTCTGTGGACTTCCCTTAAATCCTGCTTTGGTGATCTTGAGGCTGAGTGAAGTGGGTCAATCAGGAACACTGCTTTTGTTTTGACTTTCCCTTTTTTCTTCTCCCTTCTTTCTTTTTTTTATTAGCTCAATAGTCTCATAACGGATCTCCTTGCCTCTGGCAATAGTTTCTTTCCCTCTGTACTACACATTTTGGACAGGGAAATCTTTCAAATGGAAAATATTATCTCATCATTCCCTGTTTAAAACCACTGTTTTTCCAAAACTTTTTTGACAGTTGAATTTCTGAGCTTTTGTTGCTTTCCACATGAAGTATTGGCTATTTTGAAGCTGACATTCTTTTATATTCTTGATCTCTAATCATAGGTAGCCCATGTTTTCATCAGTTTCCTGGTTGTGTCATATTGACTTTGGTATCTCTTAATTTTTGTTTTCCTGACTGTAATTCCAAAATAGCCTCTCCATCCTTGTAGCACCATTAGACATCATAAAGTATTTTTTTTTCTCGCAAATTATAAATGGTAGCTCTTTCTCTTTGGTGAAAAATCCCAGCACGAGGACATAAAACTTGCCAGAGTATGTGCTGATTTCAACCCATATGGTAATATGTCACCATAGCCAGACATCCTTATGTGGCAATTAACCTAAATCAATGTACATGAAAGCACAGCTCTAGTTACCTGATCCTGGCTATGAATTCATACTCACTCTTCATAGCCTGTATGAGTTATCCCCTTTGAAACGTACCCCCATACACACCCATGTCTTAGGAAGAAACCTCATCCCTCTTTATAGATCCTATTGTACCTGCACATATCTACTCTTATTCAAACCCTCTATCATACTGCATTGTCAATTGTTTACATATTTCCCATTTTAGAGAGGCAGATTTTTTCTTTCTTTTTATTTTTTTTTAAAGAGAGACTCCTTTTTCACTTTGTGGCCCTAAGGTCTAGTGATACTTTTTTACTTTTGGACTCTAGGTTATCATTGTAATAGCAAATATTAACATCATTTACAATGTGCTGAATGCCCTACTAATGCTTTGTATATTTCACCTCATTTAACACAAAAAATGTTATGAGAAATATGAAAATCTCATTTTATAGATGAATAAAAAAAGACTTGGGTTAGGTAACTTGCTTAGTATACCATGGTAAATATTTTAAACTCTGGCTGTTAGACATCAGTGTATACAAGCATAAGCACACACATATGTGTGCATACATGTAACATACATAAATATATAAGTAGATATGTTTGGATATATAAAGAGACATATTTATATATTAAATATCTATGTATTAGAAAATATATAAATACATGTGTATTATATATTCATATTTGTATATACGTATGTATAATATATATTTACATATTATAATATTTAATTGATATAATTAAATAAATAATTTATATATGTGTGTATAAAATTAAACAGTAATTAGAATGATTGTTTCAAACATCAAAAAGGGTCTTTAGGGAACAATATTTTCCCACTGCTAATGTTTAGAATGACTAGTGAATGGTGATAAAAGATCAAATTTGTTAGTTTTCTAATTGCTGCTTTTGACTTCTCTAAAGACAATGGACTCCACATATACCTCCTATACCTAAAGCAATCACTCCCACTTGGAAGTGGCACACCTGGGACTCCACTGGGTCTACCCAAAGTAAGAGATACTTTTTCTTAATTCTCAAAATGTTACTTGGCCAAGTCATATTTCCAAAGGGCTACATAATGTAGAGGTGCCACAAGCTTTTTCAGTTGCACTGAGTTTTCTTATGAGTTAGAGATAACTCAGAATTTTAGGCAGAAGAATAGAAGGGAAAAGGCACTTTGGCATAAAAGATGATGCATTCAGAGAATTGATATTAGAGCTAAGTGATGAGTCAGGAGAGAGTGAACAGAGAGAAGGAGTTCATATCAGAATATCAAAAGCCTAGCCTACTAATCAATGCAAATATAAGGAACTGGGAATTAATTCTCTTTTCTTTGGGGGAATAACTGAAAGTGATTAATTGGAATTTTCAATATGGAAATATCTTTCCGGCCATAGTGTAGAAGTTAGACTGATAGAGAGTAAAAATGGAGGCAGAGATCATTAGGAACCTTTTGAAATATTAAAGAAAAAGTAATGGCTCTGAACCAGGGCAGCATTACTGATAGGCTTATACCTTCCATGGCTTTAAGACCAATGCAGCAGCAGCTAAGAAGTGACTGAACTCAGAATAGTTCTGGTGAGATTTCTAAGCCCCAGGATTCTTCTGTAACTGTCTCATGTAGTGACTTCTACGTCTCTCATACCTCACATGAAACAACTGTGAGATAAAGTGTGTTATGTGAATTCATTGTGATACTCAGGCTAGGTGAAATTAAAAAACAAAACAAAACAAAAACAAAACAACTTAAAAAACTTAAAAATAAATTTAAATTAAAAAAATAAATTTAAGTTAAAACAAACAACTCTAGAGTATCCGAGGTCATCAGATTATGTTATATACATGCCCTCAGTTTTGAAATTATTTATCACCCTAGAAGTTACTGCCCTTCATTTGTATCACCCTCTCTTAACCACTACTCTTGTGATCATCCTTGATTCCTTGCATTGTAGATATTGCATCATGATCCTGTTGACTTAATTACTTCAAATAACTTTGTCTTTCACTCTATTCGCTTGACAGCCCAACCATGCACTAGAATTTGTCATCATCAATAATTGTGCCATGTCTATAAGTCTCAATTTCAAGTATCCCACTCTCTGGGCATTGCCTTTTATAATTCCAGCTTAGTTTTTCTTATACCTATAGTGGAACAGTTCCTCAACCCTACTAATATCTCTTATCCAAAAATCTCCTACACTTTCACACCCATTACCTCCCTTATGTTCTCATTTTCCTTTTAACCCAGTTGATTGCAGTTGCATCATTAAAATCACTCCATTGCATGAATCTCAATTCCCTTGTTTTTCTCCTCCTTTACCATTCTTATCAAGAATAAGTTCAGATATAAATACATTATTTGCTTCTACCATGTCTTCTCCCAAGTAGCTAAATATGGCTGGAGAAAAATTTTAAAAAAACATACAGACTGACCTCACTTTAAATCACAAACCTAGGTGAATCTTCCTAACTTCCTGGCATTCCTGTAGCATTTCCCAAGGCAATTCACTCTCTTACTGTGATGACTATTTCATATCTACTCTTCACTGTATTCTTATTTTACTTCTAATTTCTCTCAGAAAAGTAAATAATCTGGAATGAACTTATTCTCAACAACCAGAGCTACTATCCCGCTATTTCTGTATCCATATATTCTCCCTTTCATTTTATGGTAATGGACGAATTGACCCTACTCTTATCTAAAGCTAAAATCACCATATGTGTACCAGAGCCTGTAGCCTCTTAAATTTGACCAAGAAATAAAACTTGAAATTTGTTAGCTCTTGCAATTGAGGTTTGTTTGTTTTTGTAACAAAACCTGAGCTATTCAGACTAATTCATTGATATGAAAATAATCATTATTTTTTTATTGCTGCCTAAGAAATTACTACAATTTAGCAGCTTAAGTCAGCATCCATTTAGTATCTCACCATTTCTGTGGCTCAGGAATCCATGCACAGCTTAGTAGGTCTTCTTCTTAGTGTGTCACAAAGACTGTAAATGAGATTTTTTCAGGTTATACCTTCATCTGGAGGACTGATTGGGGAATAACCCACTAGCAAGCTTCTTTAGTTTTTGGCAGAATTTGTTTCCTTGCAGTTGTATCACTAAGGGCACTGACTTTACATTGGCTGTGGTCTGAAGGACTCCTTTAGATCCTAGAGGTTGCACACAATTATTTGAAGATAGACTTCTCCAATACAATCCCTCACTTTATCAACACTGCAAGGAGAGTCTCCTGCTTCTTTAAAGGGCTTTCACCTAATCAAGTCCCTACTTAAGGGTGTTCACCTGATTGGCTAAGGCTCTGCAGGTCTTTCCTCTTGATTAATTCACAGTAAATCTGGACTTTAATTATGTACACAGAATTCTTTTATGTGTGCCATGTTCTATTAACTAGTAGTAAGTCCCCCACACTCAACAGGAGCATTATATAGAGCACAAACTTTGAACACAAAGTTATAGGAATTGTAAAGACCATCTTTGAACTCTGTTTAACATAATCATCTAAATTTAAATAAAAAACATATAAGTCAAAATATAATTAGGTAGAGTTATGCAACACTGTTAGAGTTTTTCAGAGTATAGTTTGCATATTTTGGTAACTGGGTTTGGGATTACAGTGGTGGTAGTCAAGCATAGAGTAGAAGTGACAAACTTGAACAGATTTTTTTTTAAAGATTTTATCTATTTATTTGTTAGCACAAAGGAAGGAGTGCGGCAGGCAGAGCAGGCAGAGGGAGAAACTGGCTCCCTGCTGAGCAAGGAGTCTGATAAGGGACTTGATCCCAGGACTCTGGGATCATGACCTGAGCTGGAGGTTGATGCTTAACTGAGCCACCCAGGGGTCCCAAACTTGAACAGTTTTTATTAGTAAACTCAATAGAAAAAAAATAAGTATGGTATAGTATTAATAGGTGTCAAGAATGATTTGGGGGTTCTGACTTCAAAACTAGCTATATTATGGTTCCACTTACTGAGTTGGAATTTATGGAGAAAGAAGATTTTGGTGTTATTATAAATTCAGTATTGAATATGCTGAGTCTGAGTTGTTTTTGAGAACTCGTAAGTAGACAGTCTAGGAGATATTAATTTAAAAGGCACTTGAAGCTTAGAGAAGTCTAAAGGAGAGATATAAATTTGGAGGTTCTCTGTGTAAAGTTGAGAACCATGAGGAATTTTAAATTTTAGGGTGAATCCAGAGAAAATAAACATGCAAATGACTGCAAATGAGATGTTACAGATGTAAAAGGGAAATAAGAAGAACATTGAGTTATGACACAAAGATGACTTTAAGATGGAAGAACTATCAAAAATACTGAATGCCATTAGAGACTGAAGAACATGGAGTATCATGAAAGCTCATTAACTTTCATTCAGAAGTCTCTGATAATTCTTCCAGGTGAGTTTTGGTTGAATGATAAGGCTAGAAGTTAGACTGACATATAAGAAAAGGAAATAAGTCAGAACACAAGCTGACTATCACACTAAACAGAGCAGAAGTTTGAGGGATTGATTTCAAGTGAGAGCTTCCTTCCTTCCTTCCTTCCTTCCTTCCTTCCTTCCTTCCTTCCTTCCTTCCTTCCTTCCACCCATCCACAGAAAAAGATTTGGAAATTGATAGTCTGGGTCTCCAGCAACCTGATGCCTATAGAGTTTTGCAATTACTTTGTATTATGGCAAGCCCATAGAGTTCAGCATTATCAATATTCAAACAAGTAGCATGGAGCAGCAGAGAGTGAAACTAGCCAATCTTATGTAAGCAAGAATAAGGATTGTCAAGGTAAAGTAAATGGACCAACAACTGCAGCATGAAAAATGACTCTATGTGACCTGCTGTTACAAAGTCTGCCCGTTTAGGTTTTTCATTAATAACTTTAGAGAATTTACCAGTGCTTCTGTCCTTATAAGGAGATGTCTTTTCAAGAAGATACAACATATAATTTAATTAAATGTTCACTATGTACCAGACAGTACATATAAAGGACCTTTTCTTATTATAATTCTTATTTTATTTAATTGGACCACAATGTACAGAATTATATTACTAGTTAGTGACAAATTATAAATATGGGCCATATCTGTCCTCTTTTATTTTGATTTATTTTATAATCCTTTGATCCTTTAGTTTTTTTATTATATCTCAGACAGGTGGGTAAATTTAATTCTGAGGTGAAGGGTTAGTCAGCCAAATATTTCCAAATTCATAAACTGCATTTCCTAAAATAGCATTTGCCAATGACAAAGCTGATATGTTAATCTTCATCTGTCATTTCTGCATCCATCTCTTAATTGGTTCTTACTCATGAAGAAAAGAGGAATTTTATGCAGGTATCTCTCAAACTCCACATATAACAAATTGCTTTTGACTACACCTTGGGATATCAGTTCTTATTTTTCAGTTAAGGTGGTCATATAATTTACTATCCAAACAAGGCTGTTTGTGAATGAAAGGGAGCATTATCAATAATTAGCCATCCTTGTGCTCGCTTCGGCAGCACATATAATAATAATTAGCCATCCTCTTAGTGACTATGGAATACAGCATCCATAGTGACTATGGAATACAGCATCAATTAGTTTTGCTGCAAAATACTACTCTAAGATGTAGTTCCTTGAAAGAACTATTATGTATTATCTCATTTTCTGTGGTTTGGTTGGCTATGTCTGGTTTCAGCAGTTTTTCTAGTCTGGGAAAAATGGGCTGGATGATGTAAATTGGCCACACTTATGTCCAGCAGATGTGAGTAGTCTTCTGGGTTGGCATTCCTCTGCTCAAAGTGGTCTCATATTTTCCAACAGACCAAGCCCAGGGTTCACATGGAAGCCCCAGGTTTCAAATGAAGAGTATGGAAGGACAAATCCCTAAGCATAAGAATTTTTCAAATCTGGGGGCACCTGGGTGGCTCACTGGGTTAAAGCCTCTGCTTTCGGCTGAGGTCATGATCTCAGAGTCCCGAGATTGAGCCCCGCACCAGACTTTCTGCTCAGCAGGGAGCCTGCTGCCCCTTCTCTCTCTGCCTGCCTCTCTGCCTACTTGTGATCTCTCTCTCTGTCAAATAAATAAATAAAATCTTAAAAAAGAATTTTTAAAATCTGCTTGTTTCCAAGGTCTTATTGGCCAAAATGAATCACATGACTACACCCAGCATTCATATAGGAGCAGCTGTTCAAGGGAATGGCTAAGAGGAGATATAAATAAATCAAGGCCAGTACAAAAACAATCTACTGCAACTATCCTTAATTGCTACTCTGGAAGTGTATATGGCATATAAAAAGATACAATGCACACTGTAAATATCAGCTTATTCAACTGTATAGAAGTATGAATCATTTCCTTTGATTAGAAATGAAACTAAAAGTTTTAGGTTTATGGTAGTTATAAACCATAGTTTTTCAAGAAATTTTATATTTTTGTTTTCAGTAAGTCAGATTAATTTTGCTTCAGAACCTACATCCTAACAGACAGAAATTTGGAAACTTGTGATACTTTAATTTTCTTTCTGTAATAATGTGAAAAGATTATTGGGGTTTTTCCACTTGTAAATGTAATTGGGGTGTGTGTGGTCTCTTTTGGCTCTGTGTGGTTACCACTGAAATAGACAAGCAATGTCTCCTGGCATGGGTGCTCTCAGGTCTACTCATTCTGCTGTTTTCATTCAAGCTTGGGGTATAGAAAATTGTATGACTTTGGTAACCTTGGCTTATCAACCTGCCTCTTCTCTCTTAATGGTGATGTTTGGTAATCTCCTCTGAGGTGTTGCTTCCTCCCTTGGGGAGCCACCAGAATCAAAGAACCAAATGCTGTATCTTCTACAATCATCACATTTTCACTCGTTCCAGTTCAAAGGAATTTAAAATTAGTTTCCAGTCTTCAGAAAGTCTCTCCATTCAAACTCTATTCTCTTCTGTAGGGTTAGGATTTCCTGGTGGAGGTGGAAATGAAGTCCTTTTATTTTTATTTTTTAATATCTATAAGCTGAAAGATTTGATTTAATTTAATTCTGGGAAGAAATGTGACATGATATCTACCTTTTTTAAAAGATTGATTGATTGATTGATTGATTGACTTTGGGGGGTATGGGGCATAGGGAGAGAGAGGGAGAGGGAGAGAATCTCAAGTAGACTCCACATTGAGTGGGGAGCCCTACAACCCTTCATGACCTGAGCTGAAACTGAGTCTGAGGCTTAACTGATTGAGCCAGCCAGGCACCCTGATATTTGCCTTCTTAATAAACTTTTAAGCATATGATATATTATTGCTGAATCTAGATACAACTATATTATAGCAGATTTCTAGAACTTATTAATCTTTCCTGATGGGAACATATTCCCATTGATTGGGCTTCTGGAAACCATCATGCCACTCTTTGATTTTATAAATTTGACTATTTTAGATACCTTATGTAAGTGTAATCATGCAGTATTTGTCTTTCAGTGACTGACTTATCTCACTTAGCATAATGTTCTCAAGGTTCAACAATGTTGTCTCAAATTACAGAATTTCCTTCTTTTTTAAGACTGGATAATATTCTATTTTATGTATATACCACATTTACTTTATCCATTCATCTGTCCATGGACATTGGTTTCTATAGCTTGGTTTTTGTGAATAATGATCCAATGGTCATAGGAGTACTAATATCTCTTCAGAATCCTGATTTCAATTCCTTTTAAAAATTACCCAGAAACAGAATTGTTGGATGGTATTATAGTTTTATATGTATGTATGTATGTATGTATGTATTTAGAGGAAACCTCCATATTGCTTTCCATAGCATCTGGGAAATGAAATATTAAAGCTATTTTTAAATAGAGTCTGCTATTTCCTAAGAAACAAAGTTTCCTACTTGCCTGAGAAGAGACAGGTAGAGGGGAAGGAGAAAAACATGAATGTGTAACTTGAAAAATTATCCAGTTTCATGCTCATACCAAAATAGCCTTTTAGAATTAATAAGATAAAGTTTTCAGCAATATTTTAGTAATATCATCATAATTGAAAAATACGGACTCCTTTCGTGCTTTAACTTTGAATGGTAAAATATTTGAATGTATAAACTCTTAAACATTCATTCCTCTTCCCCTCAAACTTTCATTAATTTGTTAGCACATCATTCACTGTTTTGGTGGGAAATAATACATTGATGAATATGTAAAGATAGGAGAACCAAGTAAACAGCATGGTATTGCCAGAAGTTTTTGGCATATTTTTAGATTTATATCATGCTAGGTGTACATAAGAACATTTTTCAATTTCTGAGTTGAACTGCTGAGAGAAAGTGGTATGGCATGGAAGAGACATGCAAAGATAAAAGTGCTCTTTAAGCATTTAACAGAGAAAAAAGGTCTTCAAAAAATTAATAGAAAACTCAAGGAAAAGTAAGACTTCAGTGTAATAAAAAGTGACGGTAAAATAGAAAAAGGAAATTGATTGGTGCCACTGTACCAGCAGTAAGCCTGGGGAAAACCCACTACTCTAGGCACCAACAAATCCAGCAACCTGTCAAGTAGTCACTCAACATGGCATCTACTTCCCAGATAACAGAGAGTGAGGGAAAAATCACCTTTTCTTTTGGCATTTATGCCTTTCAGGGTACAAGTAACTCTGGGCAGTTAAGTTAAATTACTGCACTTACCTTTTTGATCTGCACACTTGTTTCTATTTTAACCTGCATAGAGTTAATCCTGAATTATAAAATCATTGATTTTTTTTTCAGTTTGATACTAACAACTTAGTTCTACATCTCTAGTTGTTCTAGTTTAAGCAAATATTATGTGCCTACTGGTTAGCATTTGTATACATAATTTTTTTAAAGATTTTAATTACTTATTTGAGAGAGAGAAGATGAACCGGAGGAGGGGCAGAGGAAGAAGGAGAGGGAGAAGCAGACTACCTGCTGAGGAAGCCCCAGGCAGGGCTGGATCCCAGGACCCCGGGATCAGGACCTGAGTGGGAGGCAGACACTACTAATTGAGTCAGCAATTAAACACGTAAACACATAAAAACATAAAAATTTTTATAAGGGAATTCTACTTAATTAATTCTACTTAAAGCTGAAAACTTTATCTTATAAATTCTAAAAGGCTATTTTGGTATGAGCATGAAACTGGATAATTTTTCAAGTTACACATTCATGTTTTTCTCCTTCCCCTCTACCTGTCTCTTCTCAGGCAAGTAGGAAACTTTGTTTCTTAGGAAATAGCAGACCCTATTTAAAAATAGCTTTAATATTTCATTTCCCAGATGCTATGGAAAGCAATATGGAGGTTTCCTCTAAATACATACATACATACATACATATAAAACTATAATACCATCCAACAATTCTGTTTCTGGGTAATTTTTAAAAGGAATTGAAATCAGGATTCTGAAGAGATATTAGTACTCCTATGACCACTGGATCCCTGAATTTGAATTAATATATTTTTATTACTCCAGAAATATTAGTTTACTCCATAAATATGACAGGTGGATACTTGAGTTACCTGCTAAAGTAGTAGATGTGCGGATTTCATGACAGGGTCAATTCTGGGTCAATTGTCTTATCTTCTAAGAATTTGGGGTGGGGTCATGGAAATTTTTAAAGCCCTCATATCTTCTTTGATAAGTAAATATTCCATGTTCTTTGTTTCTCATCTTTTTTTAAGGATTTTTTAGGATTTTTTTTTTTTTTTTTTTGGATTCACATAGTATAGCATAACAAGCATGGTACTTTTTTTTTTTTTTGACAGAGAGAGAGATCACAAGTAGGCAGAGAGGTAGGCAGAGAGAGAGAGGGGGAAGCAAGGCTCCCTGCTGAGCAGAGAGCCCAATGCCAGGCTTGATCTCAGGACCCTGAGATCATGACCTGAGCTGAAGGCAGAGGCTTTAACTCACTGAGCCACCCAGGCACCTAAACATGGTTCTTTTGATTAAATTTTAGTAGTCAGAGATATCAACATTCATCCTTTAATTATGTAAGTATAATATGAACTACACTCTTATTTCTTTCTAGAATTTAGCACAATTTAATTCCATTTACCATCTTCCAACATGTATGCTATTATTGTTGTGAAGTTTAATTCTTTCCATACATATTTTAAACCCATTAAGATAATATTTAATGTATATTATATAACTATATTTTAAATATATACTTTCAATGTTTATTATTTTTTGCATCCCGGATTTTATCTAGGATCATTATTCTCATTTAAAAATACCCCGACTTAAAAATTTTCTTTGATTTGGTAAATGCTCAAAAATTTTAGCTAGAAGCGTTTTTATTTCACCTTCATTTTTGAAAGCTATTTTCCTGGGTATACAATTTTAAGATGGCAGCTCTTTGTTCTTCCCATTCAACAGTTTGAAAATATCTGTCTATTGTTTTGGGCTTATATTGCTTTTGTTAAGAAGTAAGTTGTGAATCAAATTACAATTCCTTTGAATGTACTCACTGATTTGGTGGTAAAAAATTTTTCTTTGTCATTTTTTTAACAGTAGTCCTACAATGTGTCTCTATGTGATTTTGATTCTCATCCTTTCTTTTTTATATATCTGATTTGGTTTTTTAGAACCTAGATCTGTGGGTTAATGGCTTGACAGTTTTAGAAAACTTTTATTATTTTCTCTTCAAATACTTCTGTACCATTCATTTGCTCTTTTTCCAGTGGGTACTTATTACACATATCTTAGACATTCTCACTATATATACATATATATACAAACACACATTACACTTAGCCATACTCAGGGCCTGTAAGTGAGAATGTGATGTCCAAGTACAATGGAAATGGGGAAAGCTGCCACCTGATCAGAGTACTAAAAGAGTTGGAAAAGCCAAGGACATTAGTAACTAAAACTATTTCCTTAGTCATGTTGGATGATGGGCCCCATCAGATCTCTAATAAGGATGAACTGGAGTTGGATATCAGAATTTTGATAAATAATTCTTTCAAATGTTTTCATTTCAGATGCGGTAAATCCTTTTGTTATTTTCATAAAGTCTCAGATTTTAATGACTTGATAGGATGAATTTTTTCCCATGTATAATTACGTTACTTATGCCACTCAAAATTATGTTATTCTAGTGGGCAAAGATAGGCAAAGTTGCTGACAGAATTCTATGTTCGTAGGGTAATTTTACCTAACCTATATATAGGGTCATTTGTTTGAATTCAACTATGTGATGATTAATAATAAAGCATTCTATTTGATTTAATAAAAGCTTATTGAAAATATTATCATATTGTGTACTCTCAGAGATTAGAATTATTTAAATGTTTAATATATGTATATATACATTCCATGTTAATTTTAAAATATGTAAATTACAATGTGTGCCTTTATATGAGGTACAATTTTTTGATAAGTAATAATGCTATGGAGGTAATAAAACTTAACATAGCTGTGTGAATCTCAGCAGGGGGTGCATCTTAGCAGGTGGTATCACTAAAAAATAGGAGGCTTATCCAGAGAGGTAGATTCTGTCATCAGGATCTAATCACTTGTTTGCAACAATAAATGTTTGAGTATTTGAAATGCTGTTTTTATCTTAATTTAGTAGATTTTTTTTTAAATAGCTCTCTAACCACTTTGGCCATGCCCTATATATATATGTATCCACCTGGATTTTTATTATTATGAGAAATGAATCACACTCATGAAATGTGTTATATCATTACCAATGAATTGATTATGTTTTGCATGTTTTGAGCATTTAATTGAGTTTGTTGATTTATTTCTAACAGTACTCTAGGAGTCTTCTTTCTATACCTTTTTTTTTTTCTCTAAGCAATGAGAAATAGGCATCTCAATTATTTAACATGCCCAAAACTTGAGCAGATTAGATATGCCTTAAATAAATGGTGAGAGTTTAAAAGCCTGATTACATAGATTAAATAAAAATTAGTAGGTTTAAGATCACATCAGGTGACAATAGACTTTACTCTCTTCTACTAACAATCAATGTGTCTTTTATCTTAGGTTGCATGGTAGTAATATTCTATTTTTAGCAATTCCCAAGCCACCAATGCATTTGATGTATGTATCCTGGAGCTCTGGGGATCTTTCCTGTAAACATCTCCCAAGATGTTTCCCAACATCTCCCATTTTTCTTTCTATTCTTCAAATAGCTCCCTCCCCATTTGATAAATCTCCAAAGTTCTGCAAATAACATCACTCCCTTTGCCTTTCAAAACTTCAGTAATTCTTCCTTGTCATTTAAAAAAAGATAGTTACCAAAAAAAGAAGAAAAACAGCAGCCACATTTTCCCTTTCTTCATCTTTACACAACTGTCAGCATAAGTACTATTTAACTTTTTATATTACTAATAGGTGGATGAAAGTTAGAAAATAACAAAAGAGTGTAGGGGCCAGTATATAATTTTTTCAGAATAGAAATGATAATTGCATTTCTAATTGCCATTGTCCAGAGTCATGTTTGCTGAAATGGTCAAGAGATTAGAACGGTCTCAAATGTGGTGCAATTGGGGATCATCTCCTTAATCTAATGAATAAGCAAAGAGAAAAAAGAGCCTCTGACAAAGGAAAGACTTTGGACTTAATTTTTTTTTTAAAGATTTTACCTATTCACTTGACACACAGAGAGAGAAATCACAAGTAGGCAGAGAGGCAGGCAGAGAGAGAGAGGGGGAAGCAGGCTCCCTGCTGAGCAGAGAGCCCGATGCGGGGTTTGATCCCAGGACCCCAAGACCATGACCTGAGCTGAAAGCAGAGGCTTTAACCCACTAAGCCACCAGGCGCCCCAATTTTGGACTTAATTTTTATTTTTAGTTCCCCATACCTGACAGTAATTTCACTTGTGAGCTAGGAAACTTGGTATGGTTTATGTTAAGCTGTTTGATATTTACATCTCAGTGGCTTCTCAGAGCCCTTTCCTTAGGAGAAAACTGTTGGAATAGGCATAGAAAGACCTGAACGGCTTAGCCTCCACCTAATCCCACAATTTCTGATCCCAAGCCTCCTCCCCTCTTTCTACTCCAGTCATAATGATGTTTCTCTAGTTCTTATTTTCTCTATGTTTCTTATCACAACATAAACTTTACAGATGCTTTCCTTTTTACCTTAGATTCTAATTTTTATGGCCTTAGCCTCAGCTCAGCTCATTGTTATTGTCTCAGGGATACCTTGAATAATGAACAAGAACAGATTAAACCCCTACATTATAGGCAAGATCTAACAAGATCATAGTGATACCTTTTTATTTCATGTGTGCCTGCTTCATTCACAGCTGTTTCTCTCTTATTATTATATTCACAGGACTTAGCATACTACCTGATAATAGCAAGAAATTATTTCATATTTTGCATAATGGTTAGCATATATAATATCTGTCTATATATCAAGATTGACAAAGCTAATAGATTATTCATGCATATAATGTTGGGATGACTCAAGAGGGATTGTAGTTTACAACAAAACAACTTTATTCTTTCCTACTCATATTGCTTGTCCAAACCCAATCTGCAAGGCCAGTTTTCTCTCATTATTTATATGAACTCTTAAACAGAACTTCTGAATTTTCTGGATGCTAGTCACTTCAAACAACAAAAGCAGCCTCATTTGAGAAATTAAAGTGTCTAGTGATATATTAATCAAAGTCTAAACTTCACTTAAAATTTCTGTTTTCCTTTAAGTATGGTGTGAATTAGAAGAGATCCTGGGGTGGAAAAGAGGTGTGTGACTAGCTTCTCTTTGTCCCTGACTTGTTTTCTGTCCTCTTTGTTGTTAACTATTCTTTCTGGTCCTTTGGGTTGAAAAAAGGAAAGTAGGGTGCTAGGATCTCAACAAAGTGTTGAGGATGAACCCCTAAGAACGAGGGACTGAGGGGTGAGATATAGAAAATACAGACAGAAAAAAATCACCACGCATATCACAGAACTGCAGATAATATTCCCCCACTTAGTCTCCAAAATCTTAGTCTCCAAAATTCTCTTCGGAGAATTCTTAGTCCCCAAAATCTTACATGTAGGAATTAATCTGTTTTAAACAGCTTCCAAGCTCAGAGAAGGGTCCTAACACTAAGAAATGCCAGTCCAGTTAGATATCACTTGCTTCTTACCTTCTATCCCTCTCTTTTGTTGGCTTAAGGTGAGTAGTTAGCTCAAAATTGAGCACCTCTGTTTTAATTAAGGGTGTTGCTCACTGTCTGCTGCTGTCCTTAGTCAGGACTGGGTCAGAATTACCCAGAACTGCTACTTTTGCCAGTAGCAGGATATGTGATTATTAATCCATTTTATAAGTTCTCTGAATTTCAAATTTCTTATATGTAAAGTGGAGTAATCAGAAATCCTCCATATTTATTTCTGTTTTTTGTTTATTTGCAAGTGAATTTAACTTATAAAAATAAAAAGATTAATACAGTGGTTATAGTTCCATAAGCTGTAAATAAATGGTAGCTACCATTATTATCTTTAAGACAACGTCTTTTACCCAGTAGTATTTACGAAAATAGAAGAGTTATATACCTTCAGGATTTCTTTTGCTAAACACATTCAAAACATTGACTGTATACTCTTATTTCACTTTCTCATCATAAAGTACTGTGGAATAGAACAAAACTTATATAATATTTTCTCTTTTAGAAACATGCAAATTATTTTGACCAGTCCAAATCTACAGTTAAATTGTTAAGTTTTAAAGGGAAATGCAGAAAGGCTTAATTGATATTACCAAGAGACTAATCAATAATACTGAATATGATAAACTGCAATTTGCTAAATCATTTAAAGGTTACTTGTCCTATATAATTTGGTAGATAAATACTTGTCTAAAGAAGTTTAGATGACTGATTTCATCCAATGTATTTATTGATCAATAGCAATATGAAAGACTCGACTAGATCTCATAGAGCTAAGTACTTTCACCAAGGAATCAATGCAGAAAAATACCTGAAACCTTTATTCACTTAAAAAATAAGATAATCAATTTTAATAAAAGAATAAGTCCACCAACTACTGAAACAAAACTTTTTGATTATAGGTGTAAAATTTCTCTCTTGGATGCAATTTGTTTGAGATTATTTTGCAATTTTTTTTTTAATCTAGGCTGTTTCAAGACTTCCTGAAATGATTAGCTCTGCTTCCAATTTCCCCCTGACAGGTACAGGCTTGCTCTTGATCCTCTCTGGGATTGCCTCTTTAACAGACCTGAGGCAAAAATCCCTGTCTTTCTGAACAAACTTTTTCAAAGATATGGTACTCTATAATATTAGGTTCTTCCCTCTTTCTTAATCTACAGTTTGCCATCAAAACACCCATGATAATAACAAATTATATATAGATACTTAATATGTATATATATATATATATATATGTGAACAACTATGATTTAGCAAATTAAATATATATAAAATATATTGTATATTTTCCTTTGAATTAGAAGTCCAAAATTTGGAGTATATAGATTGAATTTGGAAAACTGATTCTACATAAATTAGTACCTTTATTTCTTACCCAGAATTATTTTTGTTCCTTCAATTAGTTGCACATTTTACATTTTATTAGTTGCAAATTTCAAAACAGCATTCCCTACTCTTTTTCCATCTTTGATTATCTCTCTATCTCCATGTAGTGATAGTCACTTCCAGAAAACAATGGGGTAGGAAACGATGCTTTGGAATATTATTGCATTCTGTGGTTATAGTTTTCAAAACTACCATCCATTCCGAAGGAGTGAACAGGAGATAGGCAAAATCCTGGCAGGAGCGAATACTGGAATCATGGCTTTGACCTTGTGCTTAAAATATTTTAAAATCCCAATAGCAATTCATTTGGACCATATATATACTTTCTCACTTAGGAAGGATTGCTTCGGATCTCATGGCACATAAGTCTTTGGGAAAAATTCTAGGAATGTTGAGAGTGATTAAAAAAAAAAAAAGCATGGAGGGTTTATTCATTTATTGTTATGTTCCAAAATGTCTGAGTGCTAAACTTCCTTTGCTTGGGGAAAGAAGAAAAATAAGAGAACAGAAAGCAAATGTTTCAGCCAGTGTCTTGGAGATTAGTTTTTTGTTTTTGTTTTTAACTATCCTTAAACCCAGACATAGATAAACTTGCAGCTCACTCACTTTTTTTCTTATCCTTAAGGGAATAATATCAAAATATATTCTTAAAATAGGTTCTCAAGTTACTAAGGATGATGTTGAGAGTTCAGACAAAATGCAATAAGATCAGTGAAGATTATCCAAAACAACCTTTATCTGAACTCTGGTTTATGACTCACTGAAAAATAGGTTGTATTGTAATTCATGTAGAAGTTTTTCTTTTTTTTTTTTTAAAGATTTTATTTTATTTATTTGACACACAGAGATAGTGAGAGCACAGGCAGGGGGAGCAGGAGGCAGGCAGGCAGGAAGGCAGGCAGAGGAAGAGGGAGAAGCAGGCTCCCAGCAGAGCAAGGAGCCAGATGCGGGGCTTGATCCCAGAACCCCGGGATCATGACCCGAGTTGAAGGCAGCCACTCAACCGACTGAGCCACCGAGGTGCCCCCATCTAGAAGTTTTCTTACAAGTTCTTTCCCCATTAAAACAAACAAACAAACAAACAAACAAACAAACAAACAAAAACAAAGGTGTAATAACCAAAGTTTACATCTAAGTAAAGCAGTTTGTTCTAGTACCATAATTCAGGATCAGTCTTTCTAAATCCCATTTATTATTTTTCTATTAGTAAAATACCAAAGAGCCTAGTTATAAGACAATATCTTTCATAACATGGTTTCACAGAATCCTAAAAATATTTTGCAATGATATACTTCTTTAAAATGTTATCACCAATTTAAATTCTCCCATATACAGCATCTGGGTGGCTCAGTCGGTTGTCTGCCTTCCGCTCAGGTGATGATCCCAGGGTCTTGGGATTGAGTCCCACCTCAGGCTCTCTGCTTAGCAGGGAGCCTGTTTCTCCCTTTGACTGCTACTCTGTCTCTCTGACAAATAAATAAATAAATTAAATATTTTAAGGAAATGATAAAAAATAAATTCTCCCATATAAAAAGTAACATTTTGTTCATTCACTCTACAAATATATATATATATACATATATATGTATATATATATATTAGCTTCACTTATTCTCTTCTTTTAGGGATCAAGAATATAAGGTTATCAGTATAATGGAAATTTCTCATCAACACATTTACATGAAAACATAAATGCCAACTATATTAGAATTTATTTCATTGTATAAATAAATGATTTTTTTCTAATATAAAGCAATCATTCCAAAGACTCACTTTTTTACAAAAACTTACTAGATAATTCATAAAAAAAGATAAAATTACAGTGGGGTCTTTAACTTGCATATTAAATAATAATTATTTAAAATCCAATCATTTCAATTCTTTGTTTTGTTTGTAATTAGTGTTAAATACTCTGATTCTCAAAGGTAAGTTCAGGTAAACAAAATGAGATCCCTCACAACTACAGTCAGAAAGTGGTTATCTTGGGTCAAGGAATACTGGTAATCTCCAAGACTCTTTAAATTGAGGGATAGTAGAATTATGTTATTTGTCTTTAATCCAATTAAGTCACCTTCACAAAATATGTTACCATTATTGACTATTTTAGGAAGAAAATAACTAAAAATCTTTATGTTGATTGTAAGTTTATCTGATAGAATTGCCTTCAAAAGAATTCTGCAATGTTTAGTTTTGTTTTGTTTTTTGGTTTTTTTTAGCCTTCAGTGACACAGAATAGAACAGAATAACAAAATCTTTTTTATTCTTGAATTCAGCTTACAGGAGTAATTCATATAATTTTGAAAATTTTGCATAGTTTTCTACCTATCATCTTATCTTTCAAAGTAAGAGCTCAGCAAAAATAGATTCTATTTTCAGGAACATCTATAATGATTATAGCAAGGCTTTGGTTGAATAATATATTTAAATCCCAGGAAACTTTGGTACTGAATGAACTCCTTTCAGTCTATTCTTTCTGAGAGTAAAGTTTCTTTTTTTCTCAAAAAAAAAAAAACCACAAAAAAACAAACACTCTTCTCAAATCTCCAACTATGTTTCTAGACTTAAATTCTGATGTGATAATAAATTTTACTAGAGTAAAGGTCATATCTTACTCTTATGTCATCCTATAGTATGTGAAAGAGTTCTCATTTAAAACTTTATCTCTCTAATAAAGAGTTGATAACTGTCATGTTAATAAAGGAGACTACTACTAAGTATTGTTGAATGAGTTTTTGGCAAGAATGGCTGTTGAAGTGGAAATAAATGAGTCTTAGGGATGAGCAACTTCCTTCCTTCCTTCCTTCCTTCCTTTCTTTCTTTCTTTCTTCTTCTTCTTCTTCTTTTTTTTTTTTTTTTTACGAAATATCAGATGTGTAGCCAATCATCACAGGTGTTCCACTTGTGTGTAGGGGTGGAACGTTATTCTTCACATTAGACATTTTGCTAAATAAAGAACATTTTCTCCACTTTAGGGATACCATTGGACTCTTTTGTTCTCAAATGAACACACAAACTATTTTTCTCATGCCATCCCTGTACACATAAATCAGTACCAGGAGCTGCTAGTACTTACTTTAAAGAGCCATTACTTTAAAATATATGAGGTAATATCAGAAGATCTTTAGAAAAAGACATCATTTGTCAAGAAATAAAAAGAATGCTTAAGCACTACTACAAACTATTAAAGGAAAATCCAATAGAAAGAAATGTTAAAAGACTAAATAGATGGGAGCCTGGATGGCTCAGGCAGTTGAGCACCTGCTTTCTGCTCAAGTCATGATCCTGGAGTCCCAAGATCTAGTTCTGCATCAGGCTCCCTGCTCAGCGGGGAGTCTGCTTCTACCTCTGCCCTTCACCCTGCTTGTGCTCTCTCTCTCTCAAATAAACAAATAAAATCTAAAAACAAAATAGACTATAATTATGAAAAAAGTGTTCCATTCTATAAGTCACTGAAGATATCATTACAAACACACCAAAATAGTTAAATTTAAGACACTGCCAATAACAAGTTCTGATTAAAATGTAGATCAATTCAGGTGCCTGGGTGGCTTAGTTTGTTAAGAGTCTGCTTTCGGTTCAGGTCATGATCCCAGGATCCTGGGATCGAGTCCCACACTGGGCTCCCTGCTCAGGGTTTAGTCTGCTTCTCCCTCTGTCCCTCTTACAAGTGGTGCACTCCCTCTCATAAAAATAAATAAATAATCTTTAAAAAATAAATAAAATGTAGATCAACTGGAATTGTTAACACTCATATATTAATAAAAGGAGTTTAAAATTATAATCTTTTGGAACATCATTATTATCTATTAAATGTGAGCATATGCATTCCCTCTGACATATACACAGAAATGTATGCTTATATGTTCCCAAGCACAAGAAATGTGTAAGAATGTCTATAACACCATTGTTTTAAATAGCTCCAAATTAAAAACAACCTATATGTCTGAGTTTACTCAAACAGCCAAATAACATAGACTGGGTAGCTTAAACAACAGAAATTTATTTTCTCAGAGTTCTGGAGTCTGGACTGTCCAAGTCAAGGTTTGGATAGGCTTTGGTTTCTGGTGAGAGTTCTCTTCCTGACTTGCAGATGATTCTATTGTTTGTCCTCATTTGACAAGAAGATAGAGAGACAGAGACAAAGAGAGATCTCTTTCTCTTTTTTTTTTTAATTTTTTTGTTCATTTTTAAAAAAGTAATCTCTACACCCAGCATGAGCTCAAATTCATGACTCTGAGATTAAAAGTTTGATGCTCAGAGAGAAGAAAATGACAGAAGACTAGGGGACCTGGATTTCATCTGATTCCTTAAGTTCAGCTAGATATCTAGCAAATCATTGTGAACACCTGTGAATTCAACCTCATAGCTAAGAAAAGAATTGCTGCATATCTACAAATAGTAAAGCAACCACTTTTTTCAAGGTAGAAGGTGTGGAGACACAAATCAGAGGGGACATATCAGAAGATAAACCTTGGGGGATGGAGCCTCCATAAATTGGTTACTAAAAAGTGATATATAATTAGAGTTCAAAATCAGAACATTTAGAAGTCTGCTCTGGTGAGGGAAATCCCTGCCTAAAAGGTGCTCAGGTGGTGAAGCAGAGCAGAATCCCAGGTGAGACAATGTGGTCTCAGGATCCAGAGAGTCATAGGAAGATCAGGAGTGCCTGAGTGCTTAGAGATCCAATGCATTGGAGGGGTGAAATGGCTACAATTAGAAAGCCTCAGAGTGGCCTCTCAGCTAGGTTTGCCATTAACCACAAAATGTGGCACAATTGGGTGACCATTCTCCAAGCAGGGCCCCAGCATGTGACAACTGCTGAGAAAGCCTGCTCCTTCCAATGGGAGGAGCAGAGAAGGTACACACACATTTGGGCAACTGCTTGCTTAACAGGGACCCAGAGAGCAACAGGACTGCAGTGAGACTCCCCTCCCTTCCCTGGAAGGATTGTTGCTCCTGTGCACCATAGGAGTCTGCAGAATTTGGCGTACACAAAAGGGATAGATTGTTTTTCCCTAAGGGTATACTGAAAAATTGGGCATTGATTATTCAGCTCTGGGGCTAGCAAACAGGGCACCACCATTTTTACTTTTTTCTTCATCCTCTAAAGCAGCACAAAAAGCATTCAAGGAACAAAAGCCAGACAGAGGAACCCAAAGAAGCTTACACTGAGCCCAGCCCCTTGCCAAGGGGTGATACAACTCTGCCCAATAAAATCTAATCAGCTTGAAATTAAAAATGCTTTAACTGTGATGCTGTCTAAAATGGATGCTCTAAGAGCTAGGATAAATGAGAAAGAAGAGTCAGTGACATAGAAGACAAGATGATGGAAAAGAAGGAAGCTGAGGAAAAAAGAAAACAACTAATGGACCATGAGTGGAGTCTTTGAGAAATCAGCAATACTATAAAGTGAAACAATGTTACAATTATTAGGATCCCAGAGGAAGAAGAGAGAAAGGGACAGAGGTATATTGAGCAAATCATAGCAGAGAACTTCCCTAATCTGGGGAAGGAAACAGGCATTCAAGTCTAGGTACAGATAACCCCTTTTGAAATCAATAAAAATAGATCATACTCAACATAGAATAGTAAAGCTTGCAAATTTCAGAGATGAAGAGAAAATCCTGAAAGCATCTCGAGACAAGAAGTCCTTAACATACAAGTGTAGGAACATTAGACTGACAGCAGACCCAGCCACAGAAACTGGGCAGGCCAGAAAGGGCTGGCATGATAAATTCAGAGTTCTAAATGAGAAAGCAGCCAAGAATACTTTATCAAGCAAGGATGTTATTCAAAATAGGAGAGATAAAAAGTTTCCAAGGCAAACAAGAAATAAAAGAATATGTGATCACTAAACCAGCCCTGCAAAAAATATTAAAGACAATCCTTTAAGTGAAGAGAGGGACCTAAAGTAACATAGACCAGAAAGAAACAATATACAGAAACAGGGTCTTTATAGGTAATACAATAGCACTAAATTCATATCATTCAATAGTTACTGTGAATGTAAATGGGCTAAATGCCCCAATCAAAAGACATAGGGTATCAGACAGTGCACACGGAACATTCTCCAGAATAGGTCACATAGTGGATCACAAATCAGGTCTCAACTTGTACTAAAAGATTGGGATCATTCCCTCCCTTCATATTTTTTGACCACAATACTTTGAAACCTGAACTCAATCACAAGAGGAAATTTGGAGGAATTCAAATATTTGGAGGTTAAAGAGCATCCTACTAAAGAATCAATGGATCAACCAGGAAATTAAAGAATTTTATCTTTATCTTACAGTTTTCTGATCCATTCTTTACTTCATCTATTCAGCTATTGAATCCTTCTGGTGTATTTTTTAGTTCAGTTATCATAGTCTTTAGCTCTGTGACTTCTCTTTGGGTACTCTCTTATGTTTTCTCTCATTGTTGAGGTTCTCACTATGTTCATCTGTTCTCCTGAGTTCAATGAGCATCATTATGACGGTTACTTTGAATTATTTATCAAGCAGATTTCTTATCACTGTATCAAGTTTTTCTTCAGAGTTTTGTCTTGTTCTTTCATTTGGAATATGTTTCTCTATTTCCTCATTTTTCTTGACTTGTATTTATTTTTATTTATTAGTTGAAACAGCCACCTCTTCTTATCTTTAAGGAGTAGCCTTGTGTAGGTGATGATCCTTCTCATTCAACTTTGCCGTGGCTCTTGGTTGTCTGTTGAACCTTTGTGATTGTCTACAATACTTGACTTATTCTTGAAATGCCCCTATTTTTAAGGGTGTGCCAAGACACATCTCAATGTCATCCTTTTATCCTTTGTTGTGGAGAGTATTTCAAATAGTTTTCAGGTTTTGTTTGTTTGTTTCCAAAGGGAAATGATCCATATGTAGCTACAGATTTGGTGTGTTTGTGAGAAGAGGTGAGTTTAGGATCTTATGCCACCATCTTGGGCTCCCTACATGTTCATCTCTTTTTTTCCAACAGTCTTGACCTCTTTGGTTTTTAAATTATGTCCAGATTTATTTAATGGGAACTATAGGGCATTCTAGGGTAGAAAAATACAATAAATACAAATAAAAAAATACAGGCTCTTCCTTTACAAATATAACCAGGTAGCCACAACTCACACATTGATCCCATTCATGAATTATATTTAGGAGTGCTGTTCAATTTTAATTTTAGAGCACAGGGAATATTAAACTAAGAGAAAAGATATGAAATCCAATCTTTGCTCTGAACTATTTTTTTTTTTAATCAATCTGCTTCTCTATCAATTCATGACCTTACTTTAAAGAGCTTCACTTTAAAGAGTGTTTATGGAATCTTGGTCTGTGCCTTCTAATGCAGAATTCAACTAATGAGGATTTCAACATCAACACAAATATACCAGATTCCCAGAAAAAAATTTTTAGCAGAGATATTATCATAGAAATAAATCATTATAAAAGGTAAGATAAAGCTCAATGTTCAACCAAACATGTGAAATCATAATGGGTAGAAGGCATCACATAAATAGGTTGTTTTGCAGAAAAAGAAAGGTTGCAGGACCAGAAAGGAAAGCATAAACTTCAAATATGGAACCAAGCTTGGGCTTTAAAGAATATGAGACTGGGATGAAATGCTTTATATTATTTCTTCAGTCTCCTCCTTGTTATGTTGAAAACTGTCTATGCTAAGAAAATATGTATTATTTTGCTAAATCAGACTTTAAAGTATCATTTCACCACCTCCCCCAAACTTGAGGTAACCTGAAATGTTATCATTAGAAGACCGAGAATATAAAATCATCAGTACCATAACCTAATGGGCTCTAACTTACTGTATTTGTTTAGTCAGAATATTTTAAAGTAATCTACAGTTATTATAGTAAGAATCTTTCTTGATTTACCTCATGAATATATTAATATATACAATATCAAAGGTATATGTTAACAGCTACATACACTTAAGATTTTGTTATCAGAAAAAAATTAACATTAATGTCAGAATGCTCACAACTCTTTCCAATGAAGTAATGAAAAATAAAATGAGACAATAATCTTAAATTCATCAAATTATAAATATGTCTTATGTCATAAAAAAGTAGGCTTAAGAAATGTGACTTTTTCTCTAATATACATACTTTATCTTGAAAAACACAGAACTTTTTATTGCATTTCAAAATAAATGGAACCAGGAACTAGACATTATTGAAGAGAACATGCTGATTTTCAAGTTATGGATAATAGTGTATAAACTACTTTGTGTCTTAGGGTAGATGAAAAGTAAAGCTGTATGAAGAGGCCCAGCAACCCTTAATTTGTTTCCTGTGGTTGAGGGACTCTTATGGTTTTTCTCCCTCTCTGATTTCTTCCCATTCAGTTTTCCATCCCTTCCCCTATGGTCCTCTGTGCTGGTTTCTTTGTTTTTTTGGGTGTTGAGTTTGATAAGTTCTTTATAGATCTTGGATCTTAGTTCTTTATCTGACATGTCACTTGAAAATATCTTCTCCCATTCCATAGGTTGCTTTTTAGTTTTGTTGACTGCTTCCTTTGCTGTGCAGAATCTTTTTATCTTGATGAAGTCCCAATAATTCATTTTGCCTTTTGTTTCTGTTGCCTTTGGAGACATGTGTCGCAAGAAGTTGCTCCAGATGATGTCATATAGGTTGCTGCTTGTGTTCTCCTCTAGGATTTTGATGGATTCCCCTCTCACATTTATCCATTTTCAGCCTATCTTTGTGTATAGTATAAGAAAAGGGTCCAGATTCATTCTTCTACATGTGACTGTCCAATTTTCCCAACACCATTTGTTGAAGGGATTATCTTTTTTTCCATTGGAAATTCTTTCCTGCCTTGTTGAAGATTAGTTAACCATAGAGTTGAGGGTCAATTTTTTGGGTCTCTATTCTGTTCCACTGATATATATGTTTGATTTTGTGCCAGTACCATACTGTCTTGATGATTACAGCTTTGCAATATAGCTTGAAGTCTGGCATTGTGATCCTACCAGCTTTGGTTTTCTTTTTCAATAATCCCCTGTCTATGTAGGGTCTTTTCAGTTCCAAGCAAATTTTAGGGTTATTTGTTCTAGCTCTGTGAAAAATGTCAATGGTATTTTGATAGGGATTTCACTGAATGTGTAGATTGCTCTGGGCAGCATAGACATTTCCACAATAATTGTTCTTCCAATCCATGAGCATGGAATGTTTTTCCATCTCTTTGTGTCTTCTTCAATTTCTTTCCTAACTGTTCTGTAGTTTCTTGAGTATAGATCCTTTACATCTTTGGTTAGGTTTATTCTTAGGTATCTTGTGGGTTTTGGTGCTGTTGTAAATGGGATTAATTCCTTAATTTCTCTTTCTTCAGCCACATTGTTAGTGTATGGGAATGCAACTGATTTCTGTGCATTGATTTTATATCCTGTCACATTGGTGCAGTCTTGTATGAGTTCTAACAATTTTGAGGTGGAGTATTTTGGGTTTTCCAAATAAAGTATCTTGTCATCTGCAAAGAATGAAAGTGTGGGTTCTTCTTTGCCAATGTGAATGCCTTTTATTGCTTTTTGTTGTCTGATTGCTGAGGTTAGGACATCTAGCATTGTGTTGAACAAAAGTGGTGAAAGTGGTCATTCCCATTGTGCTCTTGACCTTAAGAGAAAAGCTCTCAGTTTTTCCTCATTGTGAATGATATTTGTTGGGGTTAATGTAGAGCACAAAGTCATCCATAATTCCTGGCTTGCTAAAATGTAACACAAAGGCTGCTGAGAGCAGGGAAGATTTCAGAGAGGGGCATAGGCCTTTGGAATGCTAAGGCCTACATGACCACTCTATTGTTTGAATGCCATGGGGGGTTGCCTTCCCCAAAACTTTCTTAGCCCAAACAGCCACCCTGTGATACAAGAGATGTATTCATTGTCCCTTAGGCTATGTTTAGCAGTACTTATAGACCACACAGATTAGCATATCGTATCTTTTCCATAAACAGATCCTTCTAGTTCCAATAAGACCCCTTGTCACATATCAAGTGCTTAAGAAACAGTGATAAGGATTTATAATTATCTTAAATGACTAATAAAAGCAGGATCAAAGAAGGGCAAAGGGTCTTCATCTCTGAGCATTGACCACCTTGCCTTCTCCTCTCTTTCACAGCAAAATTTGGAGTAATATTTCATCCATTGACACAAAGATTGCTGGATTTTCCTGGCAGATATTCACTGTGGGCTTTTCATAGATGGCTTTTATGATATTGAGGTATGTTCCCTCTATCCCTATGCTCTGAAGAATTTTACTCAGGAAAGGATACTGTATTTTGTCAAATGCTTTTTCTGCACGAATTGAGGGAATCATACAGTTCTGGTCTTCTCTTTTATTAATGTGCTCTATCACTTTGACTGATTTGTGAATGTTTTTTTTTTAAAGATTTTATTTATTTATTTGAGAGACAGAGAAAGTGAGAGACAGCATGAGAGGAGAGAAGGTTAGAGGAAGAAACAGACTCCCCATGGAGCTAGGAGACTGATGTGGGACTCGATCCCGGAACTCAAGGGTCATGACTTGAGCCGAAGGCAGCTGCTCAACCAACTGAGCCATGTGAATGTTTAACCACCCCTACATTCCAGGAATAAATCCCACCTGGTTGTTATGGATAATCATTTTTACGTACTGTTGGACTCTATTGGGTTGGATATTGTTGATTATCTTAGCATCCATGTTCATTAGGGATATTGGTCTGTAATTCTCCTTTTTGATGGAGTCTTTGCCTCGTTTTGGGATCAGGGTAATGCTGGCCTCATAGAATGAGCTTGGAAGTTTTCCTTCCATTTCTATTTTTTGAAACAGCTTCAGTAGAATAGGTATGATTTCTTCTTGGGACTTTATCAAGTCAAAAAGCTTTTTCACAGCAAAGGAAGCCATCAACAAAATTAAGAGGCATCCTATGGAATGGGAGAAGATATTTGCAAATGACATTATGGATAAAGGGCTGGTATCTAAGAACTATAAAGAATTTCTCAAACTCAATACCCACAAAACAAATAATCCAGTTAATAAATGGGCAGAAGACATGAACAGACACTTCTCCAAAGAAGACATACAAATGGCTTACAGACACATGAAAAAATGTTCAATATCACTAGCCATCAGGAAAATACAAATCAAAACCACAATGAGATAACCATTGTACACCAGTTAGAATGGCAAAAATTAACAAGACAGGAAACAACAAGGTTTGGTGAGGATGTGGAGAAAGTAGAACCCTCTTACACTGTTGTGGGAATGCAAGCTGCTACAGCCACTCTGGAAAACAGTATGGATATTCCACAAGACATTAAAAATAGGGCTACCTATGACCCAGCAATTGTATTACTAGGTATTTACCCCAAAGATATAGACATAGTGAAAAGGAGGGCCATATTCACCCCAGTGTTTATAGCAGCAATGTCCATAATAGCCAAACAGTGGAAGGAGCTGAGATGCCTTTCAACAGTCAAATGGATAAAGAAGATGTGGTTCATATATAAGATGGAATATTACTTAACCATGAGACAGGATGAATTCCCACTATTTGCACTGATATGGATGGAACTGAAGGGGACTATGCTAAGTGAAATAAGTAATTATCATATGGTTTCACTCATCTGTGGAACATGACTAGCATGGAGGACCACAGGGGAAGGGAGGGAAAACTGAATGGGAAGAAATCAGAGGGAGACAAACCATGAGAGACCCTGGACTTCAGGAACCAAACTGAGGGTTAGAGAAGGGAGGGGGGGTGGGGGAATGGGGTAACCAGGTGATGGGTAATAATAAAAAAAATTAAAACATACAAACAGCTACAATAAAAAAGTAACAACAAAAAATTAGAACTATATGACATTAAAAAATAAACAAATCTAATCCCTCTTTAAATAAAAAAAAGAGAGAAAGACACTGAAGAAAGAAAAAAATGGGACAGAAAACTTAAAGAAATAGTAGCTGAAAAGTTCTCTAACTTTGGAGAGGAAACAGATGTCCACGTCCAGGAGGTTAGAGAATTCTAAGTAAAATGAATCCAAAGAGAGTTACACCAAGACATATTAGAATTAAAATGTCAAAAGTCAAAGCTAACGAGAAAATCTTAAAAGCAACAGGAGAAAAACAAATTGTTGTGTACAGGGAAACCCCATAAGACAATCAGCAGATTTCTCAAGACAAACTGCAAGCCAGAGAGAGTAGCATGACATATTTAAAGTGTTAAAAGGAATCAAACAAACAAAAATTCAACAAAGAATACTCTATTCAACAAGATTAGCATTCAGATTTGAAGGAGAGATAGAGTTTTCTAGACAAGCAAAAGCTAAAGAAGTTTATCACCACTAAACTGACCTTATAAGAAATATTAATGAGACTCTTTAAGCTGAAAATAATGGCACTATTTAATATCAAAGAAATGTATGAAAGTAAAAAAAAAAAGTGGAATAAGTAAATGTATAGTAAAACTAGTAGCTTAATCACTTATAAAGTTACTAAGAAGGTTAAAAGACCAAAGTAAAATTAACTAAAATATAATAATTACATAAAATGAGTTACATAAAATTAAAAGATGTTAAAAGTGATACATAAAATGTCAAGGGGGAAGTAAAAATGTGGTGTTTGGGAACATGTACAAATTTAAGTTGCTATCAATTTAAAATGTACTGTAATATACACAGGATGATGTATGTGAATTTCATAGTAACCACAAAGCAAAAAGTTATAGCAAAGACACAAAAGAAAATGAGGAAGGAATCTAAACATAACACTAAAGAAAGTCATCAGACCACAAGGGAAGAGAGCAAGAGAAGAAATAATGAACAGAGAGAACTACAAAAACAGCCTGAAATCAATTAACAAAATGGCAAGTATATGCTATCAATATTTACTTTAAATGTAAATAGACTAAATGATCCAGTCAAAAGACATACAGTGGCAGAAAGAATTAAAACAAACCAACAAACAAGACACAACTATATGTAGCCTATAAGAGACTCCAGAAGGACACAGACAGACTGAAAGTGAAGGGACAAAAAGATATATCATGCAAATGTAAATGAAAAGAAAACTGGTATAATCACATTCATATTAGATAAAACAGACTTTAAAACAAAGAGTGCAGGGGATACCTGGGTGGCTCAGTCCAGCAAGTGTTTACTTTCAGCTTAGGTCATGATCCCAGGGTCCTGGGATTAAGTCCCACATCAGGCTCCCTGCTCAGCAGAGAGTCTCCTTCCTCTCCTTCTACTATGCACTCCCCCTGATTGTGCTCTCTCTCTGTTAAATAAATAAAATCTCTCTAAAAAAATACTACAATATAAAACAAAAAGGATCACTACCTAGTGATAAAGGGCTCAATCCAGTAAGAAGATAGAACATTTGTAAATATATATGCATCCAATATAGGATCAACAAAATATATAAAGTGAATATTAACAGATGTAAAGAGAGAAATTGATAGCAGTAAGAGTAGGGAATTTTAACACTACACTGACACCAGTGGAAAAATCATTCAAACCGAAAATCAATATAGAAACATCAGCTATAAATGACATGTCAGACCAGGTGGACTTTATACACACACACACACACACACACACACACACACACCACACACACTATGTGGTTAAAAACATTAAACTCTTAGAAAAGAAACAGTCAGCTCCTTGACATCATTTTTCGCAACACTTTTTTTTTTTTGGATCTGCCTCTAAAGGCAAAGGAAACAAAAGCAAAAATAAACAATAAGACTACCTAAAACTAAAAACTTCTGGGGCGCCTGGGTGGCTCAGTGGGTTAAAGCCTCTGCCTTCAGCTCAGGTCCTGATCTCAGGGTCCTGGGATCGAGCCCTGCATCGCCTCTCTGCTCAGCGGGGAGCCTGCTTCCCTCTCTTTCTCTCTGCCTACTTGTGATCTCTCTCTCTGTCAAATAAATAAATAAAAACTTAAAAAAATAAAACTAAAAACTTCTGCATGGTGAAGGAATTCATCAACAAAATGAAAATGCAACATTATGACTAGAATAATTAGCAAATCATATTTAAGGGGTTAATATCCAAAATATTTAAAGAACTCATAACTCAATAACAACAACAACAAAAACCCAATCTTATTTAAAAATGGACAGATGATCTGAGTAGACATTTTTCCAAAGAAGACACAGATGTCCAGTAGACATATGAAAAGATACTTAGTATCACAAATCTTCAGTTATCACTGAATATAGTATCACTATATTACAATAGTGTAATATATTTACATAGATACAATGTATACGATAGATACAATAGTAACACTACATATCAAAAACACAAGAAGATATCACCTCACAATTGTTAGAATGGCTATTATCAAAAAAACAAGAAATAACAAGTGCCAGCAAGGATGTGGAGAAAAGGGAACCCTTATGCGCTGTTGGTGGGAATGTAAACCAGTGCAGCCACTATGGAAAATGATATGGAGGATTCTCACAAAAACCGAAGATAGAACTACCATATGATCCAACAATACTCAGTCTCTATCTTAAGAAAATGAAAATGCTAATTTGAAAAGTTGTGTATCTTTATGTTTATCACAGCATTATTTACAATGGTCAAGATATGTGAAATAAAAAAAAGACAAAACAAGCAAATAAAACAAAAGACAACCTGTACTCTTAGATACGGAGAACAGATTGGTGGTTGTCGGAGGGAGGAGGATAGCAGGCAAAATAGGTGAAGGGGATTAAAGTATAAACTTCCAGTTATAAAATAAGTAAGTCATGGGGATGTAGCGTACAGTATTGGGAATATAGTCAATACTACTGCATTAACTTTGTAAGGTGACAGATAGTAACTAGACTTGTAGTGGTGACAATTTTGCAATGTATGCAGCAAAAATCAAACCACTATGTTGTATACCTGAAGCCAATATAATATTGTATGCCAACTACACCTTGATAAATAAAAGAGAGATGAATATTTTGTTTCGAAAGCAGTGTTAACTGTATCCTTAAAAATATTTCATCAGCATTTGTCACTGAATTTTTTATGTAGTTCACTGTAAGTACTGGAATATCTTACAGTAGGTATAGAATTCGACTCTTTTTTGGACAATTGAACACTGCATTTTCACAGCAAGTCGACATCAAATTCTTTAACTCAAGTCTGTGTTTTGTAATGTGATACATGAGGAACATTTACTGTTCAATAGCCCTCAAAACTTTCACTTCCATTTGAATGGTAAGCCATAATGTAAAAATATCACTAAGGCCTGACATCAGTTCCAGAGTCCCTTGTGAAAATGGCATTTCAACTTTGTAGCAGAGATAGGGAATAGCATATCTCATGCAAGTAAGCAGGTAAAACAGAATGTTAGAAAAGTGACTTCTTACCTGAAGACCTAAAACATAGACATTTATGTCCATGTTGTAAATTTGGGAGTTTTTAGAATAATCCAAAAAGATATGAATCATGGATAAAAGAGGAATCATGTATCAATGCTGAATCATTATCAGACCTGAACTTAGCATTATCTTCTCCAATTGCACATCTGTAATCCACTACTTCCTCTGTCCTTCCTGGAAAATCAACACTGCCTTCTTCCACCCTAGAAAATGTGCACACTTCTTCTTCTTTTTTTTTTTTTAAAGATTTTTTAAATTTATTTATTAGAGAGAGAGAGACTGAGAATGAGAGGGGAGAAGGTCAGAGGGAGAAGCAGACTTCCCACAGAGCTGGGAGTCCGATATGGGACATGATCCCGGGATCATGACCCGAGCTGAAGGCAATCAGTTGCCCAATCAACTGAGCCACTCAGGCGCCCCTAAAATGTGCACACTTCTTAAATGCATCTTTGTGTATGTTACTAAGTTGCTTAAAATGTGCCAATGACATTGTCAACTAATACAAATATAAGCCTTTATTCACAGTGAACATTTTACATAATATTCAAAGACCTACTTCTGATTCTTACTACCTAGCCCTGGCTTCTAATGATCATTAACTCCATGTTATTCTTTGATTATCCTATTTCTCTAAATCTATGGATAACTTGTACTAGGTCTGGAATCTTAGATTCTGTTTCAGTTTTAAGAGACAGAAATCATTCTAGCTATATTCTAGAGCCATAATAGAGGGAAATAAATGCTCACACAACCCTTAGGAGTGCTAAAGAAGGCTTTAGGCTATGCCTTCATCAGTGTCTATCTCTCTTTCTAGAATGCAGAGCCCTATCCTCTTGAGACACTCATATATTCTCTTTTAAAAGTCATCCAAAGCATCAGTCACTCTCCAAAGCCTAACATCCTTAGGGCTACTTGGACACATCTCTTAAGTTCCTAATGTACTTTGTATATATCTTCATGATAATTTCATATCAAATTATTGTAATCTCATTGTACTTGTTTCCATGCTTGAAATAAAGCCCCCTTAAATTTGAGCATTTATGAAGTCACATACCCTTTTTTCCAAACTATATACATAAACATCTATGACCTGGATGAGTGTCTGAAAGAAAAAAAAATTAATAAAAATGTGTGAATGTATATCAAATACAGTCATAACTATGTGGCAGAATCCAAAGTCAATAGTTATTCACTTTCTCTACCAAACAATGTATTTTAAATTATAAAATGGATATTTATATGTTTGGAACTTGATCTTTTTTTCAAATGTGAAAAAATGAGCTATTTATGAATCACGTAAAAGAACAATGACTGTCATGTTTGAATGATGGAAAATTATTTGGTCAAAAAACCTGAGTGTTAACTATATGCAAGTCTAATCTGTAAGACTTAATAATGATCAAAATTTGATAAATGTTATCTACTTAATGATTAGCCCCTTCAGAAATGTAACATGAGTCTTTCTCTATTTGCCTTGCATAGGTAATATAAAGTCTGGCACTTATTGGGGTTTAAGTCAGGCACAGTTGAATAAAGGACTAACTTGAATAATGAACAAATGAAAAGCATATATTATTAAAAACTATAATTAAGAGAAAGTTGCTTGATGAGCAGATAAAAACATGGACTTTTTTGTATTATTTACAGCTGTTTATTGTTTTTGTTGTTTTGTGTATGTGCCTGTTTTAATCTTTATTTTCATTTATTACACTAGGCAGTATATTTTATTTTTGTTTGAGGCCATTTTTCTTATGTTTATATTTATCACCTTACTACAGCAAAGTTTGTGAGTTTGTAAAATAAATCTCAAAGCTTTTCTGAACCCAATGGGTATTTTTAGAGGTCAAGGAAGGTAGGACTTCTGCTCAAACTGAAGGTGAAATAAAGGAGACAATATGGCCTTTATCATATGGTAATATAGAAGCATATGTTTTCTGAATTTAATTTAAAAAAAAAACTATTCCTAGTATATTTTAAAACAACCAAATTATACAAACAACAAAAATTTAGATTAATTTAAAAGGAAAACAATGAACTTTTGGTATCTAAAATAGTTGTGATCTCTTTTTGGTACTTTCTTGGAGGTGATATTGAGAAGACAATAGCCAGCTCCAATATATGTTTATAAATTAATATACATTTATATAGTGTTTGGAGTAAATTGCACTGGATCATGGAAGAAGCTGAAAATTCAAAATTAAGATCAGTATTTCATGTTCACTCTTTAGGTTTAAATACTAGTGATTTTGTTTGCTTTTCACTATGGACCATATATTTAAATATAATGAGCAGTAGGAAATACATCCATTCTTAAAGACTGGCTCAATAGGAGATAATTTCCTAAGAGCTTTAACCAAAGTGAATTTTCAAACATAAAGTGTTATATAGGTTTATCACTTTTGAGTTTCATTTTAGAGACCCAGTTTGTTTCTAAGGGAAGGAAAATTATCTTTTCTATGAAGAGTTTTATCAACTTTATCTTCATAACTTAGGAGACTTATATTGGGGGGAAGAAGAAAAAGAAAGAGCTTGCTCACACATTTTTCTCTCTAAGATCTAACAGCTCTAATTAGGATAATAATCTCTCTTTATGGGAATTTCAAAGAAAGTGGGGACAATGCAACTCCAAAGAAGTATTATTAAAATGTCAGCCTCAAAAAAGCCACATATTTTAAAGCATTCAGTTTCCTTGTCTCAGCATTACTTCCTCTTATCCATCTTACTAATAAAAGTGATCTCTTTGCTACTTATTTATATCATTATTATGGAAGAAATATACATTTCTCATGTGTTATTTTGTAGACTTACTATTTTAAATTTTAAAAAAACAGGTGACAGAGAGCTGACCTGCCAAAAACAATGACTGTGTTACTTTGGTAAAATATCTTGAAATTATTATTAATATATTTTTTTTCAAACTAAGAGTTTACAATGTAGAAATAAAAGAAATGTCACAAAAAATATGTGCTCTTGAAGAGCCTAATATAGGCATGAGTCATAAATGCAAAAGTCAGGCCGGGCGCCTGGGTGGCTCAGTTGGTTGGGCGACTGCCTTCGGCTCAGGTCATGATCCCGGACTCACGGGATCGAGTCCCATGTCGGGCTCCCGGCTCTGCGGGAGGTCTGCTTCTCCCTCTGACCTTCTCCCCTTTCATTCTCAGTCTCTCTCTCTCTCTAATAAATAAATTTTAAAAAATCTTTAAAAAAAAAAAAAGTCAGGCCATTACGATAAAATATTATGGCAGGAAGTTATAGTTGTTATGGATATGCACTATAGCTATTATAGAATTCAGTTTGGGGAAAATTTGATGTGGTTGGGACAAGTGTGTTGGGAGAAAGAGATCTCTCAGAATGGGTAGAAGAAAACAACATCTTCCAAATATTCAAATTTTAAAAAGAAAAAATGTAGAGATCCACATTTGATATGTAAGAAAGACAGTGCTAGTTTTCATAAATAGGATTGGTTTGAATTAATCTGGTAATGGGGTGCCTGGGTGGCTCATTGGGTTAAGCCTCTGCCTTCAGCTCCAGTCATGCATGATCTCAGGGCCCTGGGAACAAACCCTGCATCAGGCTCTCTGCTCAGCAGGGAGCCTGTTTCCCCTTCTCTTTCTGCCTGCCTCTTTGCCTGCTTGTGATCTCTCTCTGTCAAATAAAAAAAAAAATAATCTGGTAAAAATAAGATGCCTGTACAGATGAGACTGTCAGTAAATATTGCGTAGAAATTTGGCTTCATATTTTAATTAATATTAACCATAAATAAACTTCCTACATATTAGTATATATTTATCTTATGAGTAAAAGGGGGAAATGTTAGAAATAATACTTAAGGCAAATTTCTCTTATGAGAAAATATCTTACATGAAAGGGAATATTTTCACTGAGCAAAAAGAAATGTTTCTTATTTTTAGAAGTAAGATTATGTCTTACTAAAAAAAATGTATTATCTTCTAATAAGTCATAAAATATATCTATTAGTTATTTGGACTTAGCTAAATATGATAATAAATGATGAAAATGAATCCAGTTAAAAGAAAATAGTCAACTTGAGCTTTATTAAATCTCATTTATATATAATATAAAGTCAGCATCTATCTGTCCCTTTTAGATATCTTTAGATATTTTTTGTTCTGGCATTCAAAAAATTCACTGAGGTACCTGAAACCAACATGTTACATGGCATCTTTTTATTGATGTTTTAAAAATGTCTTTGAATCCCACTGGGGTGAAGAGTGAACTATCTAAATTATCTTTTGCATCATTAATCTGCAAGGATTAGTGTGTTACAGGCAGAAAAGATTATAGATTATATACAATGTTTTATGACTACCAAAAATGTCTCAGAGCTACTGCATTTAAAAGAAAGTTACTATTCTGGATTCTCAAGAATTTAGATTATGTACATCAGCAAAGTAAATCCATGATTCTTATTACATTATGTTACATGCTATGTTATGCTATAATTGCTTACATCATAAATTTATGAAAGTGTGTTTTGACAAATTAAGAATTACTTCCTATATAAGATTTTCTTAATGACATAAGATAAAGCATAGTTTTAGTTACCTAAGAGATACCCCTTTATTAGTGCATAGTCCTGGTGTATATATGATTCTGTGATACTTCTATCAGTAGAACATTCATTCATAAAACTATTTATTTGAAAGATAAATGCTTCTTGAAGGGTTACGATTTTTTCAACTTCAAGTGTTAAAGACCCTAATGGAGTTAATTCAGAGGTAATTTTGACTGAAAATTTTAACTTCATCCTTTGAGACGGTAACCAGTGAAATTCTTCAAATATATATCTTGTATATAAACACATTTTTGGGTTTTTGTTGTTACCTTGTTTTGTTTTAAGACAAACAGTGGACTACAAACACCACTATTCTGCACTTTAAGTGATTTTTGGAAATCATTTGCAACAATTCACATAGAGAGGTTTCACTTAAAAAAAATCTGAATATTGATTATTTCACTATCGTGTCATTGTACAGATATAATAGCTATTCTAATAAGAGAATTGGCCCATTGACAAGCATGTTTTTAAATTTTGTCATCCATGTTTAGTTATTTCTAATTTTTTATGAAGGCATAATTTAAGTATAGCAAAAAACTCTCAATGAAATTTTGACATCTCTTATTTATATTTCTAAATCCTTCACAATATAATCTATATTTTCGTGTGTGTGTGTGCCTGTGTGTGTTATCTTTAATGATTGGGGAGGTTAGATTTTCAGTAAAATAGTTAATGCTATTCCAGTTACTATTGTTTCATGGTAAATCACTACAATCTGTAGCATAAAACAACCATTTTATTATGTTGACAGATTCTGTGAGTCAGGAATTTGAACAGGACAGAGCAGGCATCATTTTGCATGTAATGTCTCATCTAGAAGCACTTGGTGTTTGGACTGATTTGCCAACTCAGGGCTGGAAGCATCTTGAAGTGTCTACACCCACATGGTGGTTGATGTTGGCTGTTTGCTGAGACCTCACCCAGAGCTGTGGACCAGACTACATGTGGCCTCTCTGTATAATTCACATTCCTCATAGCATAGTGGGCTCAAGGAATTTGAACTTGTTTCACCCATTCTTTCCTCAGACTTCAGTAAACAGTTAACAGGAATCATTAACTCACCAGCAGTCCTTTCGCTATAAATTTCTAATTCATTGTTTAGCATTTTAGTTAGCCCTCTAGGAGTTTTCTCAAGAAGGGCTCAGCTGAGTGTAACCCAGTGGTCTCTCAATTCTACTTTCAAACCAAATGTTGGCTGGCTATTCATAATAGTAGTGCTCTTTCCCCTTGAGTCCTTGGTAGTCATTGTCTCACTGTTATGAAGTATTGGATGTTTCTGTGGAGAGACCAAACTTAGAGCTGGTAAGATCTTTTGTTTAAATACCTGAAGAATTCTTTATTTACCCCTTTTTTTTTCTTGTATGGATGCTAATAATTATATTTTTCCTGTAGAATATCGTTTCCCATTTCAAGCTACAGATTTAAGTATTCATTCCTACAAAGACCTCTCCAATTGCATTTTATTCCATTAGGTTGGATTTTTATTTTACAAAGACAAAAAGTATGCCTATTTTGGCTACTTTATCTGTTTCTGCATCTATTGATTTTTTTTCTCTTAACCTTCTTTGATTTCCATTTTATTTTGTTGACTTCCCTTAATCTTGACCTCACTGCTTCTTATTACTTAGCAATATCTATCTCCTTTATACAGCCACAAATGTGGACTTCATTTCTAAAGGAATTTATTTTTCAATTATACTAGTTTTTAATTTCCTTCCACTATCTTGCTTTTTAGTTCCCAAATTCTTGAATCTCTGCTTTGAGTTTAAGGATATACTTTTTTCCCCTTAAAAATCTATTTACACTCCATGATAGTATATTTTTCCTGGGGGCTTTCTTTGTCTAATATTTTTTCCTTCCATCCTTCTTTCCAATTTTATTTTATCTATAATTATATTTTTATTGATTCTGTCCTGTTTCTTTTAATTATTATGTATTTTTTTCATAAATTGACTGCTACCTGCGGCAGCTGTTTATAAGAGGTTCCTTTTGGGGTTTCAATACTTTCAATACTTTTGGGGTTTCAACACAATAATTTCCTAAAGTATTTCAATACTTTAGGAAATCTCTTTCTTATGATATACAGCTTCATGGTGATTGATTGATTAATTTTTAAAAAGTTTTGATTTTCCTTGTCTGATAGATTTCTAAAGACAAAGAACTCCTTAAAAAGCAACATTTTCTTCATTCTGTATCATGAAAAGATTTGTTCTTGGAGATATGGAAAGTGTGATTGTCTATGAAGTCTAGCCTCCCTTACTCCTCCTTGATGACAAACTAGATCCTGGAAAGTTCTCAACACAAATCCACACAAATTGTTTTCATTTTTTCTAAAAAGATGGATCCTTGGGTGCCTGGGTGACTCAGTTAGTTAAGTGGTTGCCTTTGGCTCAGGTCATGATCTGAGCTCATGTCTTGAGATTGAGCTCCATATCTACTGAGTCCCTGCTCAGTGGGGAGTCTGCTTCTCCCTCTCCCTCTGCTGCTCCCCCTGCTTGTGCTCTCTCACTTGTATGCTCTCTCTCAAATAAACGAATAAAATCTTAAAAGAAAAAAGATGGACCTTTTACTTAGAGAATTATGTGTAGTTTCCTTGTCTGAGATCTTCAGGAAGGAGCATTCTCTCAGTTCCTGACTGCCTCTCTAATTACAGCAATAGTCTTTCTTTGTATACTGTTATTTAGGTATACAGATATCTTTTAGCATAATACATGACAGTGTTTGCCCTTCAATATCATGTTCTTACATTTTGATTATTTATTAAGAAAGGCATCTTTTTTTCAGCTTTTCAAAATTTTTTGTTGTTGTTACAAACCTAGTCATTTTATGCCTCTAACTCTTAATATTTTATTCTGCATTAACAGCCAAATGCTTGTGATTTTTGTTATAAACTAGTTATTTTATGCCTCTACCTCTTAACATCACTTCCAATGAGAAGTCTTTCCTGACTCTCCTTCCTGAACTTTTCACCACTGACAGAATTAATCACCACATCTTCAAATACCTTGTAAGTCTTTAAATTTTATGACTATCACAGCATGTATACATAATTTTACATCCCTATCTTCCTTGTAAATTCCCTGAAGACAAAGACAATGACTTATTTATCATTTTATCCTCGGATTAAAGCATTGACCCTAATATATGATATATACCTAACAAACATTTCTTGAATTGTTGATACATGATATCCAATTACCCAGTTTATATATGAAAACACTGATTATATTTGTTCTCTTTTGGAAGCATCCTATATTTAATTATATTAAATTGATGGTGATTTTTTGATTAATGGTTTTCATTTTCACCTGCATTTTCAGTGAAGAATCATTACAAATCATTTGGTTATAAAAAGCAGGCCAGGTCTCTAACTGCATAACCATCACCTATTTTTGTTTGCTTCAGTGTAAGTTAGTTTATCCAATCTAGTCATGATGGTTTCTTATAAGCGATGTGGTATTCAATAAATATCAAATGCTTAATAGGAATTTAATTGTATTTTCATCTACTTCTGAGGAATACAAAAGACACTTCCAATGTAGATCCTGTTCTCAAAAAAACAAAGCATGGTGAGAGATGAGGCTTGTACTCCCTTAAATTTTTTTTCAGATGTAAAAAAAAAAAGATAATACAATAAAGACAAAACTACAAATTGTCTACCATCCATACATCTTCATGTAACCATAGCTGATGTTCAATAATATTCTTTCCCATATTTTTCCCTCTGTAATAATATAAGGAAGAATAGTAGAGGAAATTATAAAAAAGCCTTAGAGTCAACAAAAATCTTTGCCTGAGAAGAGTAACTTATTTATTTAAACCTCATTGTTCAGGGGTGCCTGGGCAGCTCACTCCATTAAACTGCCGGCTCTTGATTTTGGCTCAGTTCATGATCTCGGGGTCCTGGGATTGAGCCCCACATCAGGCTCTGTACTTAGCTGGGAGTCTACTTCAGGATTCTCTCCCTCTGCTCCTCCCCTTGCTCTCTCTCTCTCTCTCTCTCTAAAATAAATAAATAAATAAACCTTTAAAAAATAAACTTCATTGTTCACATATATGAGATAAGCAGAAAGTACGACTACTGTATAAAGCAATTAGCATGATATCTTAGGAATAAAAACACTCTAAATTACTTGTTCATGTCCTTGAAGTAGACTATAGTCCAGAGTTTATAAGTACTACAATTAATTTAATCATTCTCCTTAACAGTCATTTTATATTTTTTTCTAGTCTTTTTTTTCCTTAGATTTTTGTATTATTTACAGTTAAAGTTATAATTACAAGTAATTCTGGTATGAACATCCTCAAATATCTTTATATAGCTACTTTTATAACCCTGCAAACAGAGCTTTACAAAAAAAATTCTGGAAGATGAATGATTGGATCTTGACAGGCTCTGATCTTTTATTCCCCCCCCCCATATAACTTTTTGGCCCTATATAACTACTGAACTTTTGCTTGTTCCACACAGCCTTTTAGCAAATGCTTCAAGGGAAACTGGCTCCAAGTTCAGGCCTTCCCAATTTATGCTTTCCTTTCTTCAATCTTATTCCCATGAGTTCTTGTTTTCTTGGTAGTGTTTAAATGCCTACAAACATAATCTTTTTAAAAATATCTTTTCCAGTTCTTGGCTGGAGATTTGATTCACAACAAATTTGTTCACCATTACCACTCCAAATAAACTATTTTTTGACAGGGTAAACAATTCTAATTTGATTATTATTTTAACTCAGTACCCTAGAAAATTGATTCCATTGTTTTTCAATGGCATCGTTATTATTTGGAAGTCTGCTGTTAATATTAATGTTCACTTTTGTTGTAGGTGCATCTATCTTGTCTTCTCCTGCTTTTTTTTTTTAAGTTTTTTTTTTTTTAAGATTTTATTTATTTATTTGACAGACAGAGATCACAAGTAGGCAGAGAGACAGGCAGAGAGAGAGGAGGAAGCAGGCTCCCCGCCGAGCAGAGAGCTGGATGCGGGGCTCAATCCCAGGACTCTGAGACCATGACCTGAGCGGACGGCAGAGGCTCTAACCCACTGAGCCACCCAGGCGCCCCATCTTCTCCTGCTTTTAAAACTGCTTTCCTTGTGTTGCTAAGTGTCTGTATGGTGTGTCTAATTATGGAGTTCAAAAAAAATAATGACAATGTAATATATTGTGCTTCTTAGCAATTTTGTTGTATTTCTGTATTAGAAAATTCTCAGCCATTTGCACCTCAAAGGAAATAGTCTACAAAACCAAGATGGGAAAAGATATTTGCAAATGACATATCAGATAAAGGGCTAGTATCCAAAATATATAAAGAACTTATCAAATTCAACACCCAAAGAACAAATAATCCAATCAAGATATGGGCAGCAGATATGAACAGATATTTCTGCAAAGAAGACATCTAAATGGCCAACAGACACATGAAAAAATGCTCAACATCATTTGGCAACAGGGAAATACAAATCAAAACCACAGTGAGTCATCAACTCACACCACCAGTCAAAATGGCTGAAATTAACAAGTCAGGAAACAAGAGATGTTGGTGAGGATATGAAGAAAGAGGAACCCTCCTACACTGTTGGTGGGAATGCAAGCTGACCTAGCCGCTCTGGAAAACAGTATGGAGGATCCTCAAAAAATTGAAAATAAAGCTACTCTAAGACCCAGCAATCACACTACTGGGTATTTACCCTAAAGATACAAATGTAGGGACCCAAAGGGGCACGTGCACCCGAATGTTTATAGCAGCAATGTCCTCAATAGCCAAAATGTGGAAAGAGCCTAGATGTACATCAACAGATGAAAGGATAAGGAAGTGATATATATATGGATGGATGGAATTAGAGGCTATTATTCTAAGTAAAATAAGTCAATCAGAGGAAGACAATTAACATATGATCTCACTGATATGAGGAATTTGAGAAACAAGACAGAGTATCATAGGGGAAGGGAGGAAAAAAATGAAACAAGACGAAACCAGAGAGGGAGACAAACCATAGAGACTCTTAATCTAGGGAAACAGAGGTATGCTGGAGGGGAGGGGGATGGGTGGGATGGGGTGGCTGGGTATTGGACATTGGGGAGGGTATGTGCTATGGTGAGTGCTGTGAATTGTGTAAGACTGATGAATCACAGAATTGCACCCTTGAAACAAATAATACATTATATGTTAAAAAAAGAAAAAGGAAAGAAAAAGAAAATTCTCAGCCATTTGTTTCTCAAATTTGCCTTCCCTCAATTTTCTCATCTTGTACCCTAGAACTATAATTAGACCAATGCTCATTCAGATACTATATATCTTAAATTATCTTTCATATTTTTAACTCATTTTCTCTTTTTGCTTACATTAAAAAAAACTTCAGCTAGATATTTCTGTCCTTCAACTCATTTATTTTGTTCTGTGTTGTTTAAACTCATTCATTCTGATTTTATTCCAATAATCATTTTTGAAATAATTTTATTTCTGAAAATTTATTAATTTTAAGGTCTGCCTGTTGTTAATGAAAAGTTATCACAAAATGCTCATGTTTATGAGTTCATCTTGTATTTCCTTTTTGTTTCAAACACAGTGATCCTACCATTTTCAATTCTAACATTTGTATAACATGGGGTTCTGAAGTGGTTGTCACTAAGTCTGATAAAATTTCACGATGTCTTATCTTCTTGAATGGTTGTGGCCTTTGATTGTCAATTCATAATTATTTATGGGATTTGTGACAGCTACTTCCTGATTCTGAGAATTCTATCAACTGTGGGCCATTCTAGATCCCTTTAAAATCATGGCTTAATGAAAGTATCTGAATTTTAGCTCTTCTACTCTGGTTGAATGTTCAAGGTTTACAATCCCTGCCAAAGAGTTATTTGTTTTTGCTCTAAAGAAAACACTATTCCTATTAGCTCTATCATTGGTCCCAACTCTGAGTTTCAAGATCAGGGTTTGGATGATTGTTGTTGTTGTTGTTGTTGTTGTTGTTGGGTCTCTATGGTGAAGGGAAAGGATTTAGTTAGTGGTCTTTGAAGATCATCTCTATATCCCTAAGTGCTTAGAAATACATTCAAAATGTCCATCCATGTCTAGTTGTTTTGCAGTGAGAGAATGCTCCAGATAATCTAGTCCACCATGATTGTATAACTGCATATTCTGTTCCACTTGAAGTCAAAAGTAAATAAACAATAATTTTATTCATTCTCTCAGGATTGCACTCAGTATTTCCAACCCTCATAAATGTTCTCATACTGTTGTACTAATTCTTCACACCTAAATCAATCCAATCATTTATTTTCTTTTTCTCTTCCAAGAACTTTCCAACCAGTGAGGGAAATACGTGTCTTCTGATTGTCTTTATTTGAAATATATGATATTTAATATTATTTTTGTGCTTAGTTTGCCATCAATATTTTAACCATGTCTGGAGGATTCCATTCCCCACATTTTTTGTTTAGAAAGTTATCTCATAGCTTACGTCTACTTCTTCTACTCCTGGCTTTCTAAACAAATAGCTGAATATCCTATATCATTTTTTAAAATTAACATATAGAGATAAATTATGTTATTATTCATTCTTTCCAAATCAATTCTTGTTTTATTATGTTTAACTTTTTTCCTGTTCTAGAGCATAAAATTAATCAAGAAAATTTCCTCCACCACACAGATTGGAAGCTTGATATACTTCTGAACAATATTAAGTATTTGGATAAGAAATGAGTAAGACAAGGAGGCCACAATTCCCAAGAAAAGTCAGGTAAATTAAACACAGACATTCACAAGACTGTGAAAAGTGGTAAAGTAAAAAAGTACCATAAAACGCAAGGAAAGGAGCACCATATTATGTACAGAGAGGGAAGAATAAAGTAAAGTTTCACATTCCATATTAGTTTTGAAAGGAGTCTTAAAGAATGCATATGGTTTTACTAGGGTAAAAAGGAGTCCAAAAAGACATTGTATAAATAGAAAAATATGCAAAATTACTATCATCTGAGAAATAGTGACATGATTAAACTGATGAACACAGTTATGTATAATTAGCAAATGAATCATATGGGGAAATAGGAATAAGAAACTTGTCTCACTTTCCCTTATAAATATAAATTTTTTAAACATGTTGATCTCCATATTAAAACATGAGTTTCTCAAATCAGTGTCCTGTCATTTTGTGGTTGCTATTTATTCTAGTACCTGACTAATTATAAATGCTCAATAAATGATTTATTAATGAAAAAAACTATTATCTGACTTAGATCTAAAAGACCCCACTTTACAAATGAACAAAATTAAATTTTAAGATTAATGTAATGTTTGTCACTGCCTATTAAAAAATACCTTACTTTTAAAGGATAGAGAGTGTATTTTTAGAGTAAACCCATTATTTATCACATCAGAAGGTATAAGTCAAAGTTCTGAAAGGATATACAAGAACAGACTAATAAACTTTAATGGAATTATTGAGAAGGAAAACCCAATTCCCAAGGAGTAAATGCTTGTGTGTATGTGAAACACAGCTGAGAGTAGATAATAAAGAATTTCTGTATATCTGAGGTAGCACAGGAATGGAGCACAGAGTTAGAAAAGGAAAGAAAGTAGTGAAGACTGTCAGTGAGATCAGGTGAGTGAAAAAGGACAGTGCATTGGTCTAACGATATATAAACAATGTCAAATGTCCTACGAAAAACTTTTTTCTAAGTGAAATTAAGAAAAAAAATGTTTCAGAAAGGTGCTGAAGATTAAATGTTGAGAGTGATGAACAAGTAGACTATGGTGACAGCAAAAAGTGAAAAATAAATAAATATGTTGTGGGGAAATGAATTTTCCCAAATGTAAATTCTAAGTATTTCAATCCTTTGAGTGTTTTGAAGTATGGTTAAAGTCATATTCAATTTAGGTTCTAAATTGCAATTATTTCAATGTTCTGTGAGAGATGCAAGACCGAACTCATTGGGGGTGCAGGATGGATTAAGTGTTCAGTGAGTATTATTGCCATAACTATATTTCACATACATACGAGTATATATTGCTTATTTTATCCCAGAAGAAACAAAAAGAAATTTAATTTTAGCTAAGAAATGAAGGATTGAAGTCAGAGAGAATTCATATTATTTTTCGAGAAGAGTTCATTTTATTTCTCAAACCATCAATAAAATCAGGATTAGACTTTATGCCCTGCTTCTCTCAAATGTATAGTGACTGTTGACTTTTGCTATAGTAAAACCATTTTCTTTGATAGTGCAATAAAATTAGATGTACTCAAAGACTTGAGCAAGCAATGAGTGTTTTAAGTAGAAAAAATACAATTCTTAAAACACTAGCATTAAGATTAGAAAAGAGTTCTACTCCAAAAAAGGAGAATCTGTCAGAAAATCTATTTAAATAATACAATATTAGTAGCATCTGAACAGAAATATGTGTCATGCATGAGCTGTAATATAACCTGTGTGGGAGAAGAGATTAACTATGAGATTTTTAAATACCTTTTCTTTAAAAAAAAGGAAAGGAAAAAAGGAAGAAATCTCATGTGCATTCTTAAAATTAGAGCCATGTGGGAAGTCTAACATCTGCCTACTGCTGCTGTCCATAATTATTAAAACTATCCTAATCAATCTGGCATTAATCTTACACTTAATTTTAGGGGGAAATCTATCTATTATCTATCTATCTACCTATCATCTATCTATTTATCTATCTATTATCTATCTATCTATCTATCTATCTATCTATCTATCTATCTATCTATATACTTTTTAAGTAATACTAAGTCCTGTTTTATGTCCTCCCCCCTGAAGAGATACTTATATAGAACAAACTCTAATCTGAACTCAGGTTCATTCTGATAACCTTTATGCAAGGTATTATTGGGGGTTCATAATATAGATAGCTATCCCAAGATCCTGAGTAATGTATGAAAAAATAAAACCATGTATCTACCTAAGGTCACCTCTGTGTTCACTTTATATATAATTTAAATGTTTACTGACCTAGTCAATCTACAAGTCAAAACAGATGATAATCTATCTAAAATGCTTATAAACCTAGATAATTTTAATTTGTATAATCATTAATCACCATTTGATATCTGTATTCTTTCTGCTATGCAATCACTGTGCTTACATGCACTCATATTGAGAGCCTCTTAAACTTGATACCTGAGAGGTTTTATACAACTGAATCTATCAGTTCAGATGGCTTCACAGAATAGTGGAATCTGGATCGTGGTTTCCTTTTCAGGTCTACACCATAAGGACAAAATATTTTGGCTGCTTCATGTGAAAATATAAGCTTTTATTTACTTGTCTTCAGGGTAAAAATGTGTTTACCTTTGGGAATACAAGAATAATGAACTTGTGGAGAGTTTTCAACATGGGCATTAAAATAAAAAAATCTTGTCCCCTCTGCCTGCTGAAAAAAGACCAAGATTTTAGGAAAGTCCAGCTATGTATTTTCTTGAATAAAAGAAAAAATTGTTTGAGGGTATGCCTGCTGAAGCAACATTTTTACCCATACCTCCTAGTTCCTTTGATCATGACTAGTTTTTTCACCCCCCTGACCTTTCTTAAAATAAAGTTTGAAGTAAGAATGCAGAGATGATTAAATGGGAATAATGTCATTTTGTTTAATTGATTACTAAAGACCCAGCTTAATCAAAATTATTGGACATTTAATAGCAATCTGATATTAGTGATTTAGTGAATATAAACAGAGATTTCATGTTATTTTCTGAAGGAATTAGTATTTTTTATAAAAGAGATTTTATACAAGGAAAATATATGTTAGAGCTATTATATTAATCTCTAAGCATATAAATAAAAACTAACTAGCCACTTAACTTCTACTGTTCTTTTCTTTTGGCACAATTCAGCAATTACTGCATTCACCCTCTGTTTCTTTCTTTAAAGAGCATGTCTATAAAATTAATGAACCTTCTACTCCCTGTTGAACATACAGATTTCACAGAAACAGGGGAAATAATCATCATTCCAATGAGCACAGGCATTTGTACATCTATACATATATTTATGTCTAGCTTTATATTAATATTAGTGTTTATTTTTGAAAGTATATATTCATTTTTAAAGTATATAGCTATACTGATAAAAATCCCTACCTTTCTAACTTTTAATAGCTTGAAAAGATTATGAATATGGACAATACAAACTTAAATATGTATACATGTGTATGTGCTTTTCATTTCTAAAATGGAAATAGTACATAGGTGCTAAGTTTCTAGCATCATTCCTTGTTTGGCATCCATGTGTTTGTGTTGTCAATTATAGAAGCACCCTGACGACTTAGGGGAACTCTCACTGAATTAAATCTTGGTAAGACTTCAAATCAAACATTCTATGTTCTTACTGCTCAAAGTACAGGTAACCATATAAGCCAATTAGAAGATTCATCTCTACATTTTGAATCTTGACAGGTTGCCTTTGACTGTAAGCATTTTGTCACTTTATCCAATGTGCCATGCAAATATTTTCTTTTTAAGCCTGCTGTGAAATGAAAAATATTGGGAAATAGTGATTATAGTGTCTTTCCTTCTTTTGTATATCACTTTTTTTTTCTTTTGCCTCTCAAGTAAGATCTGGATATTATGTCCTAATTATAAACCATTAATGCTGGAATCTTGAGGAAATGAAGAACAATGAAGAAGACTTTAACTTCATGATGACATTTTAAAAATTTAATCATTAATGACTTTGACTTGAATTATCCTATAAAGAATAAAATAGAAATTCTTTATTATTTTCTAATTTTAATTATAAACAAAACTTATTCCTAGCAAATTCCTGAAAATGGGATAAAAAAGAGTCACTCAGAAAAGTTAGTCTTTTGGTTCTAATGGTTCTTAAGAGATCGTGAACCAAAAAAATAATTAACATTTTCACCGCCGTATTATCAAAGGGAAGAGCAAGTAATGGTTAGATTTGATAATTTGCTTCCTATTCTTATGAGAAACACAATAATGCAATGTTTATATTCTTCCTCAATCCAAATGGATGTTTAAAATACTTTTTTCTCTTATCCAGATCTTTTAAAAGAATGTAATATGGATACTGGGACAACAATTCATCTTACTCTTAGTCCAAAATGACTGTATGGTAGTAATAAATAATCTCATTTTTATTTAATATTCAATTATTCTAGATTAGGCAATTGGTAAACATTTATGTTCTGGTCCAGTTTTATTCCTCAGCAACCTGAATTTTCAAGATATCCATTTTATGCCCTATTCATCATAGAAAGCCAGATAAAGTTTTGATGTAATATATTTGGTTTGATGGCCATTGTTCCAGAAGTGGACTGCAAATAGTATAAAGCTTTTATTGTTGAACATCTTTGAGAAACTCTATACTTTTCAGTGTAACATATGTGGCATAATGATATAATTTAGAGAGGAAAAGAGCTATAAAACATTGCCCAATCATATTGCAGAGGTAAAGTGGAAAGACCCTCTACAAAAATCCAAACCATACTTTTGGTATCTAATTAATGAAAACTGTCTGACTTACAATGCCCATATTTGCTGATGCTAGAGTTTTCTGTAAAATTACTTATAAATAATATAATAGTATTAGGTCTATATTGGGTTTGTTGTCATATGTCATAAAAACAGTTGTGCAAATCTCTGAACCATAACTAGTTCTATACAGAACTTGATGTATCAACAAATCAGGGCAGACTTTTTTCCGATGTGACAAGTTCTGAGAAAGCAATTTGGGCAAATAAAATCTCTGGACAAATCCTCCAAAGCAATTCCAATTACTTGGTATGTCATTGATGGATTTTTATTTTGCTCTTGAAATTAGTAACAAACACAATTTGAACCACAAATATCCCACTCCTTACTCTGAATGTGTCAGCCATTAAACCAAAGCATATTTATTTCACCACTTGATGAATAGAAGAATAAACAATTAATCACAGATATTCCTTTCCTTCTTCTAACCCTTGATGAATGCTCTTGTATGCATGATGTCATTGATGGATATTTATTCCACTTCTGAAAATAGTGATGCATCAAACTTTAACTGCAGATACATGCCTCTTTCACTCTTAGTGCATAAAAATGTAATTGCCACACAGTGCTGAGAGATAATGGACTGCATCACTTTAGAACCTAAGTTACTCCCTGTTAGTTTCTTTGTTAGAAAGATTCATTAGCCCAAGTAACTATTGTTTTTGCCTAAAGAACTGCAGTAGAGAGATAATGAAGAGCTTTTTACCCATCATACTATTAAAACTCTTTAGGACCTTAGGGCTGGGGCTTTGGTTGTTCATATTATATTCCCAATGTCTAAGTCTCCCAACATGGATATTCACTAACTTGATAAGTTAAATATTCATAGGAATAGACTACTAGAATGATTCATTCATGCATGCATCCATTCATTCATTCACTGTTTAGAGAGTAGTCTACATAATTGTCTAAAGTGACTCTTTCCATTCAGATCTCAAAGGCCCTATAATCTGATTAATACTCCTACTCCTCTTACGGGACTATTATTCCATTTCCAATATAATGCATTCAATCCTTATTTTATTTGTCTTTTCTGTCCTTTCTGTGATGTTTGATCATGATGATGACTCTATTTTTGAAATTATTATCTTTTGTTAAAGACATCTCTTTTTTTCCCTTGAGCTGTGTTTTTAGCCATCTTCTCAACCATAGGTTCATCTACACCTCTTATGTATATTACTTTTTCCAGTTTTAAGCCACCTAATTCATTCTTCATATTCCATAAAAATAACTCTTCTAAATTGCAAATCTGTTTATGTCACATTCTCGCTTAAAGTATTTTCATATTTTATTACCTGTGTAGTAAAATTTCAGCGTAGTATGCAAAACTTTTCATATTATGACCTCCATCATTATCCCCAAGATCATCTCTTTCCTATCTCACATATAAACTATACACTTCACAGAAAATTTATGGTACATACTGGTTCCCCAAGTGAGCCATGATTTCTCATACCTCTGACATATTCACTCTTTCTGTTGGACAGCTACTTCTTTCTTTTCTACCATCTGAATGCTTATCCAGTAAAGAGGGTTCAGCTCAATTTTATCTCCTCAACTCCTCTGACAGAATAGTCACTCTTTAATCTTGCTTCTCTTGAAAAAATTTACATAATGCAATGTTCCACTTTCTCATTTCAGTTTCCATAAAGACATATTTCCTTCACTAAATAATTTCAGAGTAGTGAGTACATTCTATCTATTCTTATATCCACAAAAGGTAGATTAGTATCTATGATATAACTATTTCTTAAAAAAGTATTTATTGAAAGACTGAAGTAAAGAATAAAGCCAAGATAAGAAACTTAAAGATTTCGAGTCATGGTTAATATATTAATTTCTTCTTCAGCTTTAAGATTCTAATAGTGATGGAGAAAAGAGGATGTGTATTGGGAACAGATACACATGTGGTATCTAGAAACAAAAACAGTTTTTTAAATTATGATTTATTAAAATAACATGAGTCCTTTGAAAGGAACTCTATATATTTGATGAAATTATAGAAGCCTGAGTGTGTTACGAGGTTTACTGAATAAAAGGACTTTAATTTGAAATATAATGGAGAAAAAAATATGGGAAAGATTTAATATTTTAACAAAGAAAATAGTTTCATATACCATGAAGGAAAATAGGCATCGTAGAGAATGCAGAATATTCAGTAAGCCTCTCAGTAACTTTCAGTAGAATCTAACACAGGATGGTGAAGGATATAACAATGTCATTATATATAATATATCGATCTACTGGTATCCAACATGTAAGTGATTTTGTTTTTGTTTTTAAGATTTTACTTATTTATTAAAGAGAAAGCATGAGAAAACATGAGAGGGAGGAGGGTCAGAGGGAGAAGCAGACTCAATCCCGTGACTCCAGAATGACCTGAGCTGAAGGCAGTCACTTAATCAATTGAGCCACCCAGGTGCCCCTTGTAAGTGATTTGTAAACAAGGGAAACATATGCACACATGATTTGTAAATATCTGGATGCTTATAGAATGTTCATTTTTCTAAAACTAGTATTTGATAAAGTATTGACTAAATGGTCTTCTAAGAAGTTTCTTCTCTCTAAAGAATCGAAGGAAGTAAGAGTAACATTGGTACTTTGAAAATATTACTGCAAAGAAAAAGTGGTCCCTAACACTGAAGAACCAGGATATATTGACCAATCTTTGTATTAGTTAGCAATTAAGTTCTTGACATCAGATACTCTAAGGAGGTGATGATAGCAATTTACAACAAAACATCTTGAAAGGAAAGGGGAATGTGCCACCAATGTCAATAAAATATTTAAGAAGATTCAAAGAGAAGGTACTTCTCAGTTTGAGTTGTTCCAGAATCATCTTTCCTCCCTAAAATATGTATTCATTGGTCCCTTTCCCAAAACTCAATATTCCTTTCTTTTCTCGTTTTTTTTTTTTCACTAACCTCTCCTTTACATATTCTTTTCCAGTCACATTGACCTCGTTGCTGTTCCTCAGACCCATTGGGCAAGCCCTTGATTTAGTAATTTTTCATTCTTCCCAAAGATATTTTACAAGACTTTCTTTAAATTTCACCTTCTCAGTGAGGTATTTAAATTAAAACACATCTATTTCCTTTGATATAATTTTTTTCATAGCCTTTTTAAACATACTATCTTCTAAATTTGTCTATTTGTTTATTATCTCTCTATCTTATTATGTTGTCTACAAACTTTTTGGTTTTTTCCTTTTTGCTCTCTGATAGGTCTCAAGTGCCTGCAATAGTGCCTGGCTATTAGTAGTAGTAAATGCTTAATAAATAAATGAACTTATTCAATAAAAATCTCTGAAGTTGGAAACTTTAAAAACTTTAAAACCCCTGATCTAGAGAGTAGCATATGAGTAAAAACAATAGTAAGTTTTTAACAGGAAACAAAAAATAGTTCAAGCTAGAAGACTTGTTGATCCTTCTTGTTATATTAGTTAAACTATTTTTTTTTTGCCTTGGAGTAAGAAGGATTCATCCTTTACTAAACACAAGGTTGTCTGATCTGATGCTATTTTATAGATAGAAGAGATTACATCTGAGTTTTCCATAAAATTAATAAAACATGTTAATGTTTGTATCTTAAGAACCTATGATTCAACATAATGAAAAAAGAATAGGATGACTTACTTGTTATTTATATAGTTATTTCTCTGATGCTATCACTACTTAAAATTTGGCTGCAATCTATAAATGGAGCTTTATCTTGTCCACAGTACTACAACTCTTGGGTCATCGGTGTGACTTGTAAAAACAGTTTTCTTTTACATATTTATTGCACATGGTACTGCTTTTGGACTAATAAGAAGAATAGTAAGATTTAGCAGAATGGGCAACTAAGCAAGCAAATTAGTGTAATGAACACAATGAATCTTAAATTAGCCTTTGTGACAGCAAAATGGCCAGAGTATATTTACAAGTCAGATTAGAGATTGTGGATTTACTAAATCTTTTTTTTTTTTAAGATTTTATTTACTTATTTGACAGAGAGAGAGATCACAAGTAGGCAGATAGGCAGGCAGAGAGAAAGAGGGAAGCAGGCTCCCTGCTGAGCAGAGAGCCCGATGTGGGGCTCAATCCCAGCACCCTGAGATCATGACCTGAGCGGAAGGCAGAGGCTTTAACCTGCTGAGCCACCCAGGTGCCCCTGGATTTATTAAATCTTAAAGAGATTGTTGTGGAGCACACAAACTTTATAGTAGATGATGGATGGATGGTTGGATGGATGGATGTATCGATGTATCAATGTATCGATAAAAGTATCGATACTTTTTAAAAGAACCAGTGTTTTATTCACTTATCTAAGGTGTAAATACAGTCACTGTCAGACCCTAAGTCTGACTTCTGTTCTCCAGACCCCCATTCAAAACATCTATTTTGTTATCTTAGCTCATGTTGCCTTACTCAGCACCATATTACAAATAATCAGAGGAAAAAACCGAATTTTTGTCTGTTTTAATGAATGGAATAAATATCTACTTAGATTAAATTAATTATATTTAATTCTGCCTAGATATGAGGAGATGAAAATGACCTTTTATGAGATTTTTGAAATGATATTTTCCAATAGAAAAGTGTTAAGCAATGTATGGTATATGTCAATATTCATAACTCAAACACAGCGACTTTACCCTCTTAACTAGATATGCATTAAATATTAATAGATTATGGAGAATGTACTTGAGAAAAGGAGTGATCAGATGTTCTCTTGACACAGACATGATGATATTACTGGAAAGAGAAATAAGAGGTATTATATATAAAATACATCAGTTCAGCATGCTATTTCATAATTGTATTTCTTTAAAACTTACTTGACTCTAGGGCACTCTGAGAACAGCAGCTGATTTATTTTGTATTTCTTTAAGTCCTAGACCTCTAATCTTCCAACCTGGCACACATAGCAAAGAGAAGCAGCAGCTAAAAAATGATAAGGGGATAGTACTGTGCGTATTTCAGAACAGAACCAGGGCAGGATAGAATGCATAAATCCTCAAGTCTTATGGGTTTGTAAGAGCAATGTGCAGTTCAAGAAGATTGTAGAATGCCACTTTTTCTGTGCTCTTCATAATTTTTATCCAATATACTTCTTACCCATTTTATTTATTTTTTTAATTAAACCTTCAAGGGATGGAAAGTAATCACCCAAATAAAGGATTACAAATGGAATAAATATAAAGCTTTGTGTATCCTTTTACTCTTTATTTACGGTGAGAATTGAGTTTGCAAATTTAGATGTTTTTGAAGAATATTGTGTCCATAAATGAAACTGATTCTAAACTGTGAATCTTGGTATATATCTTGATAGACAGAAAACTCGTCTCTCAAAGATAACCACACTCTAATTCCAGAACATAAAAATATGCTATGTTACATGGAAGAGAGGAATCTGGGTTGGAGATGGAATTAAGTTTGCTACTCAGCTGATCATAAAATAGGAAGACTATCCTGGATTATCTACAATGGGCCCAGTGTAATCACAGAGTTCCTAAAGTGGAAGACCGAGGTGGGAGTTAAGTCAGAGTGACCTTGTGACCACCATTCCTAGATTTGGAGATAGAAGGAGGGGCTACAGTCAGGTTATGCACTGGGCCTCTAGAAGTTGGAAAACTGAAGCAAACAGATTCTTTCCTTAAATCTCCAGAAAGAATATAGCCCTGCTGAAATCTTGGTTTTAGCTTGGTAAAACTTCTGATCTACAGGACTGTAACATAACAAATTCGTATTGTATTAAGCCACTAACTTTGTGATGGTATTACATCCTTAATAAGCATATTGTCACTACATTAACCTTCATAAGTTAATTTACTTAAAAATTTTTATGACCCTTCAAAATTTTATTTAGTTTTCTTGTCCTACAAGGAAAGGCAGATTTTTGGTATATATATTTCAGGTAATAACTTTACATATAACACAGATAAAATAAAGTGCCAAATACATTTTTTAATCTACCTTATATTCCACTCAATAAACATTGATCAGTAACAGTGATTTTGAAAATTATTATCATTAAAATAATGTTCTGAGAGAGTTTCAATAACCTCTGTATTCAGGCATAAAATAATCAAAATAAAAACAAAAGTTTAAAAACTTATTACACTGAAATTTTGCCTCACAAAATGCAGGCACTTTTTATGAGTCCTTTGGTAATGACCTACTTCTTACTGTGCAAATGTTTCTCTGAGAATTTGATTTGTATGTGGGGAAATATATATTTCATATAAGTGTATGGAATTTCTCCTACTTTATTTAGACTGTTATAAAAAGTTTTTGAAAATTTTTATTTTCACACCGAATCCTAGAGCCTATAGTTCCACAAGCTTGATTCCATATTTTTCCCTGTTCAGTGACAAATTTATAACATGGATTCAACAGTAAATTTTGCAGCATGCTGCAATGGGCTATATGGTACCTCTTACTACATCTATTAATTTCCAAGAGTATTTTTCTTTAGTCATAATTTATACAAGTCTCCATATTATTTATTACCAACTGTCTATCAATCATCTAGTTTAGGAATGTTTATTACTAGGTTTATTTGAATGAGGGAAACAGAAAGGCAATAAGTCCTTTGGGTATCAATGTTAGGCTTATGGGAAGATGTATTATACTCCTCAAAGAAAGATAACATTTGGTGGTTGACTTGCATAAATTGTTGGCAAATGCAATGGGATACTGTGGTTCAAATGGTTGCTAAATAAATAAACTTGCTAATAAGATTAACCTACAAGGATCAACGTAACACGTGCTTAAAGCACAAACTTCCCACTTCTTTTTTAAATTTAGCTGAAGTGATCCTCTAAAGAACTCACAAGAATTCGTTTACTCCACAGAACAGTTTCCTGTGACTAGCCATTAACGAATGCTGGTAAGAACCTGTTACATTTGGATGAAATATTAATCTGGAAATTATCCACAACTGCAAACTAGACACTAATCTTCAGTTACATAAAGAGAAAATTTTAGAAATGCCAAGAAAATGATTCTATAGTAAGGAAATATATGAAGGAACTCATGTCTCAGTCAAGAAGATCTTGAACTATAAACTTAAGCCTAGTTGTGCCCCACCATTATGTTATCTTTAGTAAATTTAGATAATTAGTTTCCAGTATGGACTTGAACTGGTTGTTAAGGTAGGACTCTTTTCTTCACAAAGTGAGGCATTATGAGAGAGATCAGATAATCCAGTGCTTTGGGTCTATAAACCAGAAATTAATCCATTAAATGTGAAAGAACAGTCTCCAAAGGCAAAGTTCTTCTTTTCTATACTGATAATTAATTAACTAGGTAATTATGAGGCTTATCACCAACATTGTAAAACTGCTGATATTCAGGACCAAAAATATGCTAAACTGTATTTACATTTTTATTACCTCTTTCTCAAATTTTTCACTTGCCATTAGAATAACATTAGAAAGACATGTTCCAATCAACTCATTCATAGTAAAGTACTTGAAACAGTAGATAGACATAACACACCCATTACCCTTTGCTCTCAGGAAGTATAATTAGTTGTTACTTTGTTAATTATTATCTGGTCCCTATCCTATCCCTCTCAGTTTGGGACCTTGTCCATTTGACTTAATAGTCATCAGGCTCAATTCCATTAATTGAGATCTTCTGGAGTACACAACACTCCTTATATGTATCCAGTAAATTATTTTCAAATATATCAATGCATTTTCCAGGGTCTTTGAAAATAATTTGCTATGCTTTTGCCATAATCAGCATCTGCTCCATAATTTTTAGAAATAAAATTCTTCTTTTGCCCTGTGTGAAAATACTTGAGGTTAGTTAGTTTTCTCTCTTCTTTCCACCTTTCTTTAAACAAATGATATAAGGGCTTCTTGCTACAGTCATGACTAAGAATCACAATTTAAATATAGTTTAAACAAAGCACACCTAAAGTTAAGTTGGTTGAGGCTTGTGAGGAACATCTACTTAAAACATCTTAGACTCTTTATTCTATTTACAGAACTTACAGCAAGATTTTTTAAAAGGACCATACTTTGTGACTCTCCTTCCTATGTTATCTATTAGTTTTGTTAATGTAGAATAATTATAATAACATTCACAATGTTCTTTTAGATAGCACAGAACTCACGTTTACCTTATAAATTTCAGGATATGTATATATGTTTTGATTTTGAACTTTAAAGATATCTTTCTTCATTAACAGCATCATTTCATGTTAAAGATCTATTACTTTATAAAAGTTGGAGCTAAAACATATCTTTTCAACATTGAGCTACAGAATAGAAAGAGGTTTAAAATGCATACTTCTATTTTTATCAGTGTATATTGCATCACTCCCAGGAGTTTAAGGCACACTTTTTCTTTTCCTTTGTTTTGAAGATTTTATTTATTTATTTGACAGAGAGATCACAAGTAGGCAGAGAGGCAGGCAGAGAGAGAGGGGGAAGCGGGCTCCCTGCTGAGCAGAGAGCCCAATGCGGGGCTTGATCCCAGGACCCTGAGATCCTGATTTGAACCAAAGGCAGACATTTAACTCACTGAGCCACCCAGGTACCCCTAAGGCATACTTTTTTAACTGGCTATCAAATACTAATCCTGACAATATCCTTATAATTTCTTATGTTGCTTAATTAAAAAGACAATTAAGTCTTACCCACTGCTTATAGCACTAGGTATAAAAATAAGACAAAACACCTCTTTTTGATTGAATGTGTACTCTTATGTTGGCTATGATTATTAATCTAAGGAATTCCTTTGAAAGTAATCTGCTTTCAGCTCCCTCTCAGAGTGTCTAGATATAATAGAACTTTATATTTATATTGCACATTGTGATTTTCATACCACTTTTTTTTAAAGATTTTATTTATTTATTTGACACAGAGAGAGATCACAAGCAGGCAAAGAGGCAAGCAGAGAGAGAAGGGGAAGCAGGCTCCCTGCTGAGCAGAGAGCCCGATGCGGGGCTCAATCCCAGGACCCTGAGATCATGACCTGAGCCGAAGGCAGAGGTTTTAACACACTGAGCCACCCGGGTGCCCATTTTCATACCACTTTTAAACACATTTTACTATAGCCTTCTAATAATCATACACAAAGAACTTACTAGTAAATTCTGAGTTATCGTCCAATAAATATTTGAAGAGACCGAATATTCAATGAGAGTGCATTATATCGTCCATGCATGGAGACTTTTTTGGCGAGTGAAAAAATCAGAATTATAACTAGGGTCTCTTGCTTCAACTTATTTCAGTGTTTTCCTATGAAACTGTTCTTACTTAAAAGAGAGAAAGAAAATACTTTTCAGTAAAACCTTCTGGAAGAGGATGATGTTGGAGGGGTGCCTCGGTAGCTCAGTGGGTTAAGCCTCTGACTCTTGGTTTCTGCTTAGGTCATGATCTCACCGGTCGAGATGGAGCCCTGACTTGGGCTCTGCACTTGAGATTCTCTCCCTATGCCCCCCACCCACAAAATAAGTAAATAAATCTTTTTTTTTAATGAGAATGATGGAAGAAATCTGCAGTCATTATAGTCATGATAAAATCAAAGAATACTATACAAGGCTGTGTAGTAAAAAATTACTGGAGAGTCACCTATTAACTAGTTATCTGGCATTCAGCAAGTGCTCAAACATAAAATCTTCAATTTTCTCACTTCTAGAATTGAAGCATTGTTTCAACAATCCCTACCTGATATGAAAGTCTATAGATCAGAAGCAGAACTAATTGAGTCTCAGATATTGCTTTCAAATCAGCAATACTTATAATGACTTATCATTGAGCACTTAGTACCTGGCAGGAGCATGTTAAGGCTTTAGATGCATAAATGTGGTTACATTATTATCTCTATTTTATATGCGAAGAAAAAAAAAGACTTGGAAGTTAGGTAACTGATCCCCAAATCATTCAGCTAGCAAGTCATATGAAGCTGGAATTTGAAACCAGGTTTTTCTTACTCTGAAGATTCTGCTTTTCTTTTTTTTTTTAAGATCCTGCTCTTAAATATCAGCCTTTTTTCTTTTTAAAGACTAGCCTTAAATTTCTAGTCTTATGCTACTTAGCTTCAAAAAAAAATAACTATCAATTCACCTAGCAGGTGGATTTATTTTAATCTGTTTCACCCATTTAAAATAAAATTTCAAATAATTCAGAATGTGGATTTTCATTTTCTATTATTTATCTGTGGCCTCACTGTTGGCTTTAAATTAATTTATGTCATTTAAATGATTAGATTTTTTAAATAGTAGAATGTTTACTATTTCAATTTGCATTGGGAATTTGACCTTGTTTACTCATAATTATAAATGGACCTCAAAAAGAGTATATATAGCTTGCAATAACATATAGTGAGAACATTATTGTTACTAATGGGTGTGTCATGTTTATCTACTGCTTATCATTTTTTTAAACTAATAGACCTGATTTTTTGGAATAGTTTTGGATTTCCGGGATAATTGAGAAGATAGTACAAAGATTTCTCATATATGTCCTCACACACAGTTTCCTCTGTTATTAACACCTGGCTTTCGGGTGGTGCATTTGTTACAATAAATGAACAAATATCTACCCATTATTATTTACTAAATCCACAGTTTACATTAAGGCTCAGTCTTTGTGTTGTAGTGTTCTATTGGTTTTGATAAATAGATAATGTCATTATTTGCCATTGCAGTATCATACTGCATAGTTTTACCCTAAAAATTCCCTCTGCTTCACTATTTATCCCTACCCTTCTCACTCGGAACCCCTGGCAACCATTTATCATTTTACTGTCTCTACAGTTTTGCTTTTTCCAGAACGTCATATAATTAGAATCATGCCCTATATAACCCTTTCAGGCTTGCTTCTTTCACTTATCAATAAGCATATAAGTTTCCTCCATGCCTTTTTGTGACTTGATAGCTAATCTCTTTTTATTGAGGAATAGTATTTCACTGTATGAATGTACCACAGTTTATCCATTAACTTATTGATAATACTTTGGTTGCATCCATATTTTTGGTGCCATTTTTTATAAAACTGCTGCAAACATTTGTGTGTAAGTTTTTGTGCAGACTTAAATTTTTAATTAAACTTAAATTTTTTGTGCAGACTTAATTTTTTAATTAAACTTAAATTTTTAATTAATTAAATACCTAGGAGCATGACTGCTGGAGCATATGGTAAGAATATGTTTGGTCTTGGAAGAGATTGTCAGTCTTTCCAAAGTGGATATACCATTTGACATTCATATCGGCAATGAGTGAATGCTCCTGTTGCTCCATATCCACTCTACCATTTGATATTGTCAGGTTTTTGTTTTGCTTTTAATTTTAGCCATCCAATAGGTGTGTGGTGGTATCTTGTTTTAATTTACTAATGACATAATTTTAAGCATCCTTTCATTTGTTTATTTGCTATCCGGGTATCCTCATTCATGAGGAGTCTATTCAGATTTTTTGCTTCTTTAAAAAAATGTTTGTCTCCTTGTTGGTTTTGAAGAGTTCTTTGTATATTTTGGATACAAATTCTATATCAGATATGCATTATTTAAATATTTTCTTCCAATCTGTGGCTTTTAATTCTCTTAATACCATTTCTAATGAAATCAATACTAGATACTTTGCATATCTCAATAAAAATGGCATCACTACTGTCTTTTGGATGTCATTTAAATAACTTCTCCATTGATGAAAGTAATATAAAAAAGAGCTACAAATCACAGTTTTCATAAAATTACTGCCTGCCATGTTGTAATAATTTTTTTATCCCAAAGATTTATGATAAAAATTGTATGATCTCAGCAAGATGAATATATATATCTGTATTGGACACATGTATGTATAAATTTATTCTATATTATTATAACATTTAGTATATATATACAAAATAAATATATGTATATTTTGTAATATATGTAATATATAAATGGAGTAGTTCAATACAAATTTTGTTATATATTATATACTGATATTAAATGGATATCATATAGCATTTGCTCATCAGTTGTTTGAGAACCAAGAACAGCATTCAAAGCACTATTATAAATTTAAGCTGTCCTTCCAGTTAGTCCTCCACCATTTATTAAAATGAAAGTATGCAGAGGTATGTCTAGCTGTGATTCCTATTATTTCCCAATTTCCAAGTAATTTCAAAGTATTGAGAAATAATTGTAAATATTCATTGTTCCTCATGACATATTTGATGGTGAAGCTCTCTGGCTACCGAGGTAAATTCTTGGGTCCATGTTTCACCACTTGTCAGCTGAATGACCTTAAACAAGTTACTTAATTTCTCTGTGCTTCAAGTTCCTTCATGGGTAGAATGTTGATATAAATAGTATATAACTTGCAGATCGTTGTAAGGATTACAGTAAAGTGTAAGGATTTCAGAAAGCATTAATATTTTGCACTCAGGGCTAGTAATCTTATTTACGTAGTTGTCAAAAAGTTATATGTAATAATATAAAATACAAGATATACTGAATATTGGAGAAAATACTTGATAATTCAAAAATATCATATACGTTTGGAAGTAAAAGAATTTTAGAGACTCATTTACTTAAGCGGTATTTTTTCCAACTGTAAAATTTATTTCTTTGATATATATTTATATATATCAAGATAATAATATATATATTAACAAGAACTTATAGATAGATATATAGAGGTAGATATGTAATCCTTATATACACATAAAGCAAATAATTTTATTATATTGATTGTCATGATTCATAAAATAAACATGGTGGGATACCATGGCTATGTATAGGTAGAAATTTGGAATCTAGGGTCTCAGATATCTCTCAGGTATACACAAATTGATACTTAGAGAGCTTGTGATTGTCATTTGAGGAGGAAAGAAAATGGTGATTGAATGAAGAATTGGGGAGAACAGTGTCCAATTAGCTCTCCTCTGTGAGACCAAATTGACAGGTTTTGAGCACACAGAAAAGGGAAGCCAGAAAATGATGTTCTGAAGCTGTCTTCAGGGATTTTAAACTCATATAATGATAACATCCAGTGTTATCAAAAGGGACATGAAGCATGGCTCAAGTATGCGGGAATCTTGAGATTTTTCAGTTTGAGGCAATAGAAGCATCTTTGGCGGGGAAGTTTGCAAATCCTTTTCTTTGTGTTTAGTCCATCTGTGTTTGCTAATTGTCAATTACAGTTGGGCTCTTACCTTCCCACAGAGACTGGGAGAGTGGTAACTATCTCCTTCTGTTTTGCACTTCAAAGAGATTGTTCCCAGGTCCTTGAGAAAGACATTTCCTGGATTGTAAAACCAGCAAGATTCTGGGAGAAGATTTACACACATATCAAATGGGCAGAGAAAGAATTTATTTACAAGTTTTCTAATGTAAATGTTCTTTAAAAAACGAAGGTCAGAGGCCCAGAGAGGAAGAAGCCTATCTAAAGTTTAGTCAAGCTGAAGGGAACTTCCTGGCATCTTGGTCAGACCTGAGATACTGGACTTGCACAAAATACGTCAGTCTGGTCATCAGCCAAATTGTGACATACATCAGCTCTAGAAAGTTCAGTGTTTTATGCTCATTCAAACTTCTCTGCAGCTTTCCAACCCTTTGTGTAAATTCCCACATCGATAGCTGAAACTTGAATGGTGGGCTAAAGATTTCAACATCATCTGGGAATCCTGATGGGATTCCTGGGAACAACATCATCCTGTAAGAACTAAGGAATCTCTGGCTACTCCTGTGATTCATTAATCTGCATTTTAATAAGATCCCCAAGTTATTCCTGTGCTCCCTAAGGTTTGAGAAGCACTGCCAGGCATTGTTTGTCTCTCTCCCACTTGTCCCTGTTAAATATTTTTCTATTAGCTCCAATTCCACAGGCACGTGGCCTCAGATTTATAAGGTTACAACTAGTTAATCTAATAAGTGACAATATTGTATATTAATAGGGAATAATTCATTCATGAGAGCAGAAGAGCAACTGACTTCTTTTCTTGCAATCAATTTGAACTTTTTTTTTCAATTGGATTAAACAAAGACAAGAAATAAAGCACTTCTTGTCATTGTTTAACCCAATCAGGAAAAAAAAAATTCAAGTTAGTTAACGGGTGAAAATATATTTTGTATGGCTCTTTAACCTTTACTAAGCATCTGTGCACTCCATCTATTGGGAGGGGGTCCTACATTCACACATTTTGATAAGAATGGATAAAATAGTGCCTTGTTGCCATGGCAATAAAAAATTAAGTTATGTTTTCTGTTTAGTACAGATATCTTTCTTTTTTTCCTTTTTCTTCCCCCTTCTCCTTCTCTCTTCCCCCTCCCCCACCCCTTCTCCACCCCCCCTCTTCTGCCTTCTGTTCTCTGTAGCTTTTAGATGAAGATTTCTGAATTTTCTTGCATTTATGTTTATTTTTTCTTTCTTAAAATAACATAGTATTTAACCTACCTTCATAAATTATGAGATTTATTTCTTTATGTGCCAGGCCATTTGAGACATTGAGAACCATTTAATGAAGTAGAAAGCTTTTCCCAGCAAATGTTGGAGAGAGGGTTCATTGGCCTTGTAACCAAAGAAACTGCCTCTGGTTGGGTGCATGACCTTTTGAACCACTCACTCAGTATATGATTCAGTTTTCTCATTTATAAAGTCAGGAACTTTAGATAGAAGGTGCTGTCAATGTGGTTTCTAGATCAATAGTTCTATTTTTTCATGAATATGAATCTCCTCTTCAGTGAAAATACCACTCTTTGTGTTACAAGTGGTTTCTTTGTACCTTCCACATTTTTTCACCAGTGTCTTTTACAATTTGTATGGACTAGGCTAAAGACTGGAAAGCGTTTTTGTTGATATACCTGACATATAGCATGTGATGTTTTGTTTAGTACTTTGAGCAATTCCTCAGACACCCTGATAGTAAAAGCTTAGAGCAGGTATATGGATAGTGAATGAAGTTGCTACAAAGCAATTTCAGTTTACAACACCTACTCCCAAAAGTATGTGTCTTTCAAATAATCATTTAATCTAAAACAAATGAACAAGCAAAACACATGAGTCACACTAAGTGCAGTATGAGGGAAGGGGGGAATCTAACCTTGAAGGAGAAATGCCACTGAGGCAAGTATATCAGTTAAACATTTTATAGTAGGTTGAATAAGTGCTACCCAAAAATGTCAAGTTCTAATATCTAGAGTTTGTAAATGTGATATTATTTGGAAAAAGAAATTTTGTGGATATAATTAAATTATGAATTCAGAGATGAGAAGATTACCCTAGATTATCTGGGTGAGCTCTAATTGTCATCACATGTACCTTATAAGAGAGAGGCAAAGGGAAATAACACAGACACAGAGGAGAAAGAAATCTTAACACACAAGCAGAGACAGGAGTGATGTGGCCACAAGCCCAGGAATGCCAGAAAGTAAGAGACAAAGAATGGATTCTTTGTTAGAGCAATCAAGGAAAGCACAGTCCTGCTGAATTTCAGATCTGTAGCTTCCAGAACTGTGAGAGAACAAATTTCCATTGTTTTATGCCACCAATTTGTGAAGATTTAGTAGTCTCAGGAAATTAATACATGGTTCATTGTTAGCAATAAATCTTTTATAAAAGTAAATTTCCCCTTCCCCCCAACCAAAAAAAGTAAGTGGAAAATATTCAAGTCAAAAAACAGGATAGTAATCACTGAATCTGAAGTATAGTAGTTTTGAAATAGTAATTTCAACCCTCAAATGTCATCTAATACCTCATCATTTCATGGAGTAGAGGACAAGAATACCAGTAGGAAATTGGGACAAAATTTGAAACTTCAAACTTCTTAGACTCATTCCCAAGTCAGAGTAGAAGTAGCTACAGACAAGTTCTAGCAAAAGGACTTTGCATAGAGGTAATCTTAGCAGCAATGAGAATGAGAATTAGCAGCAATGAGAATGCAGAGGTCCTCCCTTCCAAATTCTGTTTGCTGCAGAGTTCTTATTTTATCCAAGCACACAGAGCTCCACAAGCTCTTTTTTGAGAACAGTAGTATTGTAAACATGGACTCTGTGGTTATAACACAGCTAGCAAATGGTTAATGAATCTGTCATCTCATTAAATCTTCTGGGATTTAACGGGAACAACACTGGGAAGGAGGTTTACTTTTGAAAACTGTTTAGAAAATGAAAATAACTTGTCCCAAATCATACAATGGTTAAGTAGTGATACCATGTTTCAAATCTAGTTAAGATTCCATAATACACTTTCTTAATCACTATGTTGTATAGAAAACCTCAGACAGTAGAAGGTTTATAATATCCTTTTGTTGTTGGAATAAGACTGATCTGATATCAAACCTCGGGAAAACTGTTTTGAAATACACCATGGGTACCTTTTAAGAAGAAAACACTGAACTGATACTGCCCATTAATATACATATGAATTAAAGAATATTAAACAGATTCTCCCCCATTTGATTTTTAACTGGAACTTGTATTTTTTCCTCTACATCTCTTTGTGGAGAATTAATGCATCATTCATTTAATAAGTAGGAAGTATTTTTGGTTACAGTGTGAAGAATCTTGCTAGTGTAAGAATTATTAGATATGAATGTGACAGTATAGATACAAAGTCCAGTTTATTGAACTTCACATATTCTTTTGGTTTATTTTAAACTCTTTGACATCTGAATCTGGTTGTTGCTTTCTTACATGGTTTCTGACATCTGGAAATTGAGAAAATAATGAATATTTTTCTAGCTGAGGCCCAGATATAACCCAAAGGTCAAGTAACAAAGCTTCTTTACTGGATACATCCAAGATGTTGATCAATGACTGGATCTTCCATGAATTTCAAATTCTGAGTTTTCTTTCAGTTACCATTCCTTAGAGGGACCATTTTAAAACATATTACAAGGGGCACCTGGGTGGCTCAATCTGCTAAGAATCTGCCTTTGGTTCAGGTCATGATCCCAGGGTCCTAGATCAAGCCCCACATTGGGCTCCCTGCTCAATGGGGAGCCTGCTTCTGCCTCTCCTCACTCATTCTCTGCCTCTCTCTCTCTCTCAAATAAATAAAATCTTAAAAAAATTAAAAAAATAAAACCTATCACCAAATCATTCTTCAAGATTTGCCTTAAATCAATTTTATTTATTCTGAAATTCATTTAGTTTTAGGTGTCTTAGACTAATTCTTTCTTTCTTTCATCCCTAAGCTTATTTATCCTGGGCTTACTGTATATCATATATAGTGATATATCAATTTATGAATATATTCAAATTTTATATGAATATTAAAATAAAATAGTATATTTTGTGTACATTATGATGTCTACTCATCACATATTACCAATACAACCATTCAAAAATATAAATTTATAATTGTGAAGTGACTATGTTTACATATAAATATCATTTACCTGTGTATATACATACTATTATAATTCTAATACACATGTATCTAAAATGATCCTTTGGCCTTGTTGTCTTATGGACACCAGCATGCCACTTTAACAGTTTAGGTATCCATGACCAATGACTTAGTTCCCATCTACCAAACAGACATTTTTTTAATGTCTTTCTGGGATCCTTCTAAGGGAAAAGTTTTTTCACACACATGTATATCAAACCCAACCTTTGTCAGACTCCTGTTCCAGCTATTACTTTTTGATTTCCATCTTAGCCTTTGTGTTCTCTTGTTCTGTCTGCCCACATTGATGTCACCTGCACCAATCTGCTCCTGCCAACCTTCTTCTTGAGCTGCTACAAAACAGCATTGTGGCAGAAACTGCTAGTAAGTCCCTAAGTAATTGTTTCCCTTCACTCTCAGTGCAATAAAATCTTCAATTATTAGTAGAACCATATGGCTGTCTATAAAGACCGTATTCCCTAGCTTCCCTTTAAACTATGTATGGCCATGTAACTAAGTTTTGGCTAATGGGAAGTGAGTTTAAGTGATATATGCAAATTTCAAGGCATATTTTATACCTCTCCCATCCTCTTTCCTCCTTGCCCTATGAACCTAGTTAAATTGTGGAAGAACTAAAGAGCCATTTGGATCAAGTATACAAGGGCTATCTTCTAGGGGAAGCAAAATTACAGAATTTTTGTTTAATTATGCTTGAAGTCACCATCCAATCTCTAGACTGCTTATGTCATTACATAAGTAAGAAATTAACAGTTATAGATATCCCTTGCTTTTTGTAAGTTTATGTTACACCACTTTGCTTTTATGAAAGATGTACATTAGTACCTATTTTTGATAACCAAAACAAATGCATAGAATTTTATTTTCACCCAAAAAACCAAACCAAAACAAAAGGTGAAAACAGAAAGAGCATTGTGCATTTGTTTTATAATGAGCTATTATAGCAGCAGCATGCACCCACCCCAAGCTCCTTCTCCAGGACCTATATTCAGCATCTCAGCATCAAGCCACCCTAGCTTTGAATTGTGTCTGTAAGCATCTGTGCTTTTTATTGATTGATTTTGTGTATATGTTAGGAAAATGCATCTTAAAGTATCAAAAAAGATTAAGAAAGTTTATGTTTTGGGTCTAGGAACACTCAAAATGTTTCTATATAAATTAATGATAATTGCTTATTTACTCTACGCCATATTGGCTTAGGAAAGTTTTCATAGGGACACTGTATTTTCAGATAGTGGGAGAAACTTGTACCTTATTCAAAAACATTGCTATTTTGGCTCCTGCTTGGGTAATGGATCCAATATCCCAAAAGCGGCATTAATCTACCCACACATTAAGGGTTGGGCTTCATCTTCTGTCTCAGGATTCCTAGTTCTCTCTATGTGATTCTCTCTGTGTGATTCCTACTGATTCTGCCACTATCTCCAGGACATCTGTATGGCACTGAGGAGCTAACTGTGACCTCCACTGTCCTTGTTCTCCATCTGTTTAGAAGGAAGTAAAGAGCATAGAGATTCCCAGAAAGATCCCATGGAGCACTAGTGGCAAAGGTTCTTTTAATGTTGCTACTCGGACTCTTAAGAAATTAGTGTCTGGACCAGGAAAAGTCGAGTATGAAGTCCATTTTTGTACTTTCAGAAATTGCTAACTTCTCAGTCCTATTGCTGGCTTAATACATAATGCCACACTCTTTATTTCCTTTCTTTTTTTCTTTTTTAAAGTTTTTATTTACTTATTTGAGAGCGAGGGGGCATGTGAGACAGAGAGAGCAAGAGCAGGGAGGGAGCAGAGGGAAAGGGAGAAGCAGACTCCCTGCTGCGCTAGGTGCCCGACATGGGGCTTAATCCCAGGACCCCGGGATCATGACCTGAGCCAAAGGTAGACATTTAACTGACTGAGCCACCCTGGTTCTTGAAATCATTCTCTCTCCCCCTTCTCCTCCTTCTCTATCTTTAAGATTCTCTCCATTATCTAATTTCCATTGGGCATATTCTAACTCCTTCTAAATGATATGTTTATTATCTAAACTTGGTGGAAATTTGCGGTATTTTTAATAGATATCTTGTAATCCTTACATGTCAGGAAATATGACTAAATACCACAAATAGGAGAGGTATTTACTATTTACACATCAGCTATATGTGAATCTCTGAAATACCCGAGCTGAGAAGACCCTGATACCCATCTTTTTTGGGAGAAATTATTATTCACCACAGCCTGCCAATGGTAGTATATACTACACAGGAAGAACTCAAAATCACCAAGTTACTTTTTCTATTGAAGATATAAAAACATAATATACCCTGTTTCTAATCCTAGATCTACTAGATATCTTACTATAGATATTTCTTTGAATAAGTCACCTAATCTAAGTCTCAGTTTCTGATTCCACAAAATGAAGATATTAGCCTTGCTTATTTCACAGGATTGTTGTGAGGATAAAATGGGAAAAAATATTTATGAGAAGAATTTGTGAACTGTGAAAAAAAGCATAAACATTTAAAGATTTATTATAGAATCAAAACTTCTTGCCTTTTATAATTCTATAATGGTAAGTTTCTTTTTATCTCCTTATTAAATTCCAATTTAAATGCTTCACTTTAGAGTATGTTAAACCAATTAGCATGTCAGTAATCATATATTTTATGTTCTGAGTAATTATTCATTCCTTTAATAAACATTAGCATGTACTATGTAATAGGTATAGTAAGATAAATGAGTTTATACTCTTTAAGTATCTTAAGTTCCAATGGAGTATAAAATTGGATAAGAAATAGAAAAGTGCAATGCAAGTTGAGACACTCAATGACAGACCTAAATGTAGGATGCTTTTAAAATATAAAGATTTTAAAGGCATTTTGACATTTTGTGGAAAGTTTTGCAGATCCCCAAGCAAGGAAAGAAGTGTACTAACTAATAATAGTTCTGATCCAAGTAATTTGGACGTAAATGCATCTAGCTAGAAAAAGTAAGAACTTTATAGTATTTGCACAATTGAATGTTCCAGGGATGAACTTGTTTTAGTCACAATTAGAGTAGAAACAAACAAACAAAATACTGTCAATACTCTCTACCTCTGCTGCTTTCTTTTGCATTGATTTTATTCTTTAAGATTTCCCTCTGCAGTGTATAAGGTGGCTATTGGTTGTTCTAGGCATATATCCTAATTACAGCTGAAGGTATTAAAAAGGGAACATTTTCTCATGACTAGCTCCAGCAAACTTTGAGAAGACCTGCTATAGCCTTAGTTTGGATCACATGTCTAACCAGGAATGATTATTATAGCCAAAGGTTATGATAATGAGGTCTCTGACTACCCAGCCTGAGTACTATGCCTGTTATATTGTTGCTAAATCATATATTAAGGGTATCTTCTTCAAGTGAAAAAGGATTAATTGCCACAAAATATTTTATGTATTTATTTTTGTATATAGGCATGTAATTGCTTAATGTCTTATCCCTCTAGACAGTAAAAAAACTTTGGCCAGGGATTTTGTTTATTTTGTTTACTTCTCTAAACCTGTGTATTTCACAGTGCCTGATACATGGGAAAGGCTTATTCAATATTTGTCTAATCAATGATGTAAAGGAAAAGAATAATCTGATAGGAAGGAAGGAATTGAAGTTTACATCAAGAATAATAAATTTACCTGTACATTTGCCCCTAATTTTCTTTATATTCTATATCCAAACTCAGAATTCTTTTTGAAATATTTCATTAAAGGCTCCACTAGTGTCAATATATCTGTTGAATAATTAATATTTTCCACTTTAACTTATAATTATATTTATGTTTTAGCAGCACTTAGTTTAACAAGTTAAAAATTCTCAAAGACATAGAACTTCATATGTCTGTCTTTTCAGCTAAAACAGTTTAATTAGTTTGTAGAAGTTCTGGATTAAGCAATCCATTAAGTCGATCAGCAAAAACTTGTCCTATTTTATGATAAAAAATTGTCAAATATTAGTAATTTTTTGTGGCTCAACATTCTGCCTTCATGAGGTTGGTTTCATCCCAAGGGAAGCTTCACACATGATATGTCCTTCCTCCTTCTTCTCAGTTGGAAAGAACTACCTGGTTGTATTAGTTTCTTGGGATTACCCTAACAAAGTATCACAGACTGGGTCACTTAAGCAACCAAAGGTATTCTCTCACATTTTGGTAGCCTAGATATCTGAGGCCAAGGTGTCAGCCATATTGGTCCCCAAACTGAAGTCAGACATAATGAAAATGGGGATAGGAGAAGGATGCTGTGAAGGCAAAGGAAATTATCCACTGTTCCTTCGCTAAAAATTTTAATATACTAATCATGAATCTAGCTAGAGTAGGAAAAATGAGTTCTGGCATAATTTGGGGGATTTATGAATGACTGATCCTATCTTATTTATTTTTTTGGAAATGATATTTTTTTAAAATCATATATTTTTGGGCACCTGAGTAGCTCAGTCAGTTAAGTTTCAGCCTTCTGCTCAGGTCATGATATCCCAAGTTCCTGGGTTTGAGTCCTGGATTGGGTTCCCTGCTCAGCAGGGAGTCCTTCTCTCTCCATCTCTGCCCCTCTCCCCCCACTCATACTCTTGCTCTCACTCTCTCTCTCTCTCTCAAATAAATAAATAAAATCTTTTTAAAAATCATATATTTTTGCTTTAGGGTTTTATAAGCAAGAGTGATTTAATATTTATTTATTTTTTGTATGTACCAGACCTTAAAAGTAGAAAACAAAGGAAAATTCTGTTTGGCCCTGATCATGAGTGGATTCCAGAGGGGCAGGAAAAAATTATTTTCAGTCAAAATTATTTTCAGTCAAATGGGGCAAAGGAAATCTAACAGAAAGAGAAGTGAGGGCCCCTTGGAATAGTTGTCCAAATGTCTCATCTAAGGGAGCATAGAGAATTCTCATAATTCTCCTTAGAATCAGTATCTATGTTATATTTTAAAGGCTTATAGTTGAGAACACTGCAGGTATTTCTTGGTGATCCATTATACTTAATGTAGTGAGTGTCACAAGAGGAATCTTCCCACAGTGAAAGAAACTGGTGGTAGAAATAAAATATTTGTGTAGATTACCCAACTCTCAAAGTAGAGGTTTGTAGCTCAGTTCTAGAACAAGTTCAAACCTGAAGTAGATATAAAAGACCTGACTCTAGCCTTTCAAAATTTATGGTCATACAGCAGGGGATAGATATTAAAGCTGTACATTAGCGCTGATTTATAAACAAATGATTCTATTTACCACCAGTGTAGTCTTCATAGCTAGTGCACGAAGCACCAAAACAGTTCCAGGTTGAACTCACATTAACCCATATGGAGCTATGCTAGGTTTACCTCCTATTTAATATTAGATTTTGGGAAAAATTTGGAAAAAGTCAGGCCTGGAAAATAATTGAAACAAATAGGCTAGATACCTGTATAAAAAGAACAACAAAAATTTGTTAATCTATTGTCATGGGAGATATGAGAGATCTCTTTACAGCCTAGAATATCTTCTAGAGCATTCTTTTAAATACTTAAATACTTACTACTCTGATCGCCACTCAGTCAATGATTTTCTTTCTGTGAATTTGACATATGCAATTCCCCTATTATGAGATTTAAGGAGAAAAAAAAAAGCAAAGGAGATGAGATAGAGCGACCAGTGAGGTGAGCGGGGAAGCAGAAGTGTTGTATATTAGTGGCCAAGTAAAGAACGTCCATCAAGAATGAGAGGATGATCAAATGTTATCAAATCCTGATGATAAATCAGTGTAGAACTAGCAATTGTTCACTGAATTTAGCAACCTGGAAATCATTAGATGTATTATTGATAAGAGCATTTCTGTTGGAGTTAAAGCATGAACACTTGGCTCATGTGATACATGATTGCTTGATAGATAATTCAAGCAACAAAGTATTTGGGGCAGTACCGCCAGGAAATTGAATTTGAACAAATGTATTTATTTATTTGTTTTTTTTTATGGAAGAAATGAAATAATATTTTCATGCTGTTAGAAACAGGAGAGAGGGGCTCCTGGGTGGCTCAGTGGGTTAAAGCCTCTGCCTTAGGCTCAGGTCATGATCTCAGGGTCCTGGGATCGAGCCCTCATTGGGCTCTCTGCTCAGCGGGGAGCCTGCTTCCCCCTGTCTCTCTCTGCTTGCCTCTCTGTCTACATGTGATCTCTTTGTCTCTGTCAAATAAATAAAAAATAAAATCTTAAAAAAAAAAGAAAAAAAACAGGAAAGAGTATATGGCTAGAAGGAAGAATTCCTAGAGCAAAATGGTTGACAAGAGGAGATAGGATCTGGTGCAAAGGTAGGGAGATTCGCTAAAGATGAACATAAATAGTTCATTAAGGTGTGGGGCAGGACAACGAGAATGTGGGTGTAAATGACAGTAAGCAGGAATGTGAGAAAATCCACTTGGTTCCTTCTATCTTAAATCAAGAACAAGAGTTTTCACTTAGTGTTTGGTCTCAATATGACATCCATTCTCGAGGTGTAGACATTTATTTCTTTATTTATTCCTTTAGCTTTCTTAGGAGAAATCTCCATCCTGGGGTCCTGGAAATGTGTTTGTGGCAGGCATTGCTAGCTGACTACATAATACATCTTTTTCCTTTTTGCTTTACCAAGAAAATTTCAGTTGTATTTGGCAGAACTCTACCAGCCAATATCCCTTTGCCAAGAGTAATGTTATTACCCTGCTATTCCGGCCAATGAGATAGAGGCTGAAGGTACCTGAAAAAATTCCATATCTTCTGATATAGGCTTCCTGCAATTTTTCCCTCTTTTATAAAAAAAAGATGCACTAAATGCCATTTCAGCAAGTCTTTAAACCATGAAATGGTAAGCATGAGGACAAAGGCATACATATTAAGAAAAGAGAAAAAAAGACAGAAAGAGGGTAAATCCCTAAGAATATTATTGAACTATGATGCCATCTGTGGATACCTAACTCTATACTTTTATTTGCATGACATTAAATAATTCTTTTGCCATTATAGGGATGGGGTGTGTGTGTTTGTGTGTGTGTGTGTGTGTGTGTGTGTGTGTGTGTGCATGTGTGTGTGTGTTTTCCATTTAGTGTCTTCAAAATTTTCCTAAATAGCTTTGGTTATTCTTAAGAGTTGTTAATTCTGTGAGATCTGTGTGATTTGGATATGATTTTCCTAAGGCCCTCTCTTTGATTTCTTGGATAGATCCTGAGAATAGATGCAGAAAGGCAAGATTTCTGATGAAAACAACTAGAACAAAGCTGAGCTTCAAAGATATCTCACATCTTTCTTCTCAAAATGGGAGGCTGTTTATAGGAAGTCAAGTTCCATTTTCTATAAAGAAAGGGGGATGTATTTTGATCTTCTGGTGTTAAATCTCCTTTTATTATTACCCCATCTTCTTTCAAAGTATAAATGCACACACATGCACATACACAGATATACAGACACTAGATTCACACTTGCTTTTTTTTTAATGTGACTGACAAAATCTAGGCAACCAATATTGACATATTAGTGGAACTGAGTACAATAAGGTAAAGACTGGATGTAATAAGGAGTGAATTTAAAAAAAAGTAGGCATTAAATAAAAAGGAGACATTATGCAGAGTGATCATCAAATTCAATCTAGTTACTACTGGGTTAAAAATAGGTCTCTAACAGAAAAATGAGAGAGTAAGCAATGTCTGGAAATATTCTCCTTCCTTTGAGTTTATTGTTTATATTGTAAGTATTATGTGTGTATGTGTCTGTGTGTGTTGTTGTTTTATGACAATTTTCCACTTGCCCCTCATATTTCTGCACATTTTCTGAGAGTTTTTGTCTCTTATTTTCAGGATGTTTGTATAGCAAACATACTAACAGGTCTCCCACTGGAGCAGGGGCAGGTTAGTTTACTACCCAGGATAATAAAGATAATATATCCTCTGGGACACAGGTTGGGTAGTTTGCTAGCAGTCCCCTTATAAGTCGGGAGTTTTCCCTAAGCTCAGAGTTCCTCGATAAGAAGCCAAGTACCTCCTGGACTATTCTGCCTGTCTCCCATGAGACTTAAGGAGTAAAAAGAACCAAAGAGAACATAAAGGACATCCAGCCTACCGTGCCATGAATAAAGTATTCTGTATGAGCCAGGAGTCTTGTGCCAGCATCCCTGAAAGTGTAGCAAGCTACCCTGTTGGCTTACAAGTGATATAAAATCTATGTCCTTCATAGTTCTTGATATATTGATAGTATTATTCAACATCTTCACCTCGGTGGCCAAACGTTGCTTAAAAAAATACTTCTCACATTTACCTCTTAAAACTTCTGACATTGCAATGAAGAAATCTATAATGCCACACCCTGTAAATTACCTTTCCCATGAAACCACTGGTGCTATGTTCTGAATTAATTACTGTTATTCTTTCTCTCTTCAGAACCTGGCTATTAACATGTCATGTAATTGATCCTACTCTTTTAAATATTAACTTTGTATATGATGTCTTTCCATTTGATTGTGAATAACTTGTGGAGAAGAATGACATTTTGCTCAACTTGGACCTTGCCAAGTACTTTGCCTAATATAGCGTAACACATGCTTTTGAATTATCAAAGAGAATTGTATTATTAAAAGAAATTCCTTAATTTCATTTGAATAATTAAACAATACATTTATGTAGCATTTTAGAGTTTTCAAAGGGCTCTAAAATATTATCTAATGTAGTTAATTTTAGTCTAACACTCCTGTGCAATAAGAATACTATATCTATGGAGAAAATGACTGTGAGGACCCAAATCTGATTTCTAGCTTCATGTATTTCCTTTGGAATTGGCATTACTTAGTTGTTTGTTTTATCTCAAATTTTGTATTTCTTACAAATAGCAAATAAAGTTGGCATTTTTTCTTTTATTTTCTTTTCTCATTTTTATCCCAAGGCTTTCTTTGAGAATTTAGAGCCGTTATTCAATTTAAGAAGTGTTACAAGAGAAAGATGCTAAAAAGGTCTAGAGCTGTATGTTATTAGCCTTCTAAGAAGAAAGAGGCAGTTATTTTTGTATGCAAAGGTGAAGGAAAATGTCAAAATTGTGTTAATAAAAAGTAATATTAGCACAGCATTAGAGTAGATTAAAAGTCAGAAACGAGAATTCTATGTGAAAACTTGTCATGTTGTAAATCATGTAAATTTTCTACTGTAATTATTATTATTCTTTTAATCCCCACTTGATAATGCTCTCCATAATCACTACAACATTCCTAAAGGAGAATAGAAATGAGTACAATTATCAAGAAATAATAGGGTTGAGAACATATTATGCTGGCTCTTGCTCTTTTAACCATTATAGTAGACATGATGAATTAACATGTTTCAGTGAGATATCCCAGCAGGCATTAAATATTTGACTGGAAATGAATCCTTCCTCTGTTTATTGATTGTGTATGCATGTATGTGTGTGAATGTGGTATGTGTATTTGTGAGGGTGGGTGGGTGGGAGCATAGTAGGAGAAAATTTGTGTATGCAGCAAAATTTATCAACATCGTTGATTATTCTGGATCCCAATCAGAAAATAAAAGCAAGACCTAATATTGCCTAGAGCACTTTGTTCAGTAAAACCAAATTAAGCGTCAAATAAAAACTTACCAAAGCAATTGTCTATGTATTACCTCTAGATAAGAAAATATCCAAGGAATATACAAAATAAATTTCTGTATTTTACAACAGAGATAATAAAAGATCTGAGAATGTTAAGTGTCTTGCTATGATCAAAAATTGAACAAAATAAAAAAAAATTGAACAAAATGCTAGACTTGTACTCTACAATCCATAAATCCTTCATATTTCATTAAAAATTTATCTAAATATGTTTGCACATGTTATAGAGATACTATAGAAAACAGAGGTGTAGTTTCAGAAAAGATAATTTTCCCCAAATATAGCAGAGTATATTTAAGGTCACCAAACTTTCATGACAATCATATCTATAGTGGATTATTTTTTACTAAGCATTTGTTTTCATAGTGACATTTTAATTGAAATACAGACCTGAATATAATAGCAATATGATGCTGTTTTCCTAATTAATAACCTAGAAGTAAAATTTTTACAATATATCCCCTGGGGTGGGGAGGAGGAGTTTTTAGACTCTTGTGTGTGTGTGTGTGTGTGTGTGTGTGTGTGTGTGTGTGTGTGTATAAAGACTGGACACTGTCATATATTTGCATTGCTGAGTTTCAAACACATAGAAATAAAGCAGTTTTGCTTTATGAGTCTGAATCAGAAAATTGACACTCAAGTGACAGGATAGCACAGATTGATGACACGGGTGACCTGAGGTCATACTCTGGATCTTCCAGGCCCTTTCAGAAGATGAAGCCCTCAATCCAATCCAACGGGGCTTTAATTTAGAAGGTGTAGACATGTTTTTCACCCTTGACTCCACTTTTCCTTAAACTCTATTTTCAATCCATCAGAAATCCTTCTTTTCCTCTCTGCTTCTAAAATATATCTGGAAACTTAACTCTTCTGATCACAATAGTTAAATTTTGGCCAAGTTATTATCTCCCATCTTATTATTGTAATAGCCTACTAGCAAATAGCTCTCTGTCTGCCTTTCCATCTAGCAAAAACAGACAAAAGCAGTAATTATTTTATTTTATTTTTAAAAATATTTTATTTTATTTATTTATTTGAGAGACAGAGAAAGTGAGAGAGACAATGAGAGGAGAGAGGGTCAGAGAAAGAAGCAGACTCCCCGTGGAGCTGGGAGCCCCATGTGGGACTCGATCCCGGAACTCAAGGATCATGACCTGAGTTGAAGGCAGCTGCTCAACCAACTGAGCCACCCAGGTGCCCTTATTTTATTTTTTAAGTCAAGTTTTACTCCTTCTCTAGTTTAGACTCTGGTATCACTCAAAGTAAAAGAAAAACATTCTTACAATGGCCCACAAGTTCCCCTTTGTGTTCTGATTCCCTTCTACTTCTCTGATCTCATGCACTACTCATCTAGTTTTCTCAACTCTCTTGAGCCACAATGATGAATTTGCTATTATTGGAACACACCACACATACTCCTACCTTAAGATCTTTGATATTCTTGTTCCCATTGCTTGGGAAGCTCTTTCTCCTTCTTCCTGTACAAGACTGTCCCCTTGTAATCTGGCAAAATTCCAACTGTTGTAACAAAAACTGGGTGTACTGCAATACAACCTGATGCTAACTGCTCAGTGTTAGCATCAGAACCCACAAGTTAGGGGCTCACTCCTCCATATAACCATCCTTACTTCAGATGCCAGTTATACTTCGGGGATCCCCAGGCCACAGGTATATCTGATCAACTGGCTATAAATTCAGGGCTTTCTTCAATCTCTTAAATTTCAATAATAAACTAGAATGACCCACAGAACTCAGAAAAGCACTGTACGTAGGGCAAAGTCTGGCAGGGTCCCAAATACAGATCTTCCAGACTCTCTCCCCATGGACTCAAGGTGCTATGTCACCTTCTTGGTGCATCAATATGTCCACCAACCAAGAAGCTCTTCTAAACTTCAATGCCCAGAGTTTTTTGGGAGCAGCTTCATTATGTAGACATGATTAATAAAATCATCAGTTATGTGACTGAACTCAACCCTCTGTGAAGAATGGGTGGGCCCCAAATCCCAACTTTCTATTCACATTGTTAGTCTTTCTGGATACCATGATGAAGTTGCCCACCATAAATCACCTCATTTACTTAACAGACATCCTTCAGTCAGGAAATTCCGGGGTTTTTAGAAGCCTTGTGCCAGAAACCTGAGACAAAGACCAAAAACTCTTTATTAGACTACACCTCATATCCTTTAAGTCATATGTCAGATGTCACAGCCTCTCTGATCAATAATAATAAAGAGTCTGACCCATTTTTTTCATGAAAATGAAAAATTTCTTTTAAAACATTCACTTCCATTCCTCTTTGGCCCCCTATCAGGACAGGTTGACAAAAAAAGCCCATCTTCTCATGGGCATGCCCCTTCTCAATCCTTGCCAATATCCAGCTTACACATGGGAACTTTTCCCACCCCTTACAACTTGGAAGTCCAAACCTACTTCCTCTGCCTCTTTCAAGCCATCACAAGCCTTCTGCCCATTCTCCCCCTAGGAGTACCTTGCATAAGTGATAAGCCTTCTCTTAAATTTTCTGGGTTTATGGAGAGTCAACAGTCTCAACATCTGAACTATATTTTGAGTGAGGAATCATCTTGCCTCTGTGTGGGTGTGTGTGTGTGTATGTGTATGTGTGTGTGCATTTGTGCACAGGAAGTTACTCAATCTTGTAATACTATCTTAACTAAAACCAATCTCCCATCTCGTCACAGTAATTACTAGTGACCTTTCCTAGTTTTGTCATAGCATTTATCAACATCTGAATTACAAGTATCACATTCTTTGTTTACTGTGCATCATTCCTTCTGGAATATAAGAATAGGGACTTATACCTATTTTATTAGTGATTCCATGGTCTAAAACAGCTATATAATAAAATATTATTTCCAAATTAATCACTTAAACTTTTACATTTGTCAACTGATGCAGAATCATTTTATACTGAATTAAATTCTTGGCTGATTTAGAGACTTAAAACAATACTATTTACCTAACTCACTGTTCTGTGGGTCAGCAGTTTGTCTGGACTCTGGTGGCCAGCCTTTCTAATCTCGGCTGTGCTCACTCATGAGTCTGACCAGCTGCCAGTTAGTTATCGCTAATGTCTTTCTTCCTGTATTTCTTGAAAATTAATATTCAGTCTATCACATTTGAGTTTCCATGATTATACCTCTCTTGTTTTGTCTACTTATCTGATATACATCTTTTTTCCCTTCCACTAAATCACTACCTACAGTAGAATAGATGCAACCTTTTTCTATTATCTTCATTGAGGAAAGATTTCTATGCTTTTTTTTCCCTCTTGATCATCTTTGTTTACTCAATTATAACAGCTAAGTATCTTTTTAAAGCTGCTTTTTCCCCCCTTGCTCTTCCCTTATTGCTTAGGTTCTCTGGGATATTGATGGAGATTACTGTTTTGTTTTGTTTTTTTTTTTTTGTTTTGTGGTTTTGTTTTTTGAAATTCTCCATAGCTTCTAGTTTACTGTCTCATAGACAATAATGTGAATGATGTCAATAATGGCTAGAAACCAAAAATTTAAGTTTGGCAATCTGTACCTCACCCCAGGAAAGCACAAATTTCAATTCTCTTTGGTGGTTGATGTCATTGAAAAAGGAAAAAAAGAGGACTCCAAATAGAAGGCTAGATATCAAGGAAGATCTGGAGAATAAATAAAAATATGCAATGATATTTAACTAGAGGTGGTAAGGTACTATTTGCAATGGTGGTGGGACTATTTGGTAACTGAGACAGGTACTATTTGTTTAGAAAGGAAGTTTTGCTAAGATGTAAAAAAACAGAAAAATATGCAAAATGTGTACTGTGATACAAAAAATGACAACTTTTCTTTTATAGTTATGAGTCAAAGAAAATAAAATATGAGAATGAAGGGATATGTAATTATGCTGAATGACATTCCAGGGTGACCAATATTATAAAACAAATTAGAAAAAAAATTGTTAGCTAAGCAATATGTTAAATATCAGTAAATTATAATCAAAATCAGTTTGAAATAAAAGAGAGTAGGAAATTGGTGAAATGACAGATAATGAATGATGCAATTATATTTTGGTTATGGCTGCAGTCCCTTAGAAATGAAAAGGATAGGTAGGAATAAATAGGGAGACATTTGTTAAAGTAAAATTTCCACTATTATATTTTCTTCCCCTTCTGAATCCGTTCTCTCTGTCTCTTGTATGCATGCATGACAACTTACTCAATTCAAAAAGTATCTTTTAGCTATCTTGAGATTTCTTGTTGAATTTTGTTTGACTTGATTACATATATATAGTAAAAAGAAAGAAATATGAGGCAATAACACAGAAATACAAGAGAGTCCTTTGATTTATATTTTACAAAATTATTCTATTTTCTCTATTAAGTTGCTAGGTAGCCTTGAAATCTTTTGTATACCTAAGAAAAAATATTCCCTCTGCATGCTTTCAATGCATGAAGCCAACATGAATGGAAGAAAAGTGTGGTTCCTGGAGATTCCCAGGTAATTACTTAGAAATGTTTTGTCTGTGGCCAGTTCTGATACACAAGCACCCAGCTACCCTATTAAGAGAAATAGCAAACACATCAGTATTTCTTATACTCCTGAAACTCTACTCTCCCTTGGTCTCCAGAACACTCACTTTCAAATACATACAAATTACGTATCTTAAACATTTACCACCTATGTAAAATAAGTGCTTGATTCTTTCATTCATTTCCTTCTCAGGAACAAAAAGAAATAACAATAAGACATGGAGTGGGACTTATTTCTAGGAAATATGCTATTTACCTAATATTTAGGTATTTAAACACTATTAAAACATGGGCTTAAAAGACAAAATGTAAATTTATTTTGTAGTCAGGGGCAAATGAGATTAGAGTTATATAAATTACATATTCATAGTGCTATAAATTTGAAGACTAACACGTATATTGAATGTGTACTAACAGCTAAGCACAGTGGCTTCCGTGTATATATTCATTTAATATTCTTAATGTTTCTATAATATAAGCATTGATATAAGTTTCGTATAGAAGATAAGATGTTTTCAGGTCATAAAGCTAATATATGATGAAGCCAGTATTTGAACCATAGTTACTTAACATCAAAGACAATGATCATTCCTATTTGTTTTTTGCCTCATTCAAAATATACATAACATCCATAAGAGAGGTGATAAAAAATGTACTAAGTGTGAGTTAAAATAGAAATGATTAATTCAGTTTGAAATTATTGAAGATATCTTGAGGGTGGAGTGTTACTATTTAACGTAGTTTTTAAGCCAATTGGCCTGAGAAGGACATTTCAGACAGAATAGAGCAGAATCAAAGGCAGAAAAATGTTTTGTTTGTGGAATCCTGAGATATTTCACATAGTTCGTTAGCAAGGTGTGTCAAAAAGTACAGGTGAACACAAGACTGGGGCCACATAATAAGTCTTAGGATATTGAAGTTTATACTACAGATAGGTGGGAACCAGCAAACATTTCTTAAAAGAGTAGTATAATCATATGAGTTGAATGACTAAATAAGTAAATGTGTATGTCAAAGTTCAAGTAGTTTAGTCTTGAGGTTTTTCCATTAAATGACTTATACATTATTCTATGGTTTTTCATGATGTTACTTACAAACTAAAAATATTTCCTTTAAAATGGCTCATAAATATGACAAATACAGTGGTTTATTTTTATTACAGACTGGTACTTTTGTAACCATCTTCCTGAAAGTTTTATTGAAATGGTGAAATTTTCTGTGATAGAGAGGTGTTTGAAGCAACAGCTGTTTAATTGACAATTTTTGAATTTCATCTTCATCTCTTTACTCATTAGTTATTCATTTTGAGTTAAAAAAATTAAAACCCATCTGCATTCTCTCTCCTCCCTGCCCAGTATCAGTTTTATATTTCCTGATGTGCCCAATTTTGTATCTGCAGAGGCATGTGCCTGTTATCTGATGAACATGTCATCTTGTTCACAGAACAGGCGACAGATCCTTTCCACTTTGCTTAGCAGTTCTCACCTAAATTACTCTTGAGAAAACAGTCTTTGAAGACACAACCAGATGGTTTCTCTCTCATACTTGAGGAGCATATTGGCAGTTTTAGCTCTATTCAACACTTGTTGAGTGGCTATTTCCTATCTTCCCCATGATTTAGGGTGCCAGGTAGATTTACATCCAAAAACATACACGGGAAATAAATTCTCAGTAAATTCTTCCTTAGCAAGTCATTATATAGCAGTCTGGCAGACTGGGTTCATGTACAGAGCAACTCCTCAGTGCTGCAGAAATGTTTCATCTCACTGGGGTTATTTGCTGCAATTGAAACGAGGTCAGGAAGTCCCTTGAATTCATCATGGCACACCAATTACTCTGATCCCTCTTCTAATCTGGGCAAGATGATGTAATTAGCATTGCCAAAAAAGCATCATTCAAGAGGTCATTTTTATAGTCTTGTAGCTAGAGTAATTACTACTATCTGAGCTAGAAATGAAACTCCTTCTGCTGACCTTTACCACTAAAATCCTAGCACTTCCTTTTCATTTCATGTCTTCCCTTCCTGTGCCCATCCCAGAACCTGTAGGTGTCAGTGCTTCAGAGTGCAGTACTACTACTTGTATTGCCCGATATGAAGCCATTCTCCTGACCTCATGTTTTTAACCTTCATTTGCCATTGACTGGAAGACTAATGCTCATCATTTTGTCCTCAAGCATTGCCAATGTTTAAACAATTTCTTGATAACAGTGATAGATTAGGAAATTACTTCCTTTATCCCACTGGCTTCCTGACTCATGGGGATAAAAATAAAATAAAACTCTTATAATCAAAATTTAGTTTTTCTTCTTTGGAATATTTTAGAGATTAATCCCAGTTTAACTCTAATTTGTCATTGGGAATCAAGAATGTTATTTGAATTTTCCCAAATGTTTGAAAGTTTATACTTGAGTTTTACCTACTGCTCAATTGAGCAGAAAGAACCCATCTAGCTTCTTCTGAGGACATAAAAAAGGTCTATGCGGCAGGCATTCTGCTCAGCACCACCACTCTATTCTAATGATGTCCACACACTTATTGGTGGATCCTGTAAATAAGCTACACTACATGGAAAAAGTGACTTTGCAGATGTAACTAACCTACAGACATTAAGATAGAGAAACTATCTTGAATTATCTAGATGGACCCAATCTATTCAAAGGAGCCCTATAAATAGAGATTTCTCCTATCGTAATTAGGGATATTTGGCAGAAGAAGTGGAGAGCTTTCAAGTGTCTAAAGGACATGACCAGCCTTTGCTGGACCAGCCATTGCTGGCTTTAAAAATGGAGGAGGCAAAATGCCAAGGGCAGGTGGCCTTGAAGAGATGAAAGAGGCATCAGTCTGATAGCAAGAAAACAGAAACTTTAGTCCTTCAGCTATCTAGGGGTGAATTCTTCCAAGAATGAGCCTGGAAGTGAATTACCCTATGGCCTCTAGAAATAAACAAAGCCCTGCAGACACCTTGGTTTAGACCTTATGAGATTCTAGAGGACTTAGCTTAGTTATGCCATATTTGGTCTTCTGATCAACAAAACTGTGAAATAAAATGAATATTGTTTTAAATTGTAAAATTTTTGACACTTGTTCATAGCAGCAATAGAAAATAAATACAGATTTTGGTACCTGAAATAAGAGTATGCTATAACAAATACCAAAACTATAGAAGTTGCTTTGGATTTGGGCAGTAGGCAGATTTGGAAGAATTTTGAAGACTATAAGCCTAGGTTGCCTTGAAAAGACTGTTACTAGAAAAAAAAATGGACAACAAAGTCTTTATCAATGAGGATTTAAAAGGAAGTAATGAGAATTATGAGAAATTGCAAATCACCTTACAGAAAGTCTAAATTTCTGATAATAGACTATCAGTGGAAATCTGGACAAGAATACTTCTGATGAGCTGTCAGAAAGAATTGAGGTACATGTTACATAGAAACTTGAAAAAAGGGAGGATCTTTGGTATTTAGTGCCGGAAAGTTTACTGTAATGGTGTCCTGAGAACATGTGGAAATCAGAACCTGTGCATAATAAGTTTTGATATTTAGCTGAGCAGATTACCAAGCAAAGTGTTCAACCGGAGTCCCAGTTTCTTCTTGTTTTTTATAATTAAATGTAATAGGAATGATAAAAATCAAGGGAAGAACTATTCAGATAAAATAAATTGGATTATGAAGACCCGGAAAATTTTCAGCCTATCAGAGGGCAATAGGTCCAAGTGCTCAGTCACACAAAGACCCTTTGAAGAGATCAAGGCTGTGAACCACAGATTCCCTCAGTCAAACCAGTACCCCATGGGAAGCTTAAGATCATTTCCTTCAGTCATCTCAACAGAAACTAAAAACAGATATATGATTGTCTCCAAAAGATTTGTGGACATGGCTTCAGTCTGTTGGAGTAAATCCTTCTATAGCTTCCAAAGTTCTACCAGCAGGTAACAGGCTGATAAAAGTCTGTTAACTCAGCATTAAATGCATGCCACATTTCACAAAGAAGAAATAATGATTCCGAGGGTGGAGCTGAGAGAAAGATTATTCCTAACCCCTGATGTCTAATGAATGTAGTTTGCTTGCCCTCAGTTTCAAAATGGACTGCTGAATCTGTCTTCTCCATTTTCCGCTTTTTCAATGAGGGTATCTATAACTGCTATCTATATATGTCCTACTACTGTATGTTGGCAGCAGATTAGTTTCATATGCCCAAAGATGGAGGAGGAATTGTGTTTCAGGAGTTGTGTTTAATAGATTATACCAAGAACTTCATCCTCATGATTGGATCCTTTACTTTCCTCACATTATTTAGATGATAATTTCTTTGCTGATGAGATTTAGATATAATTTGGAATTTAAGCTGATGCTGTAATGAGAGGAGAACTTTAGGGAATTAGGATGGAATGAATATATTTTGTATTAGGGAGAGACGTGAAGCTTTGGGAATCAGCAGGTAGACAATAATAGGCAGAATGACCTACTAAAGATATTCACACCCTAATCCCCAGAGTCTGTGAATATGCTTCATTATAGGGAAAATGGGACTTTGCAGATGTAATTAAATCTATATACCATAAAATAGAGGAATTATCCTGGATTGTCCTGGTAGGCCCAAACTAGTCATATAGCCTTTAAACGCAGAGGACTATCTCCAGTTTAACTAAGAGAGATATGGCAGAAATAAGTCAGAGAAGGATTCAATCTGCCATTGCTTTCTTCAAAAATGAAGGGAGTAAAATGACAAGAGATTCAGGAGGCATTACAGATCTGAGAAGCTCCAGACTGATAGTCTACAATGAAACAAGGACCTCAGTTGTTGTGCTACATGTAACTAAATTCTGCCAATAACCTGAATGTATATGGAAACAAATTTTCTCCCAGAACCTTCATAAAGATCCTAGACCAGGCAAAATTTTGGCTATATTTCTGACCTATAGAACTTTGAAATAATTCATTCATGTTGTTTTCAGTTGCTAAATTTGTGGCAATTTGGAAGAGCAGTAATAAAAAAATTAATACAGTGTGTAATTAATACTTAATGCTGACTCTCAAAGCTTCATGTCTCTCCCATATCTTCTCTCCATTGGTGTTGATATTCACTGTTATAAAGTTTATCTGTTTCCATTGGAGCAAACTTCATGATCATGCATACACAAGTGTGTGTATGGGAGACTGATGACAGTAATGACCCTACTTTACCCCTTTCTTTATTCAAGCCCTATGTCATGTGAATATGAATTTCCTGTCACTAAAACTATGGGAGTCAACTTCTCTACTCATTGATTCTGGCATATCAGCCATATGATTTATTTGGGTATTGCAATTGGGCACAAATGATGATGCAGTGAGCCAGTTTTGAGTCTAAGCCTCAAAAGGATGCTTAATTTTCCTTTGATCTCTCTTGTGTCTAAAATCAAAATAATATTCCCAAGCTTTATTCCTCTGAGTTGGGAGATGTGTGGTCAGTATCACATTGTCTCAGTTGTTCCAAACAAGATCATCATGGATCATCTTATCACTACCCACCCCCACAATATATGAGTGAGTCCAGCCAAGTCCAGGAAAGCCACCTAGCTTCCCACCTAGGTGATTAATAATCCCTTACTTTTACATGCCACTATGGTTTTGTGGTTATGGTGTAGGAGTGCTGAGAACACTGACTCCATCTTTGGCCCACCATCTTGTTCATGCCAGAGCAATGACTTCCCTTGGGGTTATGTGTTCTAAGCCCCAGAGAGGTCAATGTATGCCCTGACTGGAATGTGGGAAGGCTTGTGCTGATCTTCCTTAAAGTGGCACACAGAAGGCTCCTCTACTTTAGTTAACTAGAAAGATGACTGGTGCACAGAAGTCACCACTTAAGATAACTACCCTTTGACCTCACCACAATGCTCCTTGCTCCATAAAAACTGTGGGTTAAGGTCTGAACTTGGTGAGAATAGGGGCAGAGAGTAGCTTCGTACCACCTAACTCTTCCATCAGTGCCGCTGATCTCCCATCAGTAAGTTACCCTGAATGAAACTTTGTGTAAATGATAATGGAGTGGTTTGTACTTTTTTTTTTTTTTTTTTGGTTTGTACTGTTTTTGTCTCAAAGCATCTTCTTAGTTTGGAGGATACATTACTGACCCTCCTCTACCTTCTAACATCTCTAACGCAGTATTATCAGCCAATAGATAACTGATAATAGTGTTGATTACTTGTATCAGCATATCTTTCCCATTAGACTATAAGCTCCATGAGGGTAGGAACAACAGTTCTATTTACTCTTTTATCCTCAGAGTCTAACACTAACTGTGACATTCTTTATCTTTAATATGTCTTTGTTCAATTTAATTAAATCTTTTTATCCTTAAAATTTAGTGGAGTAGTCAGAGTAAGTCATCAATTGCTATTATCTTCAAGATTACAGAGTTTAACTGAATTACACGGTTATTTGACTTTTCCAACATAACTCTGCCTGAAAAGAATTCAAAGATGACTCTCCATGAATTCCCAAAGAGGGAAAAATTCTTTGCCTCCACCAGTTTTATTTTTCAAACATCCTGTCTCAATACCTCTTGGAGAGTAGATTAGAAAAAGACCCTCTTAATACTAAGATAATTTGTCTTAGAGAAAGTTTCTGTATCTTCTACATCCCACTTGCTTTTTTGGTTGCAATGAATCACCCAACTCTTGGATATATAGTTCTGTCTTAAGAATCAGGGTCAATAAGGTACCTGGGTCACTCAGTCAGCTAAGCATCTCCCTTTGACTCAGGTCGTGATCTCAGGGTCCTGGAATTGAGTCCCACATGAAGTCCCCTGCTCTGCAGGGAGGCTGCTTCTCTCTCTGCCTCTGCTTCCCTCTCTCTCTCTCTCTTTCATGAATAAGTAAATAAAATATTTAAAAAAAGAATATGGGTCAATAATCTTTAGGTGGCTAAAAGGAAGTTAAGAAGCCAAAAGTCAACTTTACTACATTTATCTTACATCTATGTAAATGACACTTATAAATATTAGTAGCATATTAAAAACTAGAGAGATCTTAAAGCTTTCCTTTTCCTCCAACTACCATTTCATAACTCATCTCAAAAGGGGGCAGTTTCCATGTTAAAAAGGACAAAATTACATTTAAATTCATAATCAGACAACAGTGCTATATGGTGGATGTTCTAAGGAGAGAGTTTAAGAAATAGAAAATAAAATTGGATAACAGAACAATGTTCTCCTGACTCTTTGACACTCCTAGTTTACAGCTCTACTTGTCTCTCTCTTACTTTTCCTTAAAACTGCTAAAATACAGCAGTAAGACAAATGTTTCCAGCTCAAGTAGATATCCCCTCTCCATTCTCTACTTTTAAAAGGCTAGTTGGGAATTAGCCTGGAGCCCAGAGGAAAGGAGGTGAGGGATGGGAAGTTTAGAGCAGAGGCATTCTCAGCCTTAGGGATAGGCTCTTTTCCTCAGGTTAAGCTTTAGAGGTCCTCAAGTGTTAACACACATAGGACGTTGAAGCTGCCCTTCTAAGTTGTCAGGCTTTAGGTTAAAAGAGAAAGAGCACAATTAACACTTTATTAATAGTCTAACCCAATTTCTCCCCAGTAAACTATCAGATACAAATCCTGAGTTCAGTCCCCACAAAGTATGGGTAATGACCATGACTGGCATCTGTATCTGTCTATCAGAAGATGGTCTTTTTCCTAATAAACGTTCAGATGCTTTGAATCTGGACAGTTCTTCATAAATTATGAAGAACCTTCACATTTGAGTCAAAAAATTCTGGAGTATATATTATTGTTACTTTATGATTTGGGAGACTCTGACTTAGGATTAGTTGACGTCCCCGAAAGCACACATGTTGGCATAATCTAATCTCTATTTCTTCAAATAAAAAGGCTAATATTTCTTTCTATCTAATACAGCTATTTTCCAGGTATTCCACTCAACCTTTGCTTAGAGTAAAGTAAATTCTTAGCCAGGCAATTAGAATTAGATTTAGTCAGTTCTTTCCTTTAGGTGATCTTAGCTCTTTCAGTCATAATATGAGTATTTGGTTTTAACTTTAAACACTGAGATGCTTTTTCACATGTGTGTTATTGACTTGGATCATTTTGTTCTTTTGTTTAGATGTTCTTTTTTGAGTGACCAAAGTGAAACACTAAAAATTATTTTTTAACTTTCATCTTGTGCCTTGGCTCAATTTGTTTCTTGGCTTTATTATTACTGTTATTATTATTATTATTTTACCTTTTATATCTACATAGAGAGAAATATAATAGTTTATTACTTCCCATGAAAAAGTTCCTTTTTCATATTTTCTTTAAAAATATGAATGTTATGTTAGAAACTAATTAATTGCCATTATTTTCTTTATGTCTCTCTCTCTCTCTAGAAATCATCCATTTCATATAATCTCTCTGATAGTATCTTCTCTTAATTATATAAATAAATTTGTCTTAATATTATTCCAGAGTTGCCATAAATGCAATTATGTATTCTAATATGAAAGGTGAGAGGCAACCTTAGAAAAAATATTCTGCCATGTTGGGACTAGTTAATATAGAAAAACATTCCATGGTGGTTTGGGATCTTATCCCTTTGAATTCTTTTAAAATTCAGGTAACTGTCTCAGCATTGCAGTTCAATCCTATTTCACAAAATCCCAGGATGCTTTATCTAAGACGTGCTTTGTAAGCAGACACAGGGAAGCCTTTATTGAATTTTGTATTGGCTGAAGAGATATCTAGAAAGTCTATGGCTTGTTTTCCTTCTCTCCAATTCTCATAAATAAGTTGAGCCATGTGGAATTTTAAATAAATAAATATGTGCTAATAATGAACATTATAAGAAATTATTTTGTTTTACTCTAAGCAAAAAAAAAAAAAGAGCAGGTAGCTGATATAAAAACAAAAAGGTCAGACTTGATACAATCACAAGGCAGACATCAAAAGGTATAACAATAAGGCTAGTACAAACAAGGTGTCTTGTACGGTAAGTTAGAAGATAGGGTAGAATAAAGAAATAAAGCTCAAACTTCATCATGGGAACATACGAAAATCTTATTCTAACTTAGTAGCCCCTGAAACAGTGATAACTCTATCTTGTAAGTATTATGTTGTACATAAAACTACTAACTTTTATCTTTAAAACCTTTTAATTTTCTGCACATACCTTATCTATTCCCTTTGGTAGTTCTCCTCATTCATAAAATATTCAGTTCTGATACCAGACCCATAACTTAAGAGAAATTGCCAGAGAAGTAGCAACTAAATCATTATTTTAAACTATGATTTTAAAGAATGAATAGAGAACAAAGAAAAGCTTAGACCAAGACAAAGCCAATTATTACTCTTGTGATGAAAAGAAAAAGATTATGATTGGGGAGACCGCAAACACATGATATAACTTTGGGACAGTGATTTGATCTCTCTGGGTATCAGACTTAGCCATTTTTAAAAATGAGAAACTTTCTGCTCTACTTAGTAATTGGGTTACTGGGGGAATACTTTGAAAGAAAATACTTAAAAAGTTATACATTTCTGAAACATTTTTCTTTTTTTCTTTTGTTTATAACAGCAAATAAGGATTATATGGGAAAGATATATGATGGTTACATGTTGGGAATTCAGTCTATAGAGGTAAAGGTGAGAAGTGGTAGAGAATGATTTCATAAGTAGGTTAAACAGTATTATATAAACAATAATCATAGAAATAAATATCAGCTCCTTTTGGACACTTTATTAATGAGATAATTTTAAATTGTTTTAGAACAAGAGAGAAATAGAAGAAATAAGGGAAACAAGCAAGTACATAGGATGAAAACATAAAATAGCTTTACTTAGGTGAAGAATAGGATATGTGATCTGGATTGATAAAAAAGGAAGGGGTTTATGATATCAATGTTATTGGTTGTAGAAAAGGGGCAACATTGTAGACTTTTGAAAGTTATAATGAAATATTTGTAACTGTCCAGTACTCATTATTTTTTAGCATGTTGTGGCTTATGATATAAAGGTTCAGAAACATGAGGCTGTTATGACTAAAGACACTTTGTGCTATCAATTTTCTCTTTTCTTAAACAAGAAGAGGTGACCCATGATATTTTCCTCTGTGCCTGTCCTATCTAATTGTAGCAGATAATCTGTACAGAAATAATGCCACTACCCATCATTTTATGCTAATGAGGCAAATATTTGAGAGCCAGGGATGGCTGTAATTTTGCAACATGACTAAAAGAAGAATTCCTAGTCAGCTATTGACATCTTGGTCTACTCCTCTAGGACTTAGACAAGATCCACAAAGGATCTTGTATGTGAGTATAGTCTTAAGGTTTTTGGTAACAGGTGGATTATTGACTTGAAAGCAATAAAATTTCAATAAAAAATATTTCCTATCAATGGAGATTTAGAGAGTTATGGCTTGCCCTGTTTGCTTGTTTTGTCATTGCTCTAAATTTTAATGTTTATATTTTAACTATCTCTATTTTTTTAAATATAGAATATATTGGGTGATTTAGGTGAGTATAGACTGTGAAATTGTCTCTAAAGTTATAAATACTGTGTTACGTTCCATGTAGGCGTTTACTTTTATAATCAGGTACAGCTATTGTCTACTCATATTGATAGAAAATGTGTGGATTAGGATTGCCTGGATGGCTCAGTCAGTTAAACATCTGACTCTTGATTTTGACTCACGGCTTGATCTCAGGGTCATGAGATTATGCTCTTCGTTGGGCTCCACACTGAGCATTAAGCCTGCTTTAGATTCTTTCTCTTCCTCTCCCTCAGCCCCTCCCCACAAGCATTCTGTCTCTTTCTCTCTCCCTCTCTCTCTCTCAAAAAAAAAAAAAAGTCAGTGAGGAGAATGTGTGAATGTAATATATTACTGAACTTGTTTTATTCTGTTAGCTTCTTATTTTTATCAATGTAATGATATATTTAAGGCATAATGCCAATCTATTTTTTGAGATTTGAGTGCAACAGCCTTTTCTCTTCATATATTAATACATTCACTTCAGCACAAAATTATGAAATTTGAACTTTTGGTTAGGTATTTAAAAATGTTGTTTCTTGGTAGACTTTTTGATGGTTGATTTATATCCTCTAGTAGAGTTGACATCTTACTTACTCTGAATATATATTTGTGCCCCTTAAATCTCTTAAATATTTATTTATTGGACAGATAGAGAGAGAGATAAAGAGAGAGAGAGAAGAGGCACAGGGAGAGGGAGAAGAAGGCTCCCTTCTGAGCAAGAAGCCCCATGTGAGACTTGATCCCAAGACACTGGGATCATGACCTGACCCAAAGGCAGGTGCTTAACTGACTGAGGCCCCTAAACCACGTATACTTAGTTATTATATTAATACCTTTCAAGTGTCTCTTTAGGCAATGCTTATTTGTGTAACTTCAGATACTGTCATGACATTGAGTTTCAAGAGAGCCAGAGTTCATATTAGCATTATTTATTAAATTAGCCAATTAAAAAACCTGCACACAAACACAAGTTTTATTCCCCTATAATCAATATCAGTAATGTTATCCTAAAAGTCAAGTTCTCTCAGTAGCCATATACATATACAATATGGCAATCAAAATTGGATGTGAAAAGACATGTATAGGATTAATGACTAAAGAACTGTGCAAGTACTATTTGGTAGAGCAGTTCAGAGAGGTATGTAAAATAGTTTCAAGCAAAAACTGTTAGGGAAGACCTTGACCAACTATAATTTGACTTGAGTAGAATTTAACCTCGACAAAAACACTGGTGAAACAATGTAAATGAATGTATGGAATTGGGAATGAGCAATGACAGTTGTCTGTATATTGAGCCCATTTGACTAAGAGACACATGTACAAGTAGAAGACAGAGCATAAAAAATAATTTGGATTTAAATAGGTTTAAATTTCTGGCTCCAAAGATTGAATTGTGTTCTCTATATTCATATTCCACTGAGGGCATGGATTCTTAAAAGATACATGTGGGACCACTTCCAAGAGCAAAGGAGAAATCACTCTGCAGTGGGATTGAAGTGCCATTTCCCTTATTTCAACCTATTCTGTACCATTTCAATTAATTTTGTATAAGAATCTGAAAGCTAGGGAAAAAACACAACAACAATAACAAAAACAATCAATTTGAGGGGATAATAGAGAGTCAGTAAAGTCTTAAAATGAGAAGTTTCTTTAAAAAAAAAGAAGTTTCTAGAATGCAAGTGGCAAAAAAAGACTCAACATAGCTCAATAACAGATTAATTTATTCATACAATCAAGAGGGACAGGGATAGAGTTAATTTAGTTGGTTTAGGAGAATCTCACATGGCAGGTGATCTGGCTGCTACGAGCCCTAAAGACTGAATCTTTCTGGGTTTGCTTATGGCACTGATGGACCAGTCATCTAGCCAAAAGATGGAGTGCTCAGTTCAGACTGTGGCAGCTAGGATTGCAATGAGGAGGGGTGAAGCATCATACCTCTCATTCTAATTAGGAACACAGAGAAAGGAGTTCACTATATGAAGAGATTCGAAGCAAATGCATGTATCCAATACAGGAAAAAGATATATCTGTAGGAGTATAGTATTATACATCATGTAATCCCAAATGTGATTTTCTGAAGCTGACGCCTAGGGAGAGGTGGACATAAGTTATTATAGGTCAGGAAAGAGTATAGACCTGAAATAGTATAGCAGGCTTTGTAATAGAAAGGCATGTGTGCCATAAAAGAAATAAACATATTCTTTCTTCTTTTATCCACTTATACCATGTCAGGCTGCCAACTCAACAAGTTGAAAAAATCCATTTAGATTTTCTCTTATGAGATTTCTATACAGGATATGTTCTGATTTTCAGAACCCGTTTATTCACATGTACTGAACATCCATCAATTTTTATTATCAAATTTTGATCTTTCTTTTTCATTTATTTGCTATTCATTTCTAATTTGATGCTTATCTCAAATTCTCCACTATGAATCAACTCATGTCCTTCAGTCCTGCTTTTTCTGATCTCTACTGAAGTACTACTTCCTAGACTCTTCTTTGGTTGCCCAATCTAAAATCTCACTACTCTTAACATTTCCTAATTCTCTTCCCTAATATGATTTTTTTGTTAGCACTGATTACTATCTAACATAGCATATAGTACTGTATATATAAATATAGTGAATAGATAATGAATATACAATGAATATGTGATAAATATATATCTATTCAGAAGAATATATAACTTTGCCTCTGGAATATAAACTGAATGATGGGAGAATTTCCTTTTCTTTTTTTTTTTTTAAAGATTCAATCATTTATTTTAGAGGGGGAGAGAGAAAGTGAGGGTGGTGAGGGGCAGAAGGAAAGGGAGAAAGAGAATCTCAAACAGACTTCCCACTGAGCATGGAGCCAACATGAGGCTTAATCTCTTGAGATCATGACCGGAGCTGAAATCAAGAGTCAGATACTCAAATGACTGAGCCACACAGGTGTCCCAGAATTTTTTTTTAAATTCTGCTCACTGTTCACTGTTATAGTCTCAGTGCTTAGAACATTCATTATCACATAGTAGGCATGCAAAAACTATTTGCTAAATAAATGACCTATAACTGATTATTTGGCATATTTTGAAATTCACACTGTTTTCATTTGAAAATAATTAATTTAATATTCATTTAACCCCCACTAAATACTATGCACACTAAAAATTATTTGATATACAGAAATAAAGAAAAACTATGGTCCTTACAATTTAACTATGATCATGGTTCTTACAGCTCAATGAGAATGCAGATATTAAACATATTTTCAAACAAATGTTTGACTGTAAAACATTACAAATTCTAGGATTAAAAAACACAGGCTTTAATGAAAGAGAAAGAAAATCTTCTTTAAGAAACTGAATTTTTAGTTGGGACATAAAGGAAAACTAAGAATTAGGCAAACAATGGAAGCACGCAAGGCCAACTGCAAACTGAAGGATTAGTCTCAAGCAGGAAAAAACTTTAGTCTGTGGAGGAACAAAAAGGTCAATGTACCTAGAACTTGCAGTGAGAGAATTACTGGAGAGTGATGAATTAAACTTGGAAGATGTTGAAGACACTAATACTCAAATACAGCTGTCAATGATTGTTGACCATACCAACCCAATATCTCCTTTCTTTAACAGATGATTTGTAATGTCCTTTTTTTATCCTGAAGATTAATTCAATCATTATTTAGCTTACTTATACTCATAATTTCAAAATTAATTCAATATACTAGTAATATTCTAATTGAATTATAGAAGAAAAATAAAAGGAGAATAATGCATAATAAAACATATTTAAATCTGTGTATATATTTACATCTGTACATGTTGGAGCCTGACTCCCCTAGGAGACATAGTGAATTAATTAGCAAATGACATCAGTGCATAGAGTTGCCACAAACTGCCAAATTTACAAATTGGACAAACACAGGTTATTTTTGTGACTCAGGTATCATGATCTTTCTCTCTGCCTGACTCTCTGCCTACTTGTGATCTCTCTCTGTCAAATAAATAAATAAAATGTATTTTTTTAAAGATTTTATTTATTTTCTTCACTCGGTTTCAGTAATTTTTGTGCATTTTATAAAATTTGTTCGTTTCACCTAGGTTATTTAATTTGTTAACATACAATTGGTTTTAGTATTATAATCTATTATTTAGTATTATAATCTGTAAATTTAGCAAGATTGGAATCATATATATAGAAAATAAATAAAATCTTAAAAAATAAATAAAAACATTTTATTTATTTATTTATTTGACAGAGAGAGCTCACAAGTAGGCAGAGAGGCAGGCAGAGAGAAAGAGGGGGAAGCAGGCTTTATTTTCTATATATTTTTAAATTTTCCAGTTTTTCTTCTGTTAAATTTCTAGTGTCAATCCATTGTAATCAAAGAATATATTTTATATGATTTTTATATATTTTTATATGATTTTTTATATGATTCCAATCTTGTTAAATTTATAGAGATTTCTTTTTTGACCTAAATATGATCTATCCTGGAGAGAGAATGTCCTATGTGCAGTTGTGAAGAGCATGTTTTCTGCTGCTGTTGAGTATTATTTATAGTTTTGTTCTAATCTTCTACTTCCTTATTGACCTTCTGTCTAGTTCTTCCATTATTTCCAGTGGAATACCGAAGTCTCCACCTATTGAGATATAACTGACATGTAATATTGTATAAGTTCAAGGTACATTCAACTATTAGTTTAGAACTTCCTATTTCTCCCTTCAATTCTGTCAGTGTTTGCTTTATACATTTTGGTGCTCTGTTCAGTTTTATATGCTTATAGTTGTTATATCTTCTTTATGAGTTGACCCTATTATCAATGCATAATGTCTTTCTTTGCATCTTGTAATAATTTTTGACTTAAAATAGATTTTGTCAGATATTAGTACAGCTACCTCAACAATCTTTTTGTTTACTATTTGCATTGACTCTCTCTTTTTTTTTTTTTAAAGATTTTATTTATTTGACAGACAGAGAGAGAGATCACAAGTAGTCAGAGAGGCAGGCAGAGAGAGAGGAGGAAGCAGGCTCCCCGCTGAGCAGAGAGCCGGATGTGGGGCTCGATCCCAGGACCCTGAGATCATGACCTGAGCCAAAGGCAGAGACTCAACCCACTGAGCCACCCAGGCACCCCATGACTCTCTTTTTATATCCATTCACTTTCAACCTATTTGAGGTTTTGGGTCTAAAGCAAATCTTTTGGAAGAAGCAAGGGTTAAATTTTTTTTTAATGTCATTTGTTTCCTGTATGTCTTATACTTTTTCTTCCTCAATTCCTCGAATCCTTTCTACTTTTGTTTTTGATTCTTTCTAGCATATTTTGATTTCCTTCTTGGTATATATTTTTAGTTATATTTTTAGTAGTTGCTATGAAGAGTAAGTTAATATGTTAAATTTATTCTAATCTAATTTGAATCAATTTTAATTTAGCTTCAATAGCATACATTAACTCCATCCCCCATCCCTGTGTGTTATTATTACAAATTATGTATTGTGTCTTAGTCTTTTCAGAAGGTATAACAAAATACTATATTATTAATAGAAATTTATTGCTCACAGTTCTTGAAGTTGGAAGTTCCAGATTAGGGTGACAAAATGGTTGAATTCTGGTAAAAGCCTTTCTGAGTCAGACAGCTGACTTCTTTCTGTATCCTCACATGGAAGAAACTAGAGAACTCTAGGGGTCTCTTTTATAAGAACACTAATCCAATTCATAAGTGCTCCACCCTCAGGATTTAAGCACCTCGAAAAGGCCCAACTTCTTAATACCACAAATATACAACCATAGCACATTGTATAACCATTAATATAGACATAATTATTGTTTTATGTATTTCTTTTAACTCATAGAAAAGAAAAAGACTATATATATATATATTTATATTTAATGTACCTGTGTAGTTATCTTTACTAGAGATCTTCATTTCTTTGAATGACTTCAGTTACCATCTAGTGTCTTCATTTCAGCTGAAGGACTCCCTTTATCATTTCTTGTAGGGCTGATGTACTGGAGATGAACCCTTCTAGCTTTTTTTCATCAGAGGATGTCTTCACTTCTTCATTTTTAAAGGATAGTTTTGCTGGATAGAGAATGCTTCTTCATTGACAGCTGTTTGTTTGCTTCAGCATTTTAAATATATTATCCTGCTGCCTTCTGGTCAACCTGGTTTCTGATGAGAAATCAACTGTTAATTTTATTGAGCATTTCTTGCACATAATAAGTTGCTTCTCTTCTGAGGCTTTCAAGATTTTTATTATAATGCATCTCTGTTTGGTTCTCTTTGAATTTAACTTGCTTTATCTGTTGAGTTTCTTGAATGTATATTTTCATATATTTCATTCAATTTGGATAGCTACTGGCCATTATTTTTCAAAAAATCCTTCTGCTCTTTTCTTATTCTCTTTTCTTTCTGGAAGTCTCATAATGCAAATGTTGACATACATGATGGTATCCCATAGATTCCTTAGAATTTGTTCATTTTTAAGAAATTCTTTTTTCTTTCTGCTCTCCACATTGGGTAATATCAATTGCCTTATCTTCAATTAAACTGATTCTTTCTTCTACTTGTTCAGATTTGATGCTGAACCCTTCTAGTTAGATTTCCATTAGGTCATTTTACTTTTCAATTGCAAAATTTCTGTAACATACCTTTTCTAAATTCTATCTATTGATATTACATTACTTGTTTATGCATCATTCTCCTGATTGCTTTTGCCTTTAGTTCTTTGTGTGTATTTTCCTTTAGTCCTTTGAACATATTTAAGATTGTCAATTTAAAATCTCTTTTAGTAAAAGTTCAAAACCTGTGTTTTTTTCCAAGAATGGTTTCTATTTCTTTCTGTCTTTTTCCTTTTCTCTCTCTCTTTTTTTTTTCTTTTTGTGAATGAGTCATATCATCCTATTTATATGGATGCTTTATACATTTTGTTGTTGTTGGTAACTGGATATTTTGAATACTGGAATAAGGGTAACTCTATAAAGCAAATTCTGCTACCCACTTCCCTACCCACCTCTCCCTCCACCCCACCCCAGGGATTGTTGTTGTTTCTTATTGAGGCTTGTAGTTATCCATTTGTTTAGCAACTTTTCCAAATTATTTTTACAAAGACTATATCTGTGTCACTTGTGGCTACTGAGGTTTCTGTTCCATTCACTATTCTGTAGTCAGCCAGTGACTTGAAGGAGATGTCCTTGATTGCCTGAACCCAACAAGAAAAGGGGAAAAACTATTCTGTCTCTTTAAAGTGTTTTCACAGATGTCCCTCTTAGGAGCCACATTGGGTTGTTGGTGTTGAAACAATGGCCAGCATTTGTGCTGGTCTCTGTGACTTTCCAAGCAAATCAAAATACACAACCTTGATTTTTCGAGGATAAGATCTTTATTTTCCATTTTGGCATGAGTAAGCTGCACTAAGAACACAGCCTTCCATTCGTACAGCTGCCTGCTAGAGGGACAGGTCATAGGGGATGGCAGCTGCTATAAGATATACCAAACACTAATTAAGCCTCTTCATCAAGCATTCCCCTCAAAGCCACAAGTATTTGACTAGACTTCAAAGTCACAAAATAGTTGATTCTAATAGTTCTTGTCAACCTAATCTTTGTTTTGGTGGAAGGACCAATTCTTGGAGCTTCCTACTCTGCAATCTTCTTTGACACCACTAAACATTTCTTTGAATCCAGGATTAAGGTTTTTTGTTTGTTTGTTTTTCCTGAACCAGAATTGACTTCCAAGAAACTCTTGCTTGACTTAAATTTATACATTCTTTTCTCTGCCATAAGAAATTATATTGCTAAGAATTAAGTAGTAATATCCAATCTAAAGTCACTTCATCATTACATCTAGAAAAACCCACCTTTTTAATTATGTGCATGTTTAAAGTAATTCCAAATATATATGTTTTCACATTCAGATTGGATCTTCTCTCAGTCACCTCTCTATTCAGTGTTATTTATTTGGAGTAGAAGACAATTTTCCACATAGCTACAGTATTCATTGGCTAAAACAAAAGCAAAGTATTTCCATGACTCTCCTCTATTTCAGTGGAATAACTCTTGCCAACATTCTGTATTTAAAAGGTGTTTACAGGGGCGCCTGGGTGGCTCAGTTGGTTGAGCGGCTGCCTTCGGCTCAGGTCATGATCCCGGAGTCCCGGGATCGAGTCCCATATCGGACTCCCGGCTCTGCGGGAAGTCTGCTTCTCCCTCTGACCTTCTCCCCTCTCATTCTCACTCTCTCTCTAATAAATAAATAAAAAAATCTTTAAAAGGTGTTTACACAGAATATCTTTACCATGGGGGATAAAACACTAAGCAGCCATCCTAACTACTGCATAAAAGATTTAAGTTTAAAAGGAAGATTGGTTCCTTGACAGTGAGAGTTATTAAATATTAGATAAAATTTTATGATGGCTTAAGTGATGTCTGGAGAGAGGTCATGATTAAATAACTTTAGGGTCCTCACACAGAATTTTTAAAAATGTTTCTTCTATGAGAACTCTTCTAGTTTTAAAACCGATACATATGCAAACTGTTCTAGAAATCTGGGCTCTGTGGATTACTTTTTCAGAGACCAGATGCAAAAGGCGTCTGTGCCCAGCTGTTCCATCAGACTTGTCTGCTTGTAGGGTGAACCAAAATCTGTAAATGAAAATAGTTAGGAATATTCTGAAAGTAAATACTTTAATGGTAGAAAACCATTATGACTGTGCTTATGTTCTTAAGATAAGTCTTTATTTTTTACTGTTAAAATTCTTGCACATGTTGAAAGAAAAAAGACCAAGAGAAAATGATGATAAATCATTTGTCTAACTTTATATCAAAAACACAAATTGAGGTAAAGAAATTATTTACTACTTAGGTGAAAACAAATATTGAGACAACTGAATCTAGAATACTGGACATATTTTATTGTTATCCAATTTTTTACAAATTCTGTTCAGAATAAAATCAATATTTTTTTGAAAGTTGCAGATAATCATTGAAAATAGTATACAGCACTATAAGTAAATCATTTAATTGTAATTTATGTTTAGAAGATCTTTGTTTTCATAGTCTTATTTTCTTCCAAAATTAAAATCATACGAATCATAGAATTCTGTTTTTTAGGCAATACTTAGCATTTTCTTTTGTATGTAAATGTGTGTATGAATATACTTAAATGTAACATAATTGTTATCCAACTGCATGCCATCATATGAAAATATTATAATCTACTTAAGTGTTCCCTAATTTTAGATATACCAGGATTACTTTTCAGAACTAAAATTATAATGTCAAAGGAAGTTGATATATATTCTTGTTAAGTAAATAGCAGTATATTCCTAATTTTATTTATTTTTAAATTTTTACTTAAATTCTAGTTAGTAACATGCAGTGTAATATTAGTTTCAGGTGCACATATATTCCCAATTTTAAATAACTAATCAGGTACAAGTGTGTTTTCAAATGCTTTTTCAGCATACAATAAGGAGTTTGTTGGGGTTTTAAAATACACATTTTTGAGATATACTTATTATTAAAACATCTTATAAATCTCATGTATGATGATTGCTTTCAATTTTATTATTTTGTTCTATTTCTTTTTTATTATATTTTAGCTATTTATATCTATGTTTATAACTATTCTTTCTTGTCATTTTTTGTAAAGTTTTGAAGAGCTATCATTTGTAATAAATAAAATTGTATCTTTTCCAGATTTGTATGCGCTTTTAATATTTTATGTAACATTAACTTTACTTGTGATGAGTTTTAAATAATTTACTCATTAATTCTCTTGGTCCAAGATTCATCTTTTGGAGGGTGGAGGTCAAAGGCAAGATTTAAACCCCTTTTATATATTTATCTGTTTGTTTATACATAGGAATGTATTTTTTTTAAGATTTATTTCTTTATTTTAGAGAGAGAATGCAAGTAGAGAGAAGAGGAGAGGGAGAGAATTCCAAGCAGACTCCTTGCTGAGTGTGGAACCCGATGTGCCCCTATACATGGAAGTGTATTTTTATATCACCTATGATGATTTCTTTTTGTCAACTTTCTAAAAGTATTGTTTTCATAAAATTTTTGCTGTTACTTTGTAGATATATTTATGGTTACAAATTATATTGCAATAAAATAATTTCCTTTGTTATGTATGTTGTTCGAACTCTAACAATTTAATTTATTTGATATGAACAGTATTATTAGGTCATTGTTTTTAATTTAAAATTAATCAGTCTATGCCCTTGCTTTTGTTTTAAACTTTGTATTTAATTATATTTCAATGTGTCTTTTGTAACACAACTGGTGCTTAATTTTAAAAGTTATATATGCACATTTGTTTCTTTTTTTTTGCACATTTGTTTCTTAAAGAAGAATTCAGTTATATTTGGTATTGTCAAAGTTTTCTCGGGAGAAGAACTTCTGGAATGGTGGAATAACAATGTCCAAAAATCTGCTCCCTTACAAAAACAAAAAGAACACTGGCAAAAATTTGTCAATCTTTTTTGTCAGTTCTGGAAATTAAGAAAAGTCTTGCAAAAATTTAAAGAGCATTTATTCAAGAATAACATCTGTGTCTCTGTAATAATAAGTTTTTTACATTGTAACCTAACCTATTCTTATCTCCATTGTAATTATGGTAACTGTAAAAACCAGTTCTCTAATAGCCTCTGGACGTCACAGAATAGATTTGAATCTCCATAAATGTCCCATCCCCACAGAATTGTCACTATTTGGCCTCCTTGGAATTTCTCTGGAAAATCCCCATTCACGGCACAACTCATCAATTAATCTGACTCAGAGATTACACAGTGAAAAATAAAATTCTAATTCAGGTGTTTGTTAAAAGTAATCAACAACTGCATAACACTGCAGTTGACTGTGGTAGTAATAGGAGTTAGAGTAAATAAGAATCTGGTTATAAAACTTTAAAAAGGAAATCCTACAATGAGATGTCATTATGGGGGGTGGGGAGGTGTTAAAATTCTCTAGCATATTTCTGGAATCTACCAGGTTACCTACATGTTCAGAGTTGCCCAGGAAACACGTGAGAAGCATTACTTTCTAATTTCTAGCTGGTCTTGGGGATCCACAAAATGTGAAATGAAGACTTTTCAATAGAATTGTAAACTGTCAGAGCATTGAATGCATGCACCAGCAGACATATAGAACCCCTAAAATGAGAATGGAAGACATTAGCTCAAGGAATTTAAGAAATTTGTACCCATGCTTTAGCTGATCACTAAGGTAACTATATATAGAATTCAGTGGCTGCTTTGGCAAAGAATACAGACTTTACAGACAGAGTAAAATGAAGTTAATTGATAGACAAATAGGAAAGCAAAAATAACAAAAACAAATGGCAACAAAAATGATTCCTGAGTAACAGAGAAGGGATCCTCATTTCCAGGGTTGACACATTATGTTATTAAGAATGTATAGTTTTCAACATCAGCAACAACAAAAAGACACAGAAAGCAACAGAAAAGTATAAACACACCGAGGATATGCATATGCAGGAAAAAGAGCCATCTATGGAAACAGTCCCTGAGGAAGCTAAGGTATTGTACATACTACCCAAATATCAATATTTTAAACCAACTATTTAATGCTTTCAAATAACTAAAGGAAACCATGTATAAAGAATTCAAGAAAAGTATCAGAATGATGTCTAACCAGATTTAAAAAATCAATAAAGAAGTAGAAAATATTTAAAAGGAAAAAGAAAAAGAGAGCCAGACAGAACCAAATAGAAATTCTGTAGCTGAAAAGTACAATAAATGAAATGGAAAATTCACTGTGAAGTTTTCAACGATAGGTGCACCTGGGTGGTTCAGTGGGTTAAGCATCTGCCTTCATCTTTGGTCATGATCCCAGGGTCTTGAGGTTGAGTCCCACATTGGGAATCCCTGCTCAACAGGGAGCCTGCTTCTCCCTCTCTCTCTCTAATAAGTAAATAATTTTTTTTAAAAAAAACAAGTTTTCAACAGTAGATCTGAATAGATAGAAGAAAGAATCTGTGAATTTGAACACATGTTAATTGAGATTATTCAGTCTAAGGGATAGGAAGAAGAAAGAATGTAAAGATTGAACAGAGCCTCAGAGACCTGTAGAACACCATTCAGTACATCAATGCATGTATAATAGGAGTGCCATAACTAGAAGAGAGATAAAGAGGCAGAAATAATAATTGAACAAACAGTATATGGAAACTTCCTAAAACTGACTAACGACATTAACTTTTACATGCAAGAGGGCCAATAAACTTTAAGTAGAAGAAATTCAAAGCTACTACACCTAGAGAGGCAAGTTTGTCACAGTGGAATGACAATAGGATCAGAGAAGATGGAACTGCTACTAGAAAAAATGGATTCAGTTATTTGTGCTAGGAGAAAGTCAGAGACAGCTAGCAGAATGCAGCAGGAAGCAATGTCTGAATATTATTGCAACAAACAATAGACGGTCTCCCAAGGAACAAACTGAATGATTTCACATGAAGTAAGGTGTATATCTTGGCAATTGCTTAGATCTAAGGAGATGGAGAAACATGCAATATTCAGAAATCTATAAGGCAGACAGATGACATGAGAAGGAGATTCTCTTAATAGGCAGGGCCTTATCTATTGGTTTTGTGGAATACAGGATACCTTTCTATAAGTATGTAGGGAAGGAGAATGAAGAGGACAATATGTGGGGACTGAATCTCAAGAAAAAGGAGAACATTTACAGTATGATCCCGAGATAACCAAATTGGAGGAATAAGCAAAAAGAATAATTATATGCTGAGAGACCAAATAACATTTTTAAATTGTAATCTTTGGCCCTGATATCAAAGCCTAGGTCTTGAATATTCAATAGGTTTGAGTCTATTTCAGGGTCAAGTGTTCTCAAATTGGGAAATCTGGAGTCTGGATTCCAGGGAATGAGACATAGAAAAAGAAGGATAATTAAAATACTCTGAATTTTGTGCATGGACCAATACTAGATTTTTGTTAAGTTGTTTTTAATTCAGTTCTAGTTCTTATATTTTCACAGTGTATTTGAAACCTACTGATAATTCAAACACATGCCAATTGGTTTTAATAAGTAGTTAAGTCATTCCTTACCTTTTAAGATACCTAATAATTACATGACACTTTACATCTTAAAAAATGTATATTATGTATATGATTTAAATTATTCTATATTCTATATTCTGGTTAAGACACTGAATCTTATAATGATAATAATAATTAATAAATAATTTAAAGTATTCTGTATTTTATATGTTTGGGTGCTCCCATGTTGGGTGCATAAGTATTCACAATTGTTATGTCTTCTTGTTGGATTGTCCCCTTCATGATTATATATGATTATATAACGTCTTTTTTTTTGTCTTTTTACAACTTTTTTTTAAAGTCTATTTTGTCCAGTATAAATTTTATTACTTCAGCTTTCTTTTGGCATCCATTTGCATGACAAATATTCTCCATCCCCTTACTTTCAATCTGCAGGTGTCTTTCAGTCTGAAATTAATCTGTTAGAGGCAGCATATGTTTTCTTATCCACTCTGTTACCATTATTACTATGAATTATTCTTTGCATATCTATTGCTGGCTTTTGATTTGTGGTTTCCATTAGCCCTGTATATAACATCTTCTGCAAATAGCAGTCTGTATTAAGTTGACGGTCACTTAAGTATAAACCCATTCTTTACTCCTATCTCCCTCCCAACATTTTAGGTAGGTGGTGTCATATTTTATATCTTTTTATTTTATAAAATAAATAATCTCATAAATGTCTATACTACCCAAAGCAATCTACAGATTTAATGCAATCACTATCAAAATACCAGCAGTATTCTTCACAGAATGAGAATAAATAATCCTAAAATTTGTATGGAGCCACGAAAGACCTCAAATAGCCAAAGGAATCTTGAAAAAGAAAAACAAAACTAGAGGTGTCACAATTCCAGATTTTAAGTTATATTACAAAGTGGTAGGAATTAAAACAGTATAGTATTGGCACAATAATAGACACATAGACCAATAGAACAGAATAGAGAGACCAGAAATAAACCCACAATTATATGGCCAATTAATCTTCCACAAAGGAGGAATGAATATACAATGGGAAAGACAGTCTCTTTAACAAGTGGTGTTCAGAAAACTTGTCAGCCACATGCAAAAGAATGGAACTGGATCACTTTCTTTCCCCATACACAAAATCAACTCAAAATGGATTAAAGACTTAAATGTGAGACCTGAAATCATAAAAATCCTTAAAGAGAGCACAGTCAGTAATCTCTCTGACATTGGCTGTAGCAACATTTTTCTAGATATGTCTCCCGAGGCAAAGGAAACAAAAGCAAAAATATGCTATTAGGACTACATCAAAATAAAAAATTTTCTGCACAGTGAAGAAAACAATCAATAAAACTAAAAGACAACATAAGAATGGGAGACGATATCTGCAAATGATATACCTGATAAAGGGTTACTATCCAAAATATATAAAGAACAGATACAACTCTACCCAAAACCCAAATAATCCAATAAAAAAATGGATAGAAAACATAAAGAGACATTTCTCCACAGAAGACATCCAGATGGCCCACAAACACTTAAAAAGATGCTCAACATCAGTGATCTTCAGGGAAATGCAAATCAAAACTATAATGAGATATCACATCACAGCTGTCAGAATGGTTAAAATCAAACACATATGAAACAACGGGTATTTGCAAAGATGTAGAGAAAAAGGAACCCTCCTGCACTGTTGGTGGGAATGCAAACTGGTGCAGCCACTATGAAAAACAGTATGGAGGTTCCTCAAGAAATTAAAAATAGAAGACCTTATGATTCAGGAATTGCACTATTGGGTATTCACCCAAAAAATATAGAAATACTAATTTCAACTATTCAAATATATGTACCCATATATTTACTGAAGCATTATTTACAATAGCCAAACTATGGAAGCAGTGCAAATGTCCACTGATAGATGAATGGATAAAGAAGATCTATCTATCTATCTAATCATCATCATCATCATCATCTATCAACTATCATCTATCTATCTATCTATCATCTATCATGGAATATTATTTAGTCATAAAAAGGATGAAATCTTGTCATTTGCAATGACATGGATGGAGATAGAGAGTATTATGCTAAGCAGAATTAGTCATTCAGAGAAAGACGAATACTATATGATTTCACTCATATGAGGAATTAAAAAAAAACAAGCAAAGGAAAAAAAGAGAGGGAGAGAGAGAAAAAGAGAGATAGAATACAAACCAAAAATAAACTCTTAATGTACAGAACAAACTGATGTTACTAGAGAAGAGGTAGGTAGGAGGGTGGGGGAAATAGGGGATGGGAATTAAGAGTACACTTACTACAATGAAACAACAAAAAATTAATGATAAATAAAGACTTATCTTTCTTTGTTCACTTAATTTGTCAATTTTTATAGTTTATTTTTTCATTTCTTATTCTCTGGTAAATTTGAAAAAAAAAAAAGAAGTAGAGTGAAAGCTGATTAACCCTAATCATGACAACAGAGAATTTGGGTAAAAAAATCTTGAGTATAGGGACGCCTGGGTGGCTCAGTTGGTTAAGCAACTGCCTTTGGCTCAGGTCATGATCCCAGCGTCTTGGGATAGAGTCCCACATTGGGCTCCTTGCTCCGCGGGGAGCCTGCTCCTCTCTCTGCCTCTGCCTGCCTCTCTGCCTGCTTGTGTTCTCTCTCTGTTAAATAAATAAATAAAATCTTTAAAAAAAAATCTTGAGTATAATTCACCTATGTAGTATCTAAATAAAATAGTATATTCAGATCTTTTGTGGGGAGATTAAGTCATTTAGAAAAGTACGGCTTTCTGGACTTTAGTTTTCTCTGTGAAAGGAAGGAATTTGGACCACCTACAAAAATTTTCACTTGGGAGAGGTCTGTTCCATAGACATGGACATTTTGTTTATTTGTTTGTATGTTTTTCTATGACTGATGAGTTGGTATTGGCATTTAATAATGAGATGACCAGGACTGTCAAACATTTGTAATGTATAAGATAGTTCTGTCCAACAAATAATTTCAAATTTGCTGTCAATTTCTTTTAGCTCTATAATGCTATAGTTTCCTAACCCATGGAAAAAGAATGTAACAATGACCTAGACAAAATGCCAAGAACACTGTATTAACAAACAAACAAACAAACAAAACAAAACAAAAACAGAAAAGCACTGAACTTGAGTGTCTTTGAAGTCCTTTTTAATTTCATTATTCATGGATCTGTGAATACAATACTTTATAGTTATTTAATTTTTAAAACTATAGTTTCATTTTTAATCCATATTCCAATACCGTCTTTCAGCAAAGATCCTACCAGAATAAATGATCTATGCTTCAAAGGTTTTCTGTATCTTTTCCAATGTTTTGCAATCAGTGATTGCAAGATATATAAGAAATTTTTGAATTACTGAATGAAAACTAATGATTTAATTTTTTAGCATATATTTCTACTAGAATGAAATGGTATTTCATTTAAAAAATTAGACTTTCCTTCTGTCCCGTGATGTTTCTCAAAACTAGTTACACTATTTTGAAAAAACATCATGTTAGCTCAAATTTGCATTTGCTTTTGCTATTGCTAGTTTGCTATATTTTTTTCATTTTTATCATTTCTGAGGTCAATAAAAATATTACTCTAATATATCAACCTTTGTGTTAGTAAACACTGAATTTAAAGTTGTTAGTGATTTAGAGCTTGAGTATGTATTTCAGTAGTTTATAACTTCATCAAAAAATCCTTTAAGCTGAAATTTTCTTCTTTTCTTCTCAGCCGAAAGGTGAATATTTTGAGAAGTGTGGCCAAAATCACTTTAGCAGGTTTTTCTTTTTCTTATACTTACAGTATGAAAATGAAAAAAAGTTAATTTTCTCACTCTGACAAAAATCCCTCCAGCATCTGTTTCCACTCACATTACTCAAGAGAAGTTAAAGTTAAAAATCTGAAACTTGATAGGACTGGAGCCCTTATTGTAGAAGAAAAAAAATCAAAACAAATTTGTAAAACTTTTTTAGTTTTTTGGAAGTTTTAATGGTATATATACAAATTTGTAAAATGTATTATAGATTATTGTTCAATTTCTCTAGTGAATAGTGCTTCAGAATAGTGGACTGAATTCAGAATTAGAAATTCTCAATTCTAATTTTCGCCTTTGCTATTGACTTCTTTTAGCTTTGCTTTCTCAATCTCTGGTCCTTAAAAAGGGGGAGAAAATAATAATAATCAGTTTGGTACACTGCACTGTTATGAAATGTGAGTAGTTATTTTATTGATAATTTAATATATCCCAGTCATGGTCCTCTGGGATAAAATCTTCATCCTAAAATACTCCATTAAATTGATTAAAATGTTTCCTGGGTCTTATCTACTTCAAGTCTTCTTTGGCATAATTTACTTGACTATAACTAGTAAAGAACAGTATAGGGAAGGAGTTTTTGCCAATGAAATTTGTAATCATTCCTTGGTAGCAAAAAATCAAAGTCAAAGCCCTTTCAATAATCTTACCTAGTGACCTAATGCCAGAATTTATACTTCTGAGTTTGCTATTTTTTCTATGTCACTATTAATATATTTAATTAAGTAATAATAGTATCATAAGCAGGTTGTGAATAAATTTTCCTCCACCAACTCATTTATGCAATAGAATTATTTTAATTTGATAAACTTGAGAGTAGTTCCTCCATTTTGGCTCCCAACACACATTAAGGTTTTAGATCAAAAGAGAACACATTGACATCAATGACATACCATCTCTACTCTTTCTGCAATAACAGCAAAATTCACCACATTGAGTTCTTAATATAGCTGCCTGAATTGCATCTAATCTACTTTCAACATTATTCTCACTGACCCATATGTTTGGCAACCAAAACCAATTACAAGCCTTATTAAAGCTTGATACAATAGAAATGTTATTTTACTGGCACCTTATTTTGTGCCCATGCTACTTTAGATTTACATTTGTTCACTATGGGCCATATGATGCCCTATCATGGGGAAAAATGAAACAGAAAATTCACTGAAATTTACTCGAGAAAAACAAGAGTGCAATTTGCCACACAGCATGCCCTCTGATATGCACAAACAAGAACTTGTCATAACCATCTGTAGATCTGTTCACACGAACATACACACAAGCCAAAAACCAGAGGAAGTCTGTCTGAATTAATAAATGTGTGGAAGAGGAGACTGCAAGAAATACATCTTTAACAGATACAGACAAGTCTGTTTTCAAATGCAAGGGAACTTGGAATCAACAAAATTCACCGTCAGCCCAAGTTTGTTTTTATTTTTTACTTTTCAGAAATATCCCATGATATCAAAAAAATGTGCTGGAATCAGGAGAAATAACTAAAATAATGATACATATTTTTTGAATATACATGTATTTCTGACAACTTGATTTGTTAATGCTTTAATAATGATAATATAACATTGGTTGAAATTTACTGTTTTGAAGAAAATAGAGTTGTTTCCCATACTCTATCATTTTGATCCTCAAAACTATATGTGTTCTAATAGTTTCCTCATTTTACACATGGAGGGACTGAGATGCTAACCCAAGGTCATAATGTTGCCACAAAGAGACAGTTTTGCTATTAGATTATAAGCAAACAACTATACCATACCTCCCTAATGTCTGTCAGTGAATTATAAGAAAATCAAGACTCCAGGTTAGGGAGCTGTTAAAAGAGTAACTGTGTTCTGTTACTTAAGCATTTATTGAGTAATAGGCAATGGACATTTATAGCTGACACAATGCTAATTATGCTTGGGGCATAACATGTGTCTCTTCACAGAAAATAATGTTAGGATGTAGATGCCAAATCTAGTCCTATTTGTGCAGAAGCACTAAATGCATTGATATTTTACTTAATTTTCAAGAATGATTAAGATTCAAAGTCTCCATCATGACCTGTAAGAGCCTAAATGATCTACCTGTATTCCCAAACACATTATCTACTTTTTCTACCTTTTTTTCATTCCTTTATGGTTATATTCCAGTTGTATTCTCATCTTAGGATGTTTGGAATGCTGTTACCACAGATATTTGCATGGTTCTCTCTCTCAATTCCTTCCAGAATTTGCTCAAAGGTAACCTTTTCTATGAGACTTTCTCTGGTCATCCCATCTAAAAATGTAATTTTCCTCCTTGTTATGTACCTCTTATGCTTTATTTTACTTGTTAGCATTCATTACAATCTAACAAAATATATACTTAGTTATATATTCACTTTTTATTATCTGCATCTCCCACTAGAATGTAATCTTCATGAGGGTAGAGAATTCTGTTTGTCTGCTAATTCAGGAAGTTCCTGATAAATAGTAGATGCTCAATAAAGACTTGAATGAATGAAGAGGATGAGTGAATGAATGGATGTAAGTGCTGGTTTTAATTTCTCATTGTAATTCACACAGTAGTTGCTGACAAATGTCTGCCTACCTTCTCTCATTCTCAGTTCTCTAAGGCCTGGAAAGTCTCTCTTACTCATCTATCTGATACTAGACATCCCAGTTATTTCCCACATGTCTGGAACTTTCTTGTTTGTGTTAAAGATCCCCTCTCATATTTCTGACAGTGTCAGGTCCTTTTATAATCCAACTACAAATTATCCCCCCACCTCTAACAAAAGTCTACTCCATTATCTAGGATTCATTCATTCTAGGAATTTCTCAGACTCTTCCTTCTCCTAGCTATGCTCAGTCTTTCTATACCATATTCTAATGAAGACATGTCCTGAAATGACCTCCCTCTGAAACACTTGCAGATTCAACAATGACACAACATAAGTGTTATAAAAAATGATTAGGACCTATTATTCCAAGATACATTCCTTTTTAGTTAGTTTTTTCTTTGTTTTTGTTGTTGTTGTTTTTACTTTTTTTCAACTAATTTTCTTGTTCAACCATTCCATTTTTGTCATTTTGGCGAAGGCTTCAAAGCATACATTTATCTTATTATTATATAGAATTGCACTTTAATCAATTCACCACAGAATTCACACACTCTATAGATATCTTTATCCCCAAGCTTGTACTTAAATATGTCCTAGTGCAAGCACTGGCTTTATTTCAAATATTGGCTAAAAGTCTTATAGAGTTTTGTATGATTTTACAATATCAAGATATAATTTATAAAAATATTTCCCTAGTGCCTGGGATTCATATTTTTGTGCATTTCAATTTTGGCTATTAATAGGTACTCAGTGTTTATCCTAAGTATTGTTAAGTGTTCATGCTTATAACAGGAATCTCTTTTAAGAACTTTCATAAAAAAAAAAAGACTTTCATCAAAATCAAATCCAAAGCCCTTTTATAACAAACAACATAACATAAAGCAGGACATCTTGTTCATGCTTGATTAGTAACGAATATAGAGAAACCTCAAAGGAACCACCCTCTACACCCTGTTCAGCAATTCCCTTATTCTATTTATATGAAAACTCTTCCAAAAATAATGCATGGAGAAGTTGAGTTTTTATTAATTTCAGAGAAAAAATTAATTTTTCCAACTACTGCTTTACATATAATAATACATGAATTGGCAAATTCTCATATTTTAAGGATATGAAAGTGACACCTAAAGTGGAAAAAAAATTGATATTAAGGATGACAGTCATTAAGAACTCTTTAGGGGCACATGGCTGGCTCAGATGGTATAGCATCCAACTCTTGATCTCAGGGTCATAAATTTGAGCTTCATGTTGGGTATAGAGATTATTTAAAAAAAATTAAAAACTAAAGAACTCCTTAAAAATATTTGTTGTATGTCTGGGTGGAAGAATATCAAATTTCTTTGGTTTCATACCTCAACCCCTTTCCCAGTTGGAAACTCTTTAACAATAACTTAGCTAAAATGATTTTTTAACAATTACAAATAGCATTAATTAATGTTAGCTATGAAAACTGTTCATGATTTCCCTTAACCCCTAGCTAAAGGCACTAAAATCACCAATGGTTCTATATTGGGAGCTATTTGTCAAAATCTGTAATGCTTTTCTCTGATGTGGATCATCCTAATGATAACTTTTCTTCTGGAACTCTTTAGAAAGGCTTTCTTCATAGACCCCACTTTTTTGGTATAGCTGCATCTATTTTTCTTAACTACTATTTCTTCTCATATACTCTAGAAGTGTTACCAACAGGCCCCTACTAATTTGGTCCCAGTTAGTTTTATAGCCCTTAAGGTAGAAAATTCACAGTATCAAAGGATTTTACGATAAATCAGTTTGAATGCTGATCCTGTTTAGTTGTATTCAGCAAGTAATTCAACTCAAACCTCTGATTTTATCATCACTAGAAATTTGTAAGATAATGTATACTCATGTGGCATATAGGAAGTAGTTGATAAAGGCTATCTTATTACTTTTGAGCTGTAAATATGTTATGAACTTATTTATAAGGTCATACTCATTATCACCCTGGTAACGGTTAAGGTACAGATGATCATAAAACATTCGTCAAAGAGTATACCTCTTAACTTTATAACTGAATACTGAAATTGTCTAAAGATAATATTCATTGACATTAATACTATAATTGTAGTGGGGGTGCCTGGGTGGCTCAGTTGGTTGAGCAACTGCCTTTGGCTCAGGTCATGATCCCGGAGTCCAGGGATCGAGTCCCATGTTGGACTCCCGGCTCTGCGGGAAGTCTGCTTCTCCCTCTGACTTTCTCCCCTCTCATTCTCAGTCTCTCGCTCTCTAATAAATAAATAAAAATCTTAAAAAAAAAAAACAATTAAAAAAAAAAATACTATGATTGTAGTAACCTCCTAACTAGTATTTATGTCTGAAATCAGTTTTCCCCAGAAACAGATTCTGAGAGTGATGTTTGTGTGTAGGGCAATTACTGGGCAAGTCTCTCTGGACAGTACCTGTGATGCTGTGAAGGAAGATGCACTGGTAGAGGGAAAACGTAAATTGTGATGGATTTGCAAAACGGTTTCCATAGAGGCCTTGGTTGATCCTATGAGGGACTCTGGAGCAGGGATAAACCTTCAGAGCTGTTCTCTTTCAGTCAAGACAAGAAGGCAGGCGTTTGTACCCCAATATGGACAAGTCATTGGATGTAAGCTACTCTCAAGGGGGGAGTATTGTTCTGGGTGAGGCAGCTCCCTCTGGGCAAGCTAATTCCTAAAGAAGGACTCAGCCGTGAGCTGTCAGTAGCCAACATGCTTGGTAGCTAGGAGGATGAGTTCCTTGGTTTTATTTACTTTTTAAAAATTAACATATAATGTATTATTTGTTTCAGGGGTATAGGTCTGCAATTCATCAGTCTTACGCAATTCACAGCACTCACCATAGCAAAACTCTCCCCAATGTCTATCATGCAGCAAACCCATCCCTCCCATCCCACCTCCCCTCCAGCAATCCTTAATTTGTTTCTTGAGATTAAGAGTCTCTTATGGTTTGTCTCCTCTCTGGTTTCATCTTGCTTCATTTTTCCCTCCCTTATTCTATGATGCTCTGACTTGTCTCTCAAATTCCTCTTATCAGTGAGATCATGTGATAATTGTCTTTCTCTGATTGATTATTTCACTTAGCTTAATAGCCTGTAGTTCCAACCACATCATTGCAAATAGCAAGATTTTGGGTTTTTTATGGCTGCATAATATTCCATTGTATATATATATACCACATCTTCTTTACCATTCATCTGTTGGTGAAAATCTAAGTGCCTGGGTTTTAAAACATTTTTTTTTAAAGATTTTATTTATTCATTTAACAGAGAGAGAACACAAGCAGGCAGAGAGGCAGGCAGAGGCAGAGAGAGGAGCAGGCTCCCCACGGAGCAAGGAGCCCGATGCGGGACTCGATCCCAAGATGCTGGGATCATGACCTGAGCCAAAGGCAGTTGCTTAACCAACTGCGCCACCCAGGCGTCCCAGTGCCTGGGTTTTAAATGGGGGATCTAGTTATTGTCCTAAAGCATCCACTATCAAATTGATACATTCCATAGATCTGTATTTTTTTTAAATATGAGGCATAAATTTGCAAATATTTTATTGGGCTGGTTAAGAATGCTAAAAAAACACATAATCATTGTGAACTGTTTAGCATTTTAACATAAAAATATGTAGAATAAAATTAAGAAGAAAACATACTTTTTTAACTAGAAAATTTACCATAAGTGTGTGTATAGATGATATAAATATCATCTCTATTTATCTATCTCTCATTTTATCTCAGAATTGTAATTGAGAAAAAAAGCACTATGATTTCAATATTAGAATCCTTCTGATATTCGCTAGTGTATAGTAGGATAGTTTTCTCAAAAAACCTCACTCTTGTCTTACAGTAATGATCAGATCAGGCTTATAATTCTTCCTTACACATTTTGTAAAGAAATATCGAAAAGTCAACAAAGTCAAAGAATTCACACATATGGATTGAAAAGAAGCCTTAAGAATTTCAGTTCATCCATGAGAAGACTGTATCAGAAATAGTACTTTGTTTAGTATACCAATAATCTCATAATACCTGCAATTTACATATAATAGCAAAGATCATTTAAACTTATTTATTTAAACTTCCTAATTTTGTTCACTTGAAGGCATTTAAGTATATTGATATTTTTCCATGAAATTAATGTTTATATCCTTTATATCAACACTCTTGAAATGGATGAATCTCAGACTTGTACCTTATTGTCTGTAGGTCTCTCTTTAAATAATCAAAAGGGTCATTGCTTATCTTGTTCTGCACATTGCTGAGCTAATGCAAGTATGCACTTCCTCTGAAGTCAGTGGAGTCTCAGTTCTTGGATATTTATTTTTATGACATAGAGCAAAATGAAAAATTTACTATCAAGAATGTCTTTGTAGAATATCTTAAGTTACACTTTTATAGTGTTTTTTAAACCTAGTAATTGATTTTGCCTAGCTAGGAAAGATATAATCTAAGTATAAACAAATAAAGTCTTCCCACTTTATTAGACAGATTTAGCATCTATTTTTGATATGTGAAGAACCAGTCTACTTTCATCTCAGTCTGAAGTTGGTCTGGATTATTCCAGGCAATTATCTTGGTGTTTTATGTCATGTTATTAGTTTAAAAACTATTTTGCAGTGCTGTTATTGTTATCCACTTTACAAATATTAAAAAATTAAGGACCTGAGAGATAAAGTTTCTATTTCTAAGTCAATTGTTAAGCAAACCTAACTTAGGTAAGTCTAAATTTGTCTGGGGTCTGATGGTCATGACTTCCCCTAACCCAAAGTGATTACAAGGATAACAATGGGTTAAGAGGCAGATTGAGAAATGCAATTTTTATGAATTAACTTACATGGATATCCATTTGCTCTTGACTCTTGCAAGTTCTAGACTGCTGGCCAATAAACCTGAGAAAAAGGAAAGTACTTATTTTTCTCAGTAACTGTGTAGAAGTTATAATGCTTCTTACATATTAATGTGCTTATTTTTACCTATGACCATACATATAAATGAGTACACACACACACACACACACACACACACACACACACACCCCACACAGTGAATTTCTGTTGTATAGGGAGTCTGCTTCAAGGAGGCAGTATATTTTAAGGAATATAAATATAACATTTGGATTTTTAAAATCCTTCTTATTCTATTTATGATTTATGTGAATTAGACAAATTATCTAATCATTTTAAATCTCAACTTTAGATCTGTGAGAAATAATCATGATAAGATTTTTCTAAGAAACATAAATGATACTCCTTAGCCACATTTTGGTTAGTAATCAATAAATTCTAGCCATTATCAAATTTATACACTGAATGGTATTTATAAGAAGCTTAAATAGTTTTACTTCACTATGTCTCAATCCAGTTAGTAAAAATAAAATTCAAGATATAAAAATAAAAAATTAAGTGATGAAGAATTGAAAAAATATAATTCTTTCATTCGTGAATTTTGTTATATAGAAATATAATTTTTACAGTTTTAATGAAGTTACATATTTTGGAAATTATTTTGATTAACTTTTTTTTTCCAATTGCTGAATTACATTTATAAAATTGCAGAAAGTCTCTCAACTTGATTAGAAAAACACCAGAAAACTAATTAAAATATAATATTAGATTCATCGCATTAGTACATTGTAAGCTGCATTGTAAATTAGATTAACAACAAGATTCAACTTGCCAATCTGAAAAGGATTTTCCTCTAAAAATCCTCAATAGGAGGTAAATATTCCATATATATATATATATATATATATATATATATATATATATATATATATTTTAAAGATTTTATTTATTTATTTGAGAGAGGGAGAGAGAGAGAGAAAGCATGAGAGGGGAGAAGAAGGTCAGAGGGAGAAGCGGACTCCCCATGGAGCTGGGAACCCAAAATGGGACTCGATCCCGGATCTCTGGGATCATAACCTGAGCCGAAGGCAGTTGCCCAACCAACTGAGCCACCCAGGTGCCCCTATTCCCTATATATTAATAGAATATTGCATAAATGTATTTTTAGAGAAAATGTTATTTTTTTAAAAAACTTAACAAAACACTAAATTATCCCTATCAAAATTCACAGAGAGGCACTGGTAATAATGCTATTCAGATATTAAATAATTATGTTCAATTATTTTTCAATTGTTTTTTCTCTTTGCTTTCACACTTAAAGCTAAGCAATATATATATTAAAAATTCATTAAGTAGATGTTATGGTCTAGGGAACCATGAAAACTATATACAAATAGAGTAGTAGAGTAGGGGAATAAAGACAGGTGATGATACCATCAGACTAATTCCTAAAGCCTCAGAATTATTCCTAAGATTTGTGTAGGATTAAATAGTTGAACTCAGTGTTAAAGTATGGAAGTTTTGAATAAGACACAAACTGAAAACAAAAAGAAACAGAAGTAAAGACACCATGGCAGGAAATATATGCCATGTTTATGGAATGTCAACAATTTTGGAATAGCTAGAAAAGGTTTAAGAATGTATTTGCCATGAGATAAAATCCTATAATTTAGGGATCCTCTTTGGCATACGTTCCTTCTAAGAACCCAGGACATACCAAAACATGTCCTATATATTTTCTTAAAAATTACAGAATTGATATATATTGGATATAACCGGTTGGGACCATTGTCCCTCACTATCCTAACTTGTCTGGGATAATTTCCCTCATGCTAGGTGGCATTGGAGGGGTTACTGCTATTTCTATTATTTGACTAGTGGGAACTGGAGTTAGTATATTGATATATATTGCTTGACTCACTTGGACATATTTATGTGATGTGAAATCACTTGTACATATTGCTAAGTTATTGCTAGTCATCTTGGTATAAAGATGGCTTTCAATGGTTCTTACTGTCAAACATATAGTCCCACCTTGAGTTGTAACCTGAAGTTATGACACAGGTATTAGCCTATTTTCTAGGTTTTGTGATGTATCTCTTTTTATAAAAATATTTAAGAGGGGTAGGAGCAAGACGGCAGAGGAGTAAGAGACCTAAATATCATTAGGTCCCAGGAGTTGAGCTAGATAGTTATGAAACCATTCTAAACACCTACAAACTCAACAGGAGATCAAAGAGAAGAACAGCAATTATATGAGCAGAAAAATGACCACTTTCTGGAAGGTAGGATGTGTGGAGAAGTAAATCTGACATGATATACAGGAAGACAGACCATGGGGGGAGGGGCTGGCTCCTGGCAAGCTGTAGAGCAGCAGAGCACAAAATCAGAACTTTTAGAAGTCTGCTCCACTGAAGGACATCACCCGGGGGGCTAAATGGGTGGGGAGAGTGTGCGTGGGGGGGAGGTGGAGCCCTTGCTGGGACAGTGTGGTCAGGACCCACAGGGATACAAAAAGACTGAGGGTGGCAGAGTTCCCAGGTATCAGAGCAGGGAAGCCAATGGCAGAGATGGAGCCAAAAAGCGGGCTCTCAGCTCAGGATTGTCTTAAACTGTGATCGGAGGCACAACTGGGCCACTGCTCTTCGAGCAGGGACCCCACCAGTGGCAGATCTGGAAAGACTCATTCCATCTTCCTTTAGAAAGAGTGGTTCTGGGGCGCGTTGGTGTCTCAGTAGGTTAAGTCCTCTGCTTTCGGCTCAGGTTATGGTGGGGGTCCTGGGATCAGGCCCTGTGTTGGGCTCTCTGCTCAGTGGGGAACATGCTTCCCCTTCTCTCTCTCTGCCTGCCTCTCTGCCTGCTTGTGATCTTTCTGTAAAATAAATAAATAAATAAAATCTTTAAAAAAAAAAAGAAAAAAAAAAAAAAGAAAGAGTGGTGCTGGAAAGTACTACAGGACTCTTCTGGGTTTGAGACTCCAAACAGGGCCATATGCCAGAGACAGAAACACTCTGTCACAAGCTAGCTAAGCTCAGAGTGTGGCCAGAGACCAGGGAGATCAGAGGGATTGACTTTCTCTGAAGGTACACTGAGAAGTGAGGGCCTGAGCTCTTGGGTTCTACAGGCTAGAGATTGGGAGGCTGCCATTTTCATTCCCATCCTCCAAAGAGGTACGGAAAGTGTTCAGGGAACAAAAGCTCTGAGAGCAAAACCGTGCAGATTACTTAGCCCAGTCACTGGCGAGGGCGGTGCAATTCCACCTTAGGCAAAGATATTTGAGAATAACTTCAACAGGCCCCTCCCCTAGAAGATCATCAAGAACATCCAGCCAAGACCAAGTTCCCTGATCAAAAAGAAGTGCAGAACTCCAGAATAAGGAAAAAGCAACACATAGAATATATGGCTTTTTTCGTATGATCTTTTAGTCTTTCCTAGTTAAATTTTTTTAAAAAAATTTTCTTATTCTATTTTTTAATTTTTCCTCTCTTATATTAACATTTTTAACTAATATTCTATCAATACCTTTTTAAAAATCTTTTCTAATTTTCACTGTTATATTCATATTTTATCCCCTCATTGTATTTAACCTTATTTTTTGTATACATAAAGGTATTTTTTTTCTTTAAAATTTTGGGATAAAAGGTTTTCTAATAGATCAAAATATACCCTAAACCTAGCACATGGCTTTATTCTAGTCTTCAGCCTGATCATTCTTTCTTCTTATTTTTTTAACCAACTTCTTATCTTATCAATCCCTTTTATAGAATCTTTTTAAATTTTCTTCTTTACACTCATATTCCATCCCTTAATAGTGTTTACCCTTGTTTTTGTATATTTGTAAGTTTTTCTTTCTTTAAAATTTTGGGAGGTAATTTCTTCTAACAGACCAAAATACACCCAAAATCAAGTGTGGGGCTCTGTTCTATTTACCAGTTATATATATATATAAGAGAACCCCTCTCAAAATCTATAAAATATCTATAAAAATAGCTTCACACCCCATCATCTAATAGTAAAATTTATAAGTCTTAGTGACAAAGAGAAAATCCTGAAAGAACCTTGGATCAAGAAGTCTGTAATATACAAAGGTAGAAATAATATATCGGCAGCAGACCTATCCACAGAGACCTGGCAGGCCAGAAAGGACTGGCATGATATATTCAGAGATGATATATTCGGAGCACTAAATGAGAAAAATATGCAGCCAAGAATACTATATCCAGCTACGCTGTCATTGAAAATAGAAGGAGAGATAAAAAGTTTCCAAAACAAACAAAAACTAAAAGAATTTGCAAACACCAAACCAGCCTTCCAGGAAATATTGAAAGGCATCTTCGGAGCCTAAACATAACATAGACCAGAAAGAAACAGAGACAATATACCTTAATAGTCACCTTAGAGGCAATACAATGCTACTAAATTCATATCTGTCAATAGTTACCCTGAACGTAAATGGGCTAAATGTCCCAATCAAAAGACACAGGGTATCAGATTGGATAAAAAAACAAGACCCATCTATATGCTATTTACAAGAAACTCATTTTAGACCCAAAGACACTTCTAGATTTAAAGTGAGGGGTGGAAAAGAATTTACCAAGCTAATGAATATCAAAAGAAAGCTGGGGAGGCAATACTTAAATCAGATAAATTAGATTTGAATGAATGGATAAAGAATATGTGGTATATATATACAATGGAATACAATGCAGCCATCAAGAGAAATGAAATCTTGCCATTTGCAACGACATGGAGGGAACTAGAAGGTAATATGCTAAGCGAAATAAGTCAATCAGAGAGATAATTATTATATGATCTCTCTGATATGAAGAATTTGGTGGGGAGGGGTCGTGGGGGGTGGGGAGAAAATGAAACAAGATGGGATAAGGAAGAAGACAAACCATAAGAGACTCTTAAACTCATGAAACAAACTAAGGGTTGCTGTGGGGTAGTGGGGCTAGGAATAGGGTGGCTGGGTTACGGACATTGAAGAGGGTATGTGCTATGGTAATTGCTGTGAAATGTGTAAGTCTTACGTGCTATGGTAAGTGCTGTGAAATGTGTAAGGCTGATGATTCACAGACATGTACCCCTGGGGCAAATAACACATTATATGTTAATAAAAAAAGAAAAAGCCTTAGTGGGAAATCAATAAGGTCTCAGTATATTGAATTTCATTTAGAGTAAAACCTTAAATTATGGGTATTGAAAATAAATAAATAAAAAAACAAAAAGACAAAGGGCATTCTTATCAACAGTTAAGAAAAAAATACATAAAGAAATGATTTTAGAAATTAATATTCAGTTTTAGAAAGGGTAAAACAAACATGATTCTATACAAAGGGCTATTTTTAATAAAAGCTATAAATGACATATGTGGTCTTCTATACTTAATGTCACTATTAAATGTAACTTTCTTAAGTTATAGAATTCTTACTATAACTAAAGTCAGTTTTCAATGGAAAATACATTTGTGTCCATCATTAAATATCAAATAGAATATCCTTTAGTAATCTAATTTCACTTATAAGTATGTAATTACCTAATTTTAATGTGCTTTAGAAATATCTGAAATTTAACTAGGAGAAAAATAGGAAATAGGAAATTAAAAAGTAAGAAAGAAAAATAAATATAATATTATTGCTTTGTGACTTTAATCCAAGATGTCTTTGATGTTCTAAGGCCAGATGTTTTAGATAGAATCAACTTTGCCATCACTTGTATGATGCCTGAGATACTAGGAACAAGCAATCCATTGACTGATAGAAACATCTCTGAGATGATTTAAAACCAAGAAAATAAATTATTATGAGACTTAGGCCGTGAGTCCATGTGTCCTGGCCCCAACCCTACTTTTGCATTGTTTAGAATATTGAGTTAGTTTTCATTAAAAATATGTTGAATACTGTAGTGAATACAACAAGGTGTTATCTTGTCTACACAATTCCACTACTAATTATTAATTTTAAAATGCCAAAAGATTGTAGATGTTATAAAGTGGATAAAAGAGATAAAATTAAAGATAATAAAAGATGATGATTAAATAATCACTCCCATATAGACACAGTCTGACATGGCTTTTCAAAAACAAGGTGATCTATTATGCACTAACAGGAGGGCACCAGAGGTCTGCAAACTTGAAATATATTACTATGAATTTACCAGAAAATGCCACCTATATTCACTTCTTGATTAAAACAGTACAAGTTGGTTGATAAGAAATCAAAGAAAGCAATGCCAGGCCTGGAAAACGTTCCCATTCTCATTGTCTTATATAACATATTTGCTAACTTCCAGCACTGGTCTATAAAATCTAAAGGCACATAAACTGCTAGTTCCTTTTTTTTAAATTTTTTTTTTTTAATTTATTCACTTGACAGAGAGAGAGACAGCCAGAGAGCACAGGTAGGGGGGACAGCAGAGGGAGAGGGAGAAGCAGGCTCCCCACTGAGCAGGGAGCCCAATGTGGGGCTTGATTCCAGAACCCTGGGATCATGCACTGAGCTGAAGAAAGATGCTTAACTGACTGAGCCATCCAGGTGCCCTTGCTAATTTAATTCTTAATGGAAGCAGGTAGATGTTATGCCCAGATTTTGAGATCCCCAAAGACCACCAGGGAGCCGAGTCCGATGCAAAAGCAAAAGAGCCCTTTGTTCAAGCTAGCTTGAGCTCAATCTCTCACACTTACTGACACAGCGGTGTGGTGTAGAGAAAGAGAGTGAGTTTCAAAAAGCGCAACAGTTTTAGAGGGGCCAGTGGCCAATGAGATTGTAACACACAGAAAGTTGCTTAGTAACTATTTGAACTAGCCTATCACCCTGGCCAGAATTGGTGCGCTAGTTTGGCGGGCGAAAAGGTGGAGTTTATATCCCCCCCCTGGGGGGGGGGTCAGGGGTTCCACATTCCTATTGGCTAACCCAAACCCAACCCACAGGCAGTCTGGGCCAATTAGCTCAAAGGAGGGCTGAGGCACACTCAGACCCTCCCAGAGGCAGGTTCTGCTCTGCGGGGGCCACACACAAGAAGGCGCGTGTAAGCAAAAGGAGCCAGCCCTGCTCTGCTCCTTCAGTAGAGTCATTTCAATTTAAACAAACAAAAACCAGCACAAGATCCTTCCAAAATGTACATGATCAAATACATTTTAAAACTAACAAATAAGTAAGATTTATTGTTTATATTACAGGAAAAATATGAACAGCTCTCTGCATTTTGCTAATAATATATTCATCATATGTAAGGCAAATCACTTTTCAGCTCACATATATAACGATACTTTGTTATTTTTATATAGATTTTAGTTAACAATATGTTATCTGTCTAATGTGTATAGAATACTGTTAAATTGAATATGTGAAAAACAAAATATAGACCTTGCCTTAGGTATCTTCAAATAGTAATAAAGTAATAACATAAATATATAAGTATAAATATAATATGTAAATAATAAAGTTTAATAGATTTGACCTAATTGTTTTATATTTAGATTTTTATAATACATATTGATTAACCATTTCTTTATTATGTAAATAAAAAAAATATCATTGTTCCTGGTGGATAAGCTAAAAGACGGCAGATACCATGGTTGTTTTTACATACCTGTATATTTTAATATTTAGAGGACGAGCTTGAGTTCTTTGCCTTACGCTAAGCTTCCATGAACTTCTAATCTAAATATTTATGATATATATTTAGTATAATATGAAAGCAACAAAAAATTTTAAAAAATGAAGCAGCAAAATAAAATAACATTATCTTAAAAGAATAATAGCATGATTTATAGGTGGTTTCCTAACTTAGAAAAGTTCCAGGATACCAGGTCACTACCTCAAAAGGGATAACAATCTGAACGTTCATCAAATAAGGAATGAATAAGCAAAATATATTTTATCCACACAATGTAATGCAACTCATCATTTAAAAAGAATGCCCTAGTGATATATAAACAACAGGGATGAATCCCAAATAACTTTTCTGAATTAAATAATTCAGACAAAAAGAGCACATATAGTATAGCTCTTTTTGTATGTGTTTCTAGAAAATACAAACCAGTATATAGTGACAAAAAGTAGATTGGTGGTTGCCTTGCAATGAGCGGAATGTGGAGGGGCATGAGGGAGAATTGAACAAAATTTTTGGTCTAATGAATTTGTGCACCCTCTTGACTATGGTGACAGTTTCCTGGATGCATACATATGAAAAACTTACACTTTATTACATGTTATTTGTGTGTCAATTATATCACAATTAGTATATTTTAAAAAAGATGTTTAGAACATTACAAAATAGTTTTAATTCTTAGGGAAAAACAAAAAAGTGAAAGTGAATACATTTGTTTCTGCTCTAATAGAGGAGATATAAATACAAACAGGTGAATTATTGTCAGCTGGGAAATGCAATTGAGAGCAGTATGAACAAAAACGATGTGGGTCTCAAAGGAAGGAGCAAATACCCCTGCCTGGGAAAGTTAGAGAGGGAGTACTTACTTAGTTGGGAATTCATTATTATTTTGGTTTCACTTGCTTATACACCACACAAATTCTAAAAATAGCCAACAGAAGAGACAGGACAGAAATAAAGACCTTGGAATGTATTGAATCTTTTTCCAAAAGGCAATGGTTCTTAGTGGGTTGGTCCTGCTCTTAGGAGTTTTTGGAATATAGTGAAACCAAGGGGATGACTAGCAAAGCCCTACTGACACACAGTAAGTAGGACTAGAGTTGCCAGATGTCTTGCCACAGTAGCACAATAAAAACAAACAAATAAACAAACCTAACCACAAACACTAAACAGTGTCTTTTATCATTCTTCCTTCCTCCCTTCCTTCCTTTTTTCCTTTCTTCTTTCTTTGTCCCATAATCAATTTATCTATCTGGCATCTATTATGTGATCACAGGCAAAAAGTTTTAATTCCCTGTCTTCTAGATTCTTTTTTTTTAAATTTTATTTATTTATTTGACAGAGAGAGAGAGATGACAAGTAGGCAGAGAGACAGGCAGAGAGAGAGGGGAAAGCAGGCTCCCTGCTGAGCAGAGAGCCCGATGTGGGGCTTGATCCCAGGACCCTGAGATCATGACCTGAGCCGAAGGCAGAGGCTTTAATCCACTGAGCCACCCAGGTGCCCCTAGATTCTTAATTTATAACTTATCCTACCTCATAGGATTGCTGTGAAAATTAGACCATAAGGAAAGACCTTAGTAAAATGCCAGACACATGGTTCACTAAATTTTAGTTATTATTATCTATCATGCAAAATTAGTTTTATTGAAGGGAAAAATATAAAATGTAAAATAACGTGCAGTTCCCACCATGTAACCACCTCTGGCTTGTAAGATGCTTTGTCATTTAATATTTTCAAATAGTTATAACTTTGAAAAAAAAATTCCTGTTTTTTTAAAGTTTATCTGAGGGGAAATAACCTAAGATCATGTAAGCAAACAGACAAAAAAGTTATTTGACAAATGGGAATGAATTAGAATTTTTCTATTTTCACAGCCATAAAAAAGAATGAAATCTTGCCATTTGCAACAACATGAATGGAGCCAGAAAGTGTTATGCTAAATGAAATGGTAGAGAAGGACAAATACCATATGATTTTTTAAAAAGATTTTATTTATTTACTTGTCAGAGAAAGCATGAGAAGAGGGAGCAGCAGGCAGAGAGAGAAACAGGCTCTCCACTGAGCAAGGAGCCCAATGTGGGATAATGACCTGAGGTGATGGCAGGCACTTAACTGAGTCACTTCGGCATCCCATACTATATGATTTCACTAATTTGTAGAATTTGAGAAACAAAATAAACAGGCAAAGGGGGGAAAGAGAAAGAGGCAAACCAAGAAACAAACTCTTAAGTATAAAGAACAAACTGACAGTTACCAGAGGGAAGGTGGGTGGAGGATGGAAGAAACAGGTAATATAGCTTGAGAAGTAAACTTGTGGTGAGCACTGGGTGATATATGGAAGTGTTGAGTCACTATACTATATACCTGAAACTAATGTTCACTGTATTTTAAATAACTGGAATTTAAATAAAAACAAAAAGATCCTCTTTTATTCAAATCTATTAGAGCATGGAGAAAAATGGCTTGCTAAATATCCTATGCTGACATATGCATTAATGACTAAGGAAAGAGGAAGTTACCACTTATCTGTAACATTATAAAATTATCAAATAAGATAATTTTTATTTGGAAAAATATATTTTATATTAGTTTTATGGTATAAAATAATGGTAAAGATTTTTGTTAACTTTGAGACGATGTTTCTTTACATCAAGAAAGATTTTCTTTCTTGATGTAAAGAAAGCTATGTAAAGCATAAGGTAAATGATTCAAATCTAGTGAAAGCATTGAAAAAGAAATAATCCATAAGACAATGAGCACCCTATGTGGAAGTTTGAGCCCTTGATACCATTAATATAAACTTTAGAAGGCAAAACTACATTGTTTTATGTTGTTAGGTTAGTTTGCCTGCCTGTTGAAACTCAGTAAAATCTAAATACTATGCCTAAGGGCCTAGATTTTCTAGGAATCTTTAGTGTTTAAAGATAGTAATTGTGCTGTTAAATGAGTGCATATCACCATATGGCTCATGCCATTCTATTAATTAATATCTATGGTATGCCATAGGGTTTGTGCCTGGTAGGCACTATATGAATTCAAGTTATGTTTATTTCAAAATGGCTAAAAGACACTACAGAATAAAGAGTTGTGTGTACTTTGAAAATAGAGTGAAAGGCTTGACAGAGTACAGAAATACTTCAAAGAGGAGACTTCTAACTCTAGGAACTAAGAGGAACTAACTTTTTTAATATTAGAAAAAACTATTTTTTTATAATACAAATTACATAAAGGTGGACATAATTAGTAATCCTCAACCAGAGCATCAATGTTTAGAACTTTCAGATGCATGGAAAGAACATCCACCTCAGACGGAGATTACTCTAGGGTAAAAGAGACTCATCTGTGTGATGCAGAAAAGGGCTTGCTAAATAAGCATTCTTTACTTTGTATTTTTCATTTCTAATAGAGCAAAATGCATTAATTGATGATTTTTCCTTCAATCAGTTTATTTTTACAAACACACAAAGCTTATCAGCCAAAATAAATCAATTGATCAATCAATCATATCCTTTGTAGAAAAAAAAATCCACTTAGTTCAATTTAATTTCTTAAACAAATTTAGCTGTGATATAGTGACAGCTATACTGTCTTTAAATTGAATTAGCTTTAGAAAACTTGCCGCCATTGTTGAATCATCATAGCTTAGGCACTTAACGAAATGCTAGGGGAATAGTTTTGCAAATTAAATATAGATTTGAGTTACTGAAGAATTGTTAAGTTTGTTTTATTTGACCACAAATTATATATTCAAAATATATCTCAGAATATGGAGAACGATGATTAAAAAAATAGATACGTCCTCCTATAATGAGCTACAGGCAAAAGTTAGCTTTTCACACAGGTACAATTAAAATTAACATTTATGTGTATGTTAAAATTGCATATTTGATTAAAAAGGGATGTAAAAGAAGGAAATGAAAGACTAAGGAATACAAGAGTAAAAAAAATCAATAATTCTAGCATATAGAATTCAGTTATTGGAAGGTTCACTAAAATACAATTCTTACTTTTCTGTGTATTTGAAAAATCCCATAAGAATTTTTAAAAATTGATGAGTTCAAGTAAGATGGCTACTATAATTTAAAAAGCTTTTAAATGTAAAGGAATTTACAATTACATTATCATACACTGTACTATACTGTATAAAATACTGCAATTTTTTTCCACAATACACTGTAAAGTTTTTGCCTCTTATACTTTAGGTGACTGTTATGGTCTAATTAAATATTTTCTGGTTTAATTAATGTGTATGCTTTCACATTATGCTTCTAAAGAATAAGCAAAAGCCATTAATTCTTGATACACTATACAGGAAAAATGAAGGCACTGTCATCCTTTTTTTTATTGTCAAATTACACTTTCTAAGTTGTCCTATGCACTTTGGCAAGGTCATTTCCAACACCGAGTGATTTGCTAGACATTAAACTGGATTTAAATCCACTTTGACTCAGTCTCACTTTTACCATATTTTCACAAAGAGAAAACTTAAAAAATGTGGGGTTTTTTTGTTCTAAAACTGAATTATATCATTATTCTACTAATAGGTGATAGTTTTGTCTTACCCGGGGTAGGACAATATGAACTATTAGATTCATTCACTAGAAAAAAAAAGATGGCAGTGAGAAAAAAATGTATCAGAAGATAGATGGGAAAGAGAAAGAGAGAGAGAGAGAGGGAAATGGATACCTGCATACATTTATACATAAATGGATATTATCAAAAATCACTTTGGCTAATTTGACAATATCCTTGGGCATTACTGAATTTTGACTTATATGACTGCTATAAGAATTTAAATGGTGTATTTTTATATCCCAACTCCAAATTCGCTGTTTGCTTGTTATCTCTAGAATATTAGATCATGGTCTAAAAGGCTCATAAAATATCTGAAATTACTATGGCATATTTTGAAAAAAAATGAAGAAGATTTGAGATAGCTATAAATATTTATTTTGAATATTTAATTTCAAAATCTGATGAAGTATGCTTATAGATTAATTACACATAACAAGTGCTTAAATTATTTGTCAAAATTAAAAAAAAGAAAAGTCTAGTAATCAGGCTATAGATGAGAAAAACAATAGTCTCTCTATGCCAAAATCCTAAGAGAAAAAGTTTTTACATTTTATTATTCGCTCTATCTTTTTTAAATGTAAAAAACATGACACATTATACTGAAATAGTGTAAAAAACATTGTCGAATTTGATTTTTTTGAATGACTTATTTATTTGAGAGAGAGTGAGAAAGAGCATGAAGTGGGGGAGGGACAGAGGGAGAACGAGACTCAGAGCTGAGCATGAAGCCTGATGCAGGGCTTAATCTCAGAACCCAGAGATCATGACCTGAGCTGAAACCAAGAGTTGGGTGCTTAACCAATTGAGCTAACTAGGTTCCCTGTCAGATTTGGTTTTTGAAAATTTAATGATTTTTATAATCTAAAATCACAGATAGTGATCTTTCCTCTTTAAGAGAGAGGAAAAAAAAGGGTATTACTTTTTGTTATAAAAATTAAACTGGCCAAATATTTTTAAGTAGCAATCTCTCCACCTACTCAATTGTAGGACATCACTGTTAACTTCTTTAAAAGGAATCACTTTTACTTTTGCAACTATCGATAAATAAAATTTACTTTTTATTAATCTCCATGTAATACCAAAAACTATATAAAGAATTTCTTTGTAATATGTTTCTATCTCATAACTTTTAAAACTTTTGAATGTTCAATCTAGATTTTCCTGATGCTTAAAATAAAAACCTGAAACAAACAAAAAGAATAACATGCTACAGATATATTTTTTAAAAAATTAAAAAATAAATTTTGCCAATGCAAACTAAATTGTCATTGGAAAATAACAGACCACAGTAACATATTTCTAGAAATATGTGAAAGTGGAGCAGAAACAAATGAGAGAATTTAGGTACAGCTTATTGACTTTTTTATCTCAATAAAAATAATTTGAAAATTAATAATTGGAGTACCTTTAAAAAACATGGAAAAATGAACATAGGAGATACTGAAGTGGTACCAACAGTGCTGGAGGACTTTAACTGTACATATTGATATTGTCATTTGTGAAGAAAGTGATAGAGTATATTCTTTGTAAATAATGACATGATAACTGCAGGCCTTTCCTTTCATTTGATTAAAATAGAGCAATACTGATAAGGTCAAGGTGAAAATCAGGACGGATATGTCAGATTGTATACTATCATTCTGATTTTATTTGAAAATCAAATAAAACATGCTTAGAATGATCAGACTTGTATTATCTGTACTATTTGTTCCCTCCATTGGAATATAATTGAGAGTTAGTATAGGTCATTACAAGATAGAAGCATGTTTTCATTTATCATTGTCTATTTTTTTCTCTCTATGCCATATTCTTTTCCAGAAATCTATCAACCCTCTATCAGGAGCCCTTCAACCAAACTGAATTGAATAAATCATCTATAAAATTTGATGGAAAATGTCACACAACTGCCTTTTTGCTCTAATGTTGAAAAAAAATCACGGTTTTTAGCAGCAAGTTTTACTGGAAATGGTACCAATATGAAAGTTTTCTAATATACTTGTGAATCTGCAATGGTTCATGAGCAAAACCTGTATCTTTAATGCTGTTTTGGAATGTATATGATTCAAGTTAAACATGCCTTATAAATTTTCATAAAAAGCAATCTCTGTCAGTCGCTTTCAGACTCAGGTATAGCACTATGTGCGACACATCTCTATCCCGGTCTTTTATTTTAATATTCTAATAGCAGAATTTTAATCTAAATTATCTAGTATAAATTTTAGTAAATCACTTAACTGTGTGAATGGAAAACTCTATGAAGTCTGAGTCATTGCAGTAAAATAATCATTCTACATGACACGAAATAAATGTTAACCACTGTCTAAAAACCTCAAATGTACTATGAAAAAACAGAAAAACCCTATCAGTTTTGTGTTCTAGAAAACATATTGGCTTTGCTACCATACATTTTTAGGAAATGAGATAAATCAAACATAAAGAGACTATTCAGTAAGTATTTTTTACATGGACTTAGATTTATAATTTTCAATGGAAAAAAATTAAGAGAAATGGTGCTTGATAAATATGTGACAATATATTTCTAGGTTTCAGGGAATTTGTCTGGTGAAACTTTGTATTGGATGTAACAATCAATTCTCCATTTGTTCCTCCTGTTACCCATGATTGATATTGCTAATTGATTATAACTTCTTTCCCAAAGAGTATATTTTGACCTTAGAATCCTTTTCAATGTAGCACTGTATTCAATTATTGCAAAACAATGAGAAATGGCATTCAATAGGAAACCATCTGCCATGTTCAGTCTGTTGCCAAAGTCCAAATGGTCAAGTGAAAATTCAATATTCAAGTGCAGGACCAGAGGTCTTATGAACCCTAATATTGCACTGATACAACTTCCAGGATAGGTTTCTCACTGTAAGCCCTAAGGATATTTGGCAATGAGCTTGCCACTAGTGAGCAGAAACATTCCTCTTAGGGAGATTAGTCATGGCCTTATTTGAGCAAAACACACTTACTGCCTTCCCACTGAGAACAGGTGTAACATTTGTACTATATTTAGCAATACATCATGCATAGGCACACACATGCATACACACAACTCTGCTTACTGTATCTATACCTGCAGATAACCTAAGCTTTGAATATATTTCCCTTCCTTACTATTATGTCTGGGACAAAGCCTCATCTTTATTAGCCAGAAAAAAATAGTGGATACTATTGATAATATGAATTCCTAGGCTAAGCTAGTTTTATGGGTTTAAAGGCTGCTGACATTCTATTTATTGAGTCTTTTTTCTTTTCTTTTTTTTTCTTTTCTTCTTTTTTATTTTTTTGATAAAAAGTTGGGAGAAAACTAGAAAAATAGCCTATCTAAAGTAGATGCCAAGTAGCTTTTAGATTGCCTCTAGGTTACTTATTTAAAGAAAGCAATACTTAATCTCAATCCCACTTAAGAAAAGTGCTTAAATAAAAAGTGTAAAGGGTCAAGTATAGAATTCTAAAAGGAAGAAAAAGAGAGAATAGGATGTTAAAGGTATAGAAGGTATAGATGTTAAAGGTATAGAAGGAAGAACTGTAGAGTAAAATATCATGTAATTGTAGGAGGACAGAGGGTTTCAAGAACTAAATGAGAGTGGATCAAGGTAATGATAGAGATTACATACATTTTTCCTGTTGAAGTACCAGAACAGATTTTTTAGAAAATATATTTATAACATTTCTTGGAAATTTTAAAAAAATTTATAAATGATCAGCAGCTTTAAGAAATTCCTTAAAAACTGAATATAGAACAGACCATGGGTAGAAATCCCAATAAAAACACATTCGGCCAAGACTGCTTCAAAATATAGGTTCCAATATAGGTACTGCATTCTTAAGGGGGACAAATACAGAGAATAAATTGGGGGGGTAGTGTGAGATATATAAAAATAGCTATTACATCTGCGATGGTTGATTTTTCATGTCAGCTTGGAGGATAGTTTGGATGAGATCACCATTTAAATCAGTGAACTTTGAGTAATAGGATTTCTCTCAATAAGGTGGGCCTCATCCATTTAGTTGAAGTCTTGATTGAATTAAGGAAATTCTTAAGTAGATAGCATTTGGACTAGCACTGCAATATTGGCTTTCCTGGTTCTTTGCACAGTCACCTTCAGACTTCAACTGTACTATCAACTCTCCTGATTCTCCAGCCTGGTCACCACCCACACTGTTAATGTGCACTCCCTAGCTTTCATAAACATGTGAGCCAATTCCTTATAATTAACATCTCTCTTTCTCCATATATATAAGTGGTGTTGTTTCTCTGGAGAACCCTGAACAACACAGATTTTGGTACCCATAGTGGTTTTACAGGCATAAAATCTTACTGATGAATCTTCTGAATTGGTTCTAGTGTTCCTGAAATTGGCTCTCTATTCTCATTAGATTTAAAGACACTTATGACTCTATTTCCAGTAAAGACACTGATAGTCCATGACATGATCTGGCAAAAGAGTTATGGAGGATACTGCCATTGGATACTCTTAATCAAACACTTACAAGAAGCAGGGATCTGGGTGACCATGAACATAATACTTTCAACTATTTTTGTTAAACCAAAGAATGTAACAATATTATCTGGTTGCTCCTAATGTTACAGGACAAATGGGAGGGAAAAAAAAAAAGATGAGCTTGGAAATTCCAATCCCCAGCTTGAGCACCTCATAAATGACATGAACTCTTCTGTGTCTATTCTGAAAGAGCCCTTTATCTCCTGTAGCCACAGAGCTAATATCTGATTAAAACCAAATCCAGAATCTTACCTAGTCAGTGGCAGGATTAAAATGCCAATTGAATTCACAGCTTAAAAGGGTGTCTACTCTTAAAGTGAGAGCAATGATTGGGAAAGAATGGGATTTTATTTTTTATTTTTTTTAAAGATTTTATTTATTTATTTATTAGGAAAGAGAGAGAGTGAGAGCGAGCAGGTCAGAGTGAGAAGCGGACTCCCCATGGAGCTGGGAGCCCGATGTGGGACTCGATCCGGGGACTCTGGGATCATGACCTGAGCCGAAGGCAGTCGCTCAACCAACTGCGCCACCCAGGGGCCCCAAGAATGGGATTTTAAAAGTTGGAAGGCAGGCATGTGGGAAGATCTTAATGAAATGGAACAATGAGACCCTAAATTTTGATGATTCTTTCCCAGGTGAAACAGCCTCTCTACCTCTAGTAAAATCAGCCTCTCCGTCCCAAGCTGAAGCAGCTCCATTCCATCTGAGAAGATTAACCCTGCATTGTCTAAAGAAATTATAATAGCCTCCCAAGCCTCGCAAACTATAGTTGCTTCACAAGATAATGCTTATTCTTCTCAGGACCCACCCTACCACCTCTCTTTGCTTCTCAACTTATAACTAGACTCAAATCATAGCAGGTTCATTAAGATGAGGAACAGTGTTCCATGATGGAGAATATTTTACATTCAAAGAACTACTTGAAATTTCAAATTTATACTGACAAAAATCCACAGTATATGTTGAAAATAGATATTAAGTTTGTGGGATGGCAGTGGAAGAAACATAGAGATAGACCAGGCTGTGTTTATTGATACAGGATGATTAAACAGAGATTCTGTATAAAATGTTGTAACTGGTCGCCTGGGTGGCTCGGTTGAGCGACTGCCTTCGGCTCAGGTCATGATCCCGGAGTCCCGGGATCGAGTCCCGTATCGGACTCCCGGCTCTGCGGGAGGTCTGCTTCTCCCTCTGACCTTCTCTCCTCTCATTCTCGTCTCTCTCTCTAATAAATAAATAAATAAATAATCTTAAAAAAATGTTGTAACTAAGGGAGTTAGGGTTCTAATAGTTTGGTTGGTTGGCTGAAATATGGGTTGCCCACTGTGAGTGAAATGGAAATGTCCGATTTCCCTTTGTTTAATATAAGGAAAGGGACTTTGATGGTCTTCCCTTTCCACAAGATATCACACTGGTCCATTACACTAAGGATATAAATTTGGAGATGTTGCTAAGTCCTTACAGGTAAATCACAATGCAGATCATAAGGGTTTCAGAGCAAAGTCCTGCCATCCTTTGCAGAAACATACTTCCCCTTTGAGAACTAGTTTTTGGCCTCCTACGGGGCCTTAGTAGAGAATAAATCCTTAACCATAGGCCACCAAATTACTATGTGACCTGAGTTGCAATCATAACTGGTTGTTATTTGAACCACCAAGCACAATAGTATGAAATTGGTGTGTGTGTGTGTGTGTGTGTGTGTGTGTGTATTTATATATGATTAGGCTTGAGCATGCCCTAAAGGCATAAGTAAGTCACTTGAAGAAGTGGTCTAAAGGTACATAGTCCCCACTTCTGCCACGCTACTTTCTCTCTTTATGCCTGCAACTATTGCCTCATGGGGCCTTCCCTACTATCAGTTGACAGAGGAAGAGAAAACTTGTGCCTGGTTTACAAATGGTCTCACACAATGTGCAGGCACCATCTGCAAAGGTACCGCTGTAGCATTATATCAGTGAATGACAGGGATGAAGGAAAATCTTCCTGATGGAAAGAACTTGAGTAATGAACCTGGATGTTCTTTCCTTGCCTTTTTTTTTCCTTCTCTTTTGAAGTAAAAATGGTGAGATTTGAATTTATATACTGATTCTTGGGCTGTGGCCAATGATGGTTTGATGGAATAATCAGAGACTTAGAAGGAATATGATGAGAAAATTGGTGACAAGAAAGTCTGGGGAAAAGTATATGGATAGACCTCTCTAAATGGGTGAAAACATAAAGATATTTGTGTGTCATTTTAATGAACACCAAAAAGTCACCTCAACAGATGAGGATTTTAATAACCAAATGGATAAGATGACCTATTCTGTGGATACTAATCAGCCTCTTTTCCCTCCCCCCATATTAGTAACACATATGGTAGGTACTAATCCAACTATATCAATAATCATTTTGAATGCCAATGGTCTAATGAACCAAATAAAGACAAAGATTGTTAAAGTTGATCAAAAAACAACACCCAACTATATATATTATCTATGAGAAACCCATTTTAAAATAGACGACACATATAGACTAAAAGTAAATAAATGGAGGAAAATATACCATGCATACACTAATGAAAAGAAAGCAGGAGTAGCAGTATTAATTCAGACCTAGTAGACTGCAAAGCAAGAAAAGTTATCAAGGAAAAAGAAGTGATAAAAGGATTAATTCTCCAAAAAGACGTAACAATCCCTTACATGCGTATGCTTAAAAAAAGAGAATCAAACTATGTAACACAAAAACTGATAAAATTGCATAAAGAAATAGATGAGTCTATAATCATAGAGAATTCAATACCCCTTTATCACATATCCAGCAAGAAGAAAATAAGTAAGAACACATCATCACCATCAATCTACTAGATATGATTGACATGTATAGACTTTGTCTAATTACAGTAAAATACACATTCTCAAGTTCTCATGGAACATTCACCAAGTTAGACCACAATTCTGGACCATAAAACACACCTCAATATATTTAGAGGAACTGAAGTCAAAAAATGCCTGCTTTTAGACCACAATGGAATTAAATTAGAAATCAATAACAAAACGACAATTGTAAAATCCCAAAATACATGGAGATTAAACAAATAACACATGGGTCAAAGAAGAAATCTCAAGAGAATTTTTAAAATATTTTTAACTAAATGAAATGAGAACACAACTTAAAATTTATAGGATGCAGAGAAAGAAGAGCTTAGAGCATTTTAGCACTGAATTCATATGCTAGAAAGTGAAAAAATTCTAAAGTTTCTATCAGGAAACACATAAACAAAAAAAAAAAAAAAAGAAGAGGAGGAGGGCAAGTTCACTGCAAAGCAAGCAGAAGAAAATAATTAAGTATTAGAGCAGATCACAGAAATTTAAAATAGGAAATCCATGGAGAAAATCAATGAAACTAAATGCTGGTTCTTTGAAAAGATCAATAAAATCAATAAGCCTCTAGCCAGTAAGCCACAATTCCCTGCATTCCCCTGTCTCTCCAATTTTGGGGGCAGCTATTTGTCCTGTGTCCTCCCTTCTCTTATAGATCGAAGAAAAGCTGTTGATTTTTCAACTTTTAATCTGTTGTTCAGCTTTGTCCCTGCTGTTAAGCCTAAGTTCTGACTTCTGACCTTCTTACATGTGAAAGAAGAAAACTTGCTCTTCTTTTTCCAATTATTTTTGTTCTTAGGTGTTTTATATTTTTATATAAAGTATAAGGATCTGCTTGCCAGTTATTTGAAAAATCTTTCTGGGATTTTGATAGGGATTATTTTGAATCTAGAGATCAATTTAAAGAGAATTACCATCATTGGTATATTGAAATTTCTAAACTATAAGCATGAAATGTCTGTCTATTTATTTAGATCATCTTTCATTTTCCTCATTAAAGTTTTATCATTTTCTTGCACTTTTTTGGTAAAGTTTCCAAGTATTATATTCTTTTTTATTATATATTCTTTTTGATGCAATTGCAAATGGAATTGTATTCTTAATTTCACTTTTATATTGTTTACTATTTATAGGTGGAAATACAATTACTTTTGTATATTGATCTTGTGTTCTATAACCTTTCCATATATATCCTATGAATGTGCTGTACTTAAAAATCCTTTTAATAATTTTTTTAAATCCTCCAGGATCAGCTTTTTTGCTGACTTGGAAATATATTTATGCAATTCCCTACAACTAGTAAAAAACTGAGAAAATTAAACACCATTTCTTCATAAGACTTCTCTCAGCAAAGAATAGGACGTATCTGCTTTAACTGTATAAATACCATCCACAAGAAATTCAGAGCTCACTGTCTCTTATTATGTAGCCTTGTACTATAGCCATTGTCAATGCAACAGACAACAAATTAAATATATATAAATATTAGAACTTAACAAATTTATTATTTTTCATTTATCATTTATTATTTGTTTATATTTATTATTTATAAATCTTCCACCAAGGAATACCTGAGTGGCTTAGTCAGCTAAGCATCTGCCTTTGACTCAGGTCATGATCCCAGGGTCCTGGGATTGAGTCCTGCAATGGGCTCCTCAGTCAGTGCAGAGTCTTCTTCTCCTTCTGCTTGTTGCTCCCCCAGTTTATGCTCTCACCCTCTCTCTCCTTCTGACAAATATATAAATAAAATCTTAAAAAAAAAGTGAGCAGATGTAAGTAAAAGGGACTGACTGATTCACCAATATGCAATATATCAAAGATCAAGCTTATATATCAAAAGATTAGTTTCAAGTATGTTAAATCTGGAAGGATTTGCTACCCTAAAGGGAATAAGAAAAATTATTCATTTTGAAAAAAGGAAATGAAAGCACAGTAGCTGGAGATCCAGCACAGAATGCTCCTTCTGCAAACTATGACTATGGAAGAACTCAGAAAGAATGAGAACTATGGAAATCTATCAAATTATCCCTGCAAATTTCTCCCAGGCAATCCTTGAATTTGTTGTAAATAGAAAATTGTTCTTCCAACTGAAATGGAGCTCTTCCAATATTGCAAATGGTATAAGCAGACAAAAATGAGAAAAGGAATTCTGCTTCTCTAATTCTGAGGGGAGGGATACAGTATGATGATGTAAACACCTGGATGTCTAAGAAGAAGGTCACATTGTCTCCAAGTATGCTGTGGGAATAAACCAGGTATTTCTGGAAAGGTAGTATCTTTAATCACACTAGAAAGTTAATTTACAAGCCTGAGGATCATAAACTCTGGCTTTGCTCCAGAGGTACAGGGCCAGTATTCCTCTGATCATGAAAGCTGAAATAAAGGAGAGACTCAAGAGGGCAGCAAAGAAAATGGCTTGGCACTTCTGGGAGTCTGTCCTAAAGGGAAAATCAGGGTGCCTGGGAGGCTCAGTTGGTTAAGCATCCAACTCTTGATTTCTGCTCTCCTCATATTCTCAGGGTCATGAGATTGAGCCCCACTTTGGGCCTTTTGCTGAGCATGGAACCTGCTTAAGATTCTCTTTCTCTCCCTTGTCCTCTGTCCCTCCCCCCTCCACTTCCACGTTCATGTGCTCTCTCTTTCTATAAATAAATAGTCAGTCAGTCAGTCAGTCAGTCAGTAGGGTTTGACCAGCACACCCCAGCAGGGTGAATGAAAGGATTACTCTGGCTCCTTAGTAGGAGAAAGGAGAGGACCAGATGCTCTAGTGTTGAAAGGCCTTGAGCTAAGCTCTGTCTCTGGTTTTATTGTGAGTTTAATTAACACACCACATTCAAGGCAAGGAGTTCATGAAGTACATGACCACTACAGGTGCCTGCATCTAAGTATTTATTCCCTGGATGAGAACCTTGAGCGACAGTAAGAATCTGGCGGCATTCAGCCAAAAAACGTGAGAGGAGGTCCAGCGATATAGGCACTCCTCCTTTGCTTTTCAATTAGTCTCATCCAGGGAGGCATATACAAGTCAGATTTTATCTATCCAGACACTGTGAATCCCCACATAAATAAAATAAAGGGAAAGTGGAAGAAATCTCTATGAGATCTCTAAACTTTTAACAGGATAGAGACTTTACAACAAAGAAATTTTTATTAAGGATAAAAGTTTTAGAAATATGTGTTAGGTAGTAGGGTAGTACATAGTAAAATTTAGAGAACTGCATTGACAAATCATATGAGTGAAGAAATTTAAAAAAAGGTAGGTTTACATAAAAAAACCTTTAAAAGTTATATAACAATATTGATTGTTCTAGTTTTAAATCAGTTTGTTTTTAACTATTAGTCACCATTTTGAAGTTTATGTGTTAAATGTATTTCCTGGTAAGTAAATTTGGCTTTGGGACTCTGGGATTTCTGCAAATGTGTGGGGAGATAATTGAATTAATTATTAGTATTCAGAAGACACATCATTCTAAATTCTAGCCAGGAGAAATATTTGGGCTCAAACTATAAGTGGATAAAACACACTGTTTTGTTATGTGCAGGATAAAATGTATTTCTCAAGTATAGTGATTACTATTGTCTCAGAATAAATAAATTACAGTGTTATTATAAATTGGGTACTTTTAAATTACAATTTTGTTTTCAGGTTCAAACTTATTTTGAGAAAGACTGGATGGAATCTTGCTTGCTGAGATAAAATGAAAGAGAGTACATGATATGCAATCTAGCTGAATAATTAATTAATTAATTTAAAAATGGTTATAAAAAGGTACTCTCTAAGGTTTAATACTGGATGTTTTAAAAAAAGGGGTTTTGTTTGTTTTATTTTTATTTGTTTTATTTATTTTCCCCTGGTATCATGGTGTCAGTTTAGAATTTTGGATTGGATTTGCACTATAACTTGGGAGTTGAAAAAATGGACCAGATAGCTCACAAACTCTGTATTGAAAAGTGATTTTTTTGCATATGATAATACTTTCAAATGACAATTTTTATTAGTGGAGAGTTTAATATTCAAATTTGTAATTCCAAACCCAAATTTAAAAGGTGGTAGACCATGAGAGACTGTGGACTCTGAGCAACAAACTGAGGGGTTTGGAGGGAAGGGGTGAGGCTTTGGAGGGAAGGGGTGTGGAGGGGAGGAGTGGAGGAAAGGTACAGTTGGGTGAGCCTGGTGGTGAGTATTGAGGAGGGCACGTATTGCATGGAGCACTGGGTGTGGTGCATGAACAATCAATCTTGTAACACTGAAAAAATAAAATAAACATATTGGGAAAAAAAGGTGGTAGATGTGAATATTATGAATATATAACAAAATAGGGTACTTGATAATATATATATATATGTATATTTGTAATTGGCAAACTTCTCGATCTAAAAGAAATCAAAACTCCCGTTAGAACATCTGATTCCATCTTAATTTGGAAAATTCATTAAAAACTAAACTCTTGGGGGAGGAGCAAGATGGCAGAGAAGTAGGAGGTTGAGATAGAGCCGGATCCCAGAAGTTCACCTAGATAGTTATCAAATCATTCGAAAAGCCAGCATACTCAACAGGAGAGAGAAGAGAGGAAGAAGAGCAATTTTAGGAGCAAAAAATCAACCACTTTCTGAAAGGTAGGACATTTGAAAAAGTTAATCCAAAGTGACGGAAAGAGAGACAGTGGGGAGGGGCCGGCTCCCTGCAGCTGCAGAGCCGCAGAGCACAAAATCGGAACTTTTAGAGTTGGCTCCGCTGGGACATCTCTCCAGAGTCTAAGAAGGAGCTTTATTCCTCATGGGAATAGTGTGGTTTTAGGACCTGTAAAGTCACAAAGAGACCGGGGGTTTCTGAGTGTGGCAGAGGGCCCAGATATCGGGACGGGGAAGTCGGTGGCAGAGAAAGAGCTGCACAGTGCGTTTTCAACTACAGCTTACCCTAGACCGTGGCCGCGGCCGTTCAAGCAGGGACCACATAGGGCATTCCGGAAAGACCCCCTCCTTCTTCACCAGGAGCAGTGGCGTGGGTCCGCGCAGCAGGAATCTGCTGGGTTTGGAGACTCCAGATGGAGCCGCGCGCCAGAGATAGAAACGCGCCACCACCGGTGGCTGAGCTCTGAGCCTGGGTGGGGACCCGGAGGAAGGGAGTGATTGACTACTTTCCTCTGAGGGCGCATAGAGGAACAGGGACTCCAGCACTCAGCTCCTCCAGCAGGAGACTGGGAGCCACCATTTGCATTCCCGGCATCCAGGGCAGTATGGAAAGCACAAAGGGACCAAAGACTCCCGAGAGCGAACCTGAGCGAATTGCTTGGCCCCTCCCTGGAAAAGGGCGGGGCAATTCAGCCTCAGGCAAAGACGTCTGAGAACCAAGTTCAAAAGGCCCCTCCCCAGAAGATAAGTGAGAATATCCAGCCAAGACCAAGTTCATCAATCAGTGAGAACTGTGGAACTCCAGAGTACTTTTCTCTCTCATTCATCTATTCATAGCTCGATAAAATGACAAGGCGGAAAAACTCACCACAAAAAAAAGAACAAGAGACAGTACCAATGGCTAGAGACCCAGTTAATACAGACATCAGTAATATGTCAGAAATAGAGTTCAAATTGACAATTATCAAGGTGCTGGCTGGACTCGAAAAAAGCATGGAAGAGATTGAAGAATCCCTTTCTGGAGAAATAAAATCTCTTTCGAGAGAAATAAAAGAAATAAAATCTAACTAAGATGAAATCAAAAAAGCTATTAATGAGGTTAAAACAAAAATGGAGGCTCGTAATGCTAGAATAAGTGAGGCAGAAGAATTAGTGACATAGAAGACCAAATGACAAAGAATAAAGAAGCTGAGAAAAAGAGAGACAAACAACTACTGGACCATGAGGGAAGAATTCAAGAGATAAATGATACCATAAGACACAACAATATTAGAATAATTGGGATTCCAGAAGAAGAAGAAACAGAGAAAGGAGAGGAAGGTATATTGGAACAAATTATTGTAGAGAAGTTCCCTAATCTGCTGAGGGGAACAAGCCTCAAAATCCAGGAGGCACAGAGAACCCCCCTCAAAATCAATAAAAATAGGTCTACACCCTGCCATCTAATAGTAAAACTTATAAGTCTTAAGTGACAAAGAGAAAGTCCTGAAAGCAGCTCGAGACAAGAAATAGGTAACACAGAGAGGCAGGAATGTTAGGTTGGCAGCAGACCTATCCACAGAGACCTGGCAGGCCAGAAAGGACTAGCATGATATATTCAGAGCCCTAAACAAGAAAAATATGCAGCTAAGAATACTATACCAGCTAGGCTGTCACTGAAAATAGATGGAGAGATAAAAAGCTTCCAGGACAAACAAAAACTAAAGGAATTTGCAAACACCAAACCAGTCCTACAGGAAATATTAAAAGGGGTCCTCTAAACAAAGAGGGTGCCTAAAAGGCACATAGACCTATGGCACTAAATTCATATCTGTCAATAGTTACCTTGAATGTAAATGGGCTAAATACCCCAATCAAAAGACACAGAGTATCAGAATGGATAAAAAAACAAGACCCATCCATATGCTGTCTACAAGAAACTCATCTTAGATCCAAAGACACCTCCAGCTTTAAAGTGAGGGGTTGGAAAACCATTTACCATGCCAATGGACATCAAAATAAAGCTGGGGTGGCAATCCTTATATCAGATAAATTAGATTTTAAGCCAAAGACTATAATAAGATAGGAGGAAGGACACTATATCATACTTAAAGGGACCGTCCAACAAGAAGATCTAAAAATTGTAAATATCTACGCCCCTAATGTGGGAGCAGTCAATTATATAAACCAATTAATAACAAAGTCAAAGAAACACATCAACAATAATGCAATAATAGTAGGGGACTTTAATACCCTCTCACCGAAATGGACAGATCATCTAAGCAAAAGATCAACAAAGAAATAAAGGCTCTAAATGACACACTGGACCAAATGTACATCACAGATATATTCAGAACATTCCGTCCCAAAGCAACAGAATACACTTTCTTCTCTAGTGCACATGGAACATTCTCCAGAATAGATCACATTCTGGGACACAAATCAGATCTCAACCGGTACCAAAAGATTAGGATCATTCCCTCCATATTTTCACACCACAATGCCATGAAACTAGAACTCAATCACAAGGGGAAAGTTGGAAAGAACTCAAATACATGGAGGCT